>OX457038.1:4035248-4165248 GCA_949752735.1 Lumbricus terrestris | reverse complement strand
GAAGGAATAAAGAAATGAAGGAATAAAGAAATGAAGGAATAAAGAAATGAAGAAATAAAGAAATGAAGGAATAAAGAAATGAAGGAATAAAGAAATGAAGGAATAAAGAAATGAAGAAATAAAGAAATGAAGAAATAAAGAAATGAAGGAATAAAGAAATGAAGGAATAAAGAAATGAAGGAATATAGAAATGAAGAAACTAAGAAATGAAGGAATAAAGAAATGAAGGAATAAAGAAATGAAGGAATAAAGAAATGAAGGAATAAAGAAATGAAGGAATAAAGAAATGAAGGAATAAAGAAATGAAGGAATAAAGAAATGAAGAAATAAAGAAATGAAGGAATAAAGAAAAGAAGGAATAAAGAAATGAAGGAATAAAGAAATGAAGGAACAAAGAAATGAAGGAACAAAGAAATGAAGGAACAAAGAAATGAAGGAACAAAGAAATGAAGGAACAAAGAAATGAAGGAACAAAGAAATGAAGGAGTGGTCATTCTATCTAATGTTATCTATTGAATCCCTGTGGCGGAACATGAGATCGCTGAAAAAATTCTCTCCATCAGAGTGTCTAGCCTACTTCCGTTAGATTTTAAAGCCGTGCTCTTGCAAATGTCTCGTCTTTTCGTGGAATAGTTGCATCCGATCCCGCTTCTGTGATGCATAGACCTAGTCAACCGTATGGAGTAGACCCTATTTGCAGTGCTTAAGTGTGGAAAATAAGTGCCTGGACGCCTCTTATCTTTCCAAAAGAAGTGCTTGGACGCCCCTTACCTTTCCAGTCGTTGCTAGCCAATAAGTGGCTGGGCGGCGTTCAGATTTTAAAATAAGTTCATGGACGCCGTCCACGACCGTCCAACCACACTTTAAGCCCTGCTATTTGTGTTTTGGAAGAATTTCACGTCATCCACAATCGCCTTAGCATGGCAGTCGCAAAGTGGTTGCTAGCAAATAAAATCGAACAACCCCGATCTGAATTTTCACGCTTTTCTCCTGCAAGTCATCAGAACTGAACTGTACACATTCCAGCAGCACAACAACTCTTGCCAAGATAATCATGGATGCAATCTTATCTGCAACTATCCTTCGAATAGCCTTCTCTTTGGCCTGCGTTCTCTGAAACCGGACTTGTCTAACTCATGTCAGAAACTACTCACGACTTTCCTTTTTGCTCGTGCCTGGGACGGGAGCGCCTCTGAATAGTTATCTTTAAGAGGCGCTAAATAATTTTTTCGATCGATAGATAGGCAGACAGAATACGAAGACTTTGCAGACTCGGTTGGTTGTCAATGAACTCGCAATTCTTCAAACACTTCACCATGGAAGAGTTGATTTATAGTTATCTGATTCAACGGCACCAACACTTAGCATAACTTACCTCAATCGGTCTTATCTTTCGAATGTGCTTTCTCCTTCTCTTTGGTGTTGCATTCTCTCTGGAAGTCTCTCTTCTTCATTCTCTCTTCTCAAAGCCGGCTTCTTCTCGTTGAACCTTGCGCATTTTGTTGTTATTGTGGTCATGTTTTTATTGTCACACCAATAGAGACGCTTTAGAAATGCTCAACGGGGCGGGTGTCAACTTATTGGATAAAACACTGGCATGGTGATAAGCTGAGTTCGATTCTCGAAGCACTCGCTCACCAATCAACATACCGATCCATCCATCCGTTCATCCATCCAATCACCCAGTGGGTGGGTGGAAACCACCCACCTAACAATCCACCCACGGTCACCACCACACCCACCCGTCCGTCCGTCCGTCCGTCCGTCCGTCCATCCACCCACCCATCCGCCCATCCATCCATCCATCCATCTAATCTTACTGTAGCAGAGTCCTTCATTGCACCACTTGACACCACCTCTACATCCGGTACACGCCTCTCCCTTCTTGAACGGCTTCTGACCTTCGTAATTTCCACTAAAAAGGAAGAACACGCCCAATGCTTCAAAAACGTTTTACTTGAAACTGAAAGCAGTTACTAAAATTAATGAATGTCAACGCAATACAAAACGGAACTAATCGAAAACTCTTTGATGAGAACTCTTAAGAATATCAAATCGAACTCTAAGAGGCTTTACTTTGGCCTACGTGCACCCGCAGAAATTTTTGCATGAGGGGCATGTAACGGAACGATAAGGCCACACTACGGCTCAATAGTTTAGTGGTAGGCCTAATGTCTTCCAGATTTCAAAGCCGAAATCAAGTTACTCATTTGCATACTATCTTTCTATTGGTTGCAATGTGGGTTATTGCTCTATATGTCATCGAATCAACAAGTCGAGTGTTTAATATAAAAATAATATTAGCATATGAATATTAATATATGTCAACAAGTACAGCACACAAAACCTTTCTCTAAGGGTTTGGGAAAATGTCAGATTTAATACAATCAAAAAAGTTCTCAATCAAATTATTAACTAATCTTTAACTAGGGCCTCTTCCTAACTTAACATGTGTAATTAACATTCAACAATATATATAGCAGGGTAAGAACGTATGGGTGGGATCAAGGATATCGCTACAGGGCAAAACAAAATTGTTATAGGCCTAGCTAATTTCTTAGCAAGTGCTTACGAAGTGAAATGTTGGAAATAGCGAACATTGGCAAGGAGTATAGGCCTATAGGTCATTTTCAGGTTCTCTGACCCTAGGCAGGTTTGAATGCAAAATGTTGCCACTCCATCCTCCGTTGTGCCTTCTCCTTCAGTTTTTTTAACCGTCCTCCATCATCCAGTCCAGCATCCAGTGGCGGAGACCTAGGGGGGGACAGGGGGGGACGGTCCCCCTCAAAAAAGGTGTTGGGGGGGACGGCCCATGTATTTGTCCCCCCCAATGTTTGAGCGTCAAGACTAAAAAAAAAAAAAAAAAAAAAAAAAAAAAGGTCATCAACTTTTTTGGCGGCGAAAATAGAAAAATTTCGAAAAAATTTGGCCCGAATGACTAAAAAAAAAAAAAAAAAAAAAAAAAAAAAAAAAGGTCATCAACTTTTTTTGGCGGCGAAAACTGAAATTTTTCCGAGATTTTGGCGGATGGCCAGAAATTTTTTCCGGCGAAAGATGGAAATTTTTCGGTCCGTCCCCCCCAAATCTCCGCTCAGGTCTCCGCCCCTGCCAGCATCATCTGTGTTCTTTTCCCCTCCATTTTTCCCTCGAACACTATTCTTAACAAAGAATCTCATCTTCTTAGTTCTTCTTAGTTCTTCTCCATTTTTGCCGTTCCTTTCCTGTAGTGGCTTCATTTTACAATAACTTGGGATGTATAAGAGACGTAGTCTATACCGTTGCCTTCCCTATATGGCGTTTTTATTGAGACACCATCTCAAAGCGTTGACGTTGTTCATCATCCGTCATTCAGGATCCACTCCTCTGGGAACTTGCATATATATATATATATATATATATATATATATATATATATATACCGGTGAGTGTTCGGTCGTCCACGAGGCACTTATAGTTCTCAAAAGGGCAGACCGTGAAGGTGGCGTGGTGGGCCTTTGAACAGTAGAGGCTTTGTTAGACGCTTACAGTCCCATTTCCCTCTGGTAAACTGCTGAAACGTTAAGATCCAGAAGGTCATGATTGTAATGCTAATCTTCAAACTTCTAAAGCGCCAGTCGAAAGCTCAGCTCAAGGCACCAGCTTTTTTACTCGCGCCCAGTCCAGCATACAAGATTAGGCATGCGAAGGACCAAGCTATTCGAAACAAATGGAATTCCCGTCCTTCCTTATAAAACACTCAACCAAACTGAGAAGTGTAGGAAGACTAGAGGAAAATTACAGAACTCAGGTATGGCAAGCAGTGGCGTAACTATGGAGGGGCAAGGGGGGCAGCCGCCCCCCCAAATGAAAGGGCTGCCCCCAGCTGCCCCCCAATCCCTGCGTTTGTTTTACTTTTTACTTTTACGAGTAATAAAGAATTAAAGAATGTTATATAATTTCTGACTTATTTTATTTTTTATACAACTTCCTGTACAACTTCTTATAGGGTGGGTGATGGGAAAGTGGGAGAGGCCATTATAGTGCACTGTGGGACAGACAAGCTAGTGAGGCTTGCATGCGTATTATGTCCAATACTGTAATACATCCAAAATCTAAAAATATATAGTCTATGGCAATATACCGATGCCGATGCACGCTTTAATTGCCAACGGTAGCCACCCCGTCATTTTAAGCTGCCACCCCACTGCCCCCCCCATGAAAAAATAACTGGCTACGCCACGGATGGCAAGTGAGAAATACAGATAAATCAATAATAGAAAAGACGCTACATACATGATGCGTTAAAATAACAACCGTGGCTTTAATAATTTAATCGGAAGCGAGTAGGTCCCACTTACGCTGGTCCATAGTTGCAGACGAGATAGCTTGCAGGGTTTTTGCCAAAATTGGTGCTACGCAGGATCGGGCATCGACTGACAGCGCATCCGATCTCCCGACTTGAAGCCCAGACAACCTACAGTAATTCATCAACAAATTATTCCGCTACCTTCTGGCAAACGCACTTAATTTGTTCCTCGTTTGTTATCCCAGAGCAGCCCTCTCGGACAAAGGTGAGCGCTCGTGAATGAACTGGGGCCCTGCATGCTTTTAGCTTTCACGAGTAAGTGAGTAACATCTTGGTAATCTGGAAATTGTTATTACGATAGTAGTAGATTATTATTGTATATACTTCTCAACTGTAAACGATATGAGTTCGTTGGTCTTCCTCTCCTCAGAAACTCTTTATCATGCAACATTCAAAATCATGCCAAGATTTTTGATTCATTTAAATTAATTTTCTCGGTGTTGGGTCAAGTTAGGTGGCCTTTTCTGGCGGAATTTGGGCTTCTTGAAGATCTTCTTTTCAAATCCAATTTACTTGTGAGTTGTGAATTAGGCCCTATTGTTATTCGAAACGAACGCATTTAAGTAAGTTTAGCCTTAATAACTCGATTAGCAAGGGCACAATGGGGCATCGAAAAAAAGCCATATAACACCTAGAAATACTAATCAAAGACAGTAGCCTAGCCTGATATATAAATGAAAAATAATTTCAGACAAATGTTCATCAAGTGTAAAGCATTCTAATAGTGGAACCCTTTCCTGTGAGAAGGTCAGAACGGGGAGTTAAATTTCAATGGAATTAACTTATTAACTGTTTTTACCCTAACTGTCTGTGTTTATACTAGACTTTGGGATCAATAAAAGGGCGATTTATTTATTTATTATTTAAATGATTGATTTGTTGAATGAAAGATTGATTGAATGATTAGTTGATTGATTGATTGATTGATTGATTGATTGATTGAATGCTTGAATTGATTCATTTTTTTTAGATAACTTATAGAATTTTAATCGACATTTAAAACTGACCTGCGTGTAATGTCCACACATTTCGTTTGGTCTGCAGTTGTTGCTGTTGTAATCGTAGAACTGCTTCTCATTGTACCATCCTGCTTCTATAGCGCTAGTAATATTCAGCCGACCAGTCGTGGCGTGGAGATTTTGTCCAATCGGATCGTATGGCTTGGTGGAAGGATCACGATTGGGTTGACCGTGGACGAAGTTACAGCCATCTGCCCAATCCTGAGCCATTGATGCAAGGTAGCAGTTCCATTTCTAGAACACAAATGATTCGTATGCGACCATGAGTGGTGCATTGGATAACAACACACTGGCGTGGAGATCAGCGGACCCGAGTTCGAGCCCCGAAGGGCGGACGTGCTTTGTATAGGCAGCAATTAGAGCCGTGCATTGCAGGGTGTCTGTTCTGTTAGTAGTTAGGATATACGTCTTCTGTGATTTGTGTTCTTGAGAATTGTTCAATTGCATAACTGTAGTTCTACGATGTAACCGGTTGCGGATTGTCAACCGGATTGTCCAATAACGGATTATTATTATTATGATTATTATTATTATTATTATAAACAACTTCCTTTATTGCAAAACAGATAGGTTCCTATTCTAACATCAATTCCGAAGAGAAATAATTGCAACTATGGTTCTTGGACCTGGTCCCCGCTGTCATGCATGAAGGACCCTCTAAACGCTATTGCGTTGTAGCGCTGAGTGCAAATGGACAGGCGCTGAAACAGGTGTGTAGACTCCTGAGGGTCGCCCGTGACGGCAGTCAGCCGATGACCAAGTTCCACAATAAACTCACGACCTGAAATGTTAATTGGTCCCAATGTTTCCAACACAATCGGAACGAAGTTGTGGGATGCAGGGAGGTCTGCATATTTAGCCACTTTATTATTATTATTATTATTATTATTATTATTATTATTATTATTATTATTATTATTATTATTATTATTATTATTATTATAATTATTATAATTATTATTATTATTATTATTATTATTATTATTATTATTATTATTATTATTATTATTATTATTATTATTATTATTATTATTATAATTATTATTATTATTATTATTATCATTATTATTATTAATACTATTATTATTATTTTTATTATTATTATTATTATTATTATTTTTTATTATTTTTATTATTATTATTATTACTATTATTATTATTATTATTATTATTATTATTATTATTATTATTATTATTATTATTATTATTATTATTATTATTATTATTATTATTATTATTATTATTATTATTATAACGACAATTATTCACATAGCATCGTCGGTACAGCAAGCAACTTTTAGGACGCTATTGCAAACACTGTGTAAGTAAGTAAGCTTGAATGCCAAGGTTCACCACGCATAATAAATATTATATTCATAAATGCGGGCCCCTCAAAACTGCTGAACCGGGTGCTGCAGCAGTGCAGCATCTTTCCTTACCAACCACTCAGTGCTAGGCTGCTTAGCCTGCTCAACGTAGGCTATGTAAGTCTAAGTACGTCTAGGCTTGAATGACAATCTTCGGAGTTAACGTAGCAAGTCTATAGATTTGCATTCGCATCTTTTAGAAAGCAAAACATCATAGGCGCAACCACCCTATGGGACCCACGGGACGCGTCCCCCTAACTTTTGAGTGGTCCCCTAACTTTATTATTATTGTCCCCCCCAACTTTTAGGACGGGATTCATTATGGTCCCCCAACTTTTAGGACGTGATTGCACCTATGCATAACATCCAGTGGGGCGCGGTGGTGTAGTGGTGGCGTCGCTGCCTTGAAGCCGGAAGGTTCGAGGTTCGAATCCACCTCGCCGCGTAAGGACCTTGGGCAAGTCCTTCACTCACAATTGCTCAGCGCTTCGGCGTGAAACTCCGATGCAGTGTCCGCTCTGCATTCGGGAGCGCCTCTGAGTAGAGAGAGCTTGAAGGGGCGCTATAACAAGTGCACATACATACATACATCCCATGCTTTTCGATTCCTGACTATTATAGTAGATGCAGGTACTTGGGCAAACTTGGGCTCGGCCATATAATATAACGTGCGCAGGAAGGACGATCGGATTTAGGCGATTTGAGGTTGGCCTAAGGGTGCGTACGACGGGACGGAAGGTGTCTCAACAAATTGCAGCCTACGTACGCAAAATAAATGCCTATAATTTACTTATAACGTCCACGTTAGTCTATTTGTAATTCTCTATGACCCTATATAATATTATGGTCGTGCGATGAAATTAAATTTTAATTAAGCCTACGCCTACATCATAAATCTAATTAAATTCAGTTCAGAACTAAACAATCGACCATAGCCCAACAGGAAGCGAGCTTTATCTTGCAAATATTATGATGTTCAAAAAAATAAATAGTAGCCTACGTTAAAATAAATCTTTTATAGATGCGTATAGATAATTATGTTGTAAATGAACTGGGGGAGAGAGAATTTTCGATGTATGTGCGATTATGGTAGAGGGTCCACAAAATTACGAGATACAACATGCGGAGGGTCGAAAATACGGGATATTTGGCACAGGGGAGAGCGGGGCATAATGGGATATCAGGGCATAACGGGAAACTTCATTATTGTCGATCTTACTTATGTTTAATAGCCGAAGACGTTTTCAATCGGAAGTAATGCATCTTTGAAGGTGAAGGACGAAAGCATTTTCGATTTCGAAGCGTCTTGCAATTTTATGATTAAAAGTTGACTTTCACGTTCTCCATTGTAAGGTACGTTCATAATCCAAAAATTGTCTAGACACAGAGGAGCTATATTAAATTTAGCTTATACCATCCATGTGTAGGGTACCGGTAATATAAAGTCACATATTTCCATATAAAAATTTGTACAAATTCGGTATTTTGTTTCAAAATGGCGGGTTTACAATTGTGGTAAATTGGGGCACAGCCTAATGGGATACAGATATCCCATTTTGCCCCATTTTATTTACAGCAATTTTTTCTCATATTTCACATAATTATTGTAATATTTCATGGTTTCTAATTACCCCCTCAGTGCACGTCTCAATCATTGTTTACATTACAAAACGAGCAATAAAAAAATATGTCGCACAATTTTGAAAGCATAGAATTTCGCATGTTATAGGGCGTAATGGGATAGGCATCCCGTTTTACCTCAGGTGGTGGGGCATAACGGGAGTTATGGACACATTGGTAAAAAATCATTATCTCCAGTGTTGACGATGCTTAAGTATAGATTATTCTAGTCGATGATGTACGTTATATATGCCTGCACAATGTCAGTTACAAAAAGTTCCGATTTCTCATTAACTATATGATGTTAACTTCAAAATGCCTTAAGTATCCCGTTATACCCCGCTCTCCTCTACACAATATATGGATGGGTCAAAAGTTTCAATCTGGCACTTAGCAGAAACAATGCAATAAAAGACTCTAGAATAAAACTTTAACAGAACCTCAAAGTACAAAATGGCAGACAATATGCACAAGACAGTAATATTATAATTAGCGACATTAACAATAGGCAGACTATTATTACAGAACACAGGGTCGCATAATATTATGGCTTGTGCGGGCTCCGGTGCTGTGATAGCCCTCCAGTGGTTCCACCTCAGACTGTCAGACAACCCATGGCACCGATTGTCCACTTGCATGGTCATCAGTGGCGGCGCCAGGATTTCAGTTTTTTGGGGGGCTAAAGGGGGTTATTCGTCCAAAAATGTAATTTTTACATGGGAAAAATAATGGATGGCCTTTTTTTAGGGGGCATAGCCCCTCTAGCCCCCCTAGCGCCGCCACTGATGGTCATAACTGCGGACCCCTCAAAATCGAGGCCCGAGTGCTGCAGTACTCTTAGCACCCACCTCAAATCGGGCCTGGCAGTACCAGTCTGCTTAGCATGCTCAAATCGTTCGCCAATAATACAATTTTCAATGTTACCCACCATGTACTCCATATCAGAAGCGCCCTCTCGTCGCCGCAGATTGTTATGGATCGACGTTGATTCGTCCATTTCCCGCTGACTCATCGACCGCCGCCATCTTCTTCCACTTCCGGAATTCACGGCGGCGTCACGTGACCGGACGTGCGTCACGACGTTCGACTTCACTGCGAGGGAGTCTGGACCGGAAGCAGCGACGAACAGGAAGAGAAAGAACACGAAACAGAGCGAGCTGTACATGTACTTCCGGGTCAACATGATACACAAATCGAAAATTATGGAATTGGGAGTCAGATTGAACGCTCGTTTCGCCTCCAAAATCCAAACAGTTTTATCTAGTTTTCAAATCCATTCGCTCTTTTAGCTACTCGTGAAGCGAACCTTGTTGACCAATCAGGCGACAGACTACAACTCAAATTTCGCAAAGTAAAAACCCCTTTTATTGTTGTCTACATGGGTGACAACCGCAACTGGCTACATAGAGCTATACGCTTCCTGCAAATCCGTTTTATACGCCCCGTTTTATACGCTTTCAGCCTGTGAGTTAGTCTACGCCTACAAAACTGCGGTCGGAATAATTAGGCCTTTGCTAGTCCGCATGCAGCGTGTGAAAGCCGATAGAAACGACAAGGAAATAGAGAAAGGAGTCCATAGTTCATCGTTGACAGTCATAGGCCCAATAATAATGATTGAAATTGATCTGCACTGATACGGTTCACATAAGGACCCACCCATAATTATAAAGACGCACACACAAAAATACATATTTCGCCCCTCACCCACTGACTGTTAATCGTACATTTTACCCCCCCACACGCGTAGGCCACTTGCAATGCTTCTCTTCCCTCCCCCCCACCCCATACAAACGTTGATTAGCTAAAGTCATCCATAAAACATTCATTTTATCATGTAGGCTACTAGTTTTGTAAACACCATGATTTGCTAGCTAAAATTTGTTAAATGTTTTGGTTTGCTGTTTAAATCTGAACAGAATTTAATTTTGAGGCAATTAAATGCCATCGGATGATACAATACAATGCAATACAATACAATACAATAAAATACAATACAATACAATACAATGCAATGCAATGCAATACAATGCAATACAATGATAATACAAAAACTTGTAAATAAGCTACGTGGACATAATAGAATAGACATTTGTTGCCAACGTACACTTTTTAGAGACCGCTCCCCACCGTATATGCACCCGTAGGCAAATCGCCTAAATCTGGTGACCACATTCCCTTCTTGCTACGTAATACATGGGCAGCCCTTGAACTGGGGGAGGGGGCGGTAGAGTAACGGATAACACGCTGGCGTAGAGTGCGAGAGGGAGTGAGTTTGAGCCCCCGTTGGGCGGATATGCTTTGTAGGCTGCTATTAACGCCATGTATTGCAGGCTGTCTGTTCAGTTAGTAGGCCTATAGTTAAGATTTGTGTGTTTTGTGATCTGCGTTCTTGTGAATTGTTTCAACTGCATAATTGTACACTGTAGCCAGTTGCGGTCTGTCAACCGGATTGTTTAAATAAAGAGATTATAATATAAAAATTATAACTCCATCAAAAGTCTACTGTAACAATGTGTGATGTAATTAGACCGCGTGAGTTCCGCCACTCGCATGTTTATCACATCCCTGTATTATAATACGTCCTATTATCACTCAATTATATTATTATAATAGACCGATTGTAGCCGGAGTCTATTCTTAGCAACGTTGTGACTGTATGATACACGATCCTGCTTTAGAAAATGTGCGTTGACGCGTAGCGCCCCTCTAAGGCGTCTAGTAACACGGCACATAATTCTTTATAGCCTAACTAGCTGTACCCGGCCACGCGTTGCTGTGGCTGAAAAGACTGTCCAACCCTCCCTCCCTCCCTCCCTACGTTCCTATGTACCTCCCCTCCCCTCCCCTCCCCTCCCCTCCCCTCCCCTCCCCTCCCCTCCCCTCCCCTCCCCTCCCCTCCCTCCCTCTCCCTCTCTGCATCCCTCCCTCCCCTTCCCCCCATCCCTATAAATATGCGCTATAGAAACACGCGCGGATGTTCGTCATAAAACACGGCCGCAAATGGACGATTTTGTAAAAACCGACAGTTACATATAAATATGCGCTATATAAACACGCGCGGATATGCGTGATAAAACTCGGCCGAAGATGGACGGACGGATGCGTGAAAGTTGAAATCGAAAAGGGTAGAATCCATCGACGTATATCGAATCGAATGCAAAGTTGTGTTTTTTGTCGAAAAGATTGCGCTTTTCCCCAAAAAGCATTATACAAAGCCGCCGTGGACGGACAAAATGTCCCCGGACAAAATGTCCCGGACAATATGTCCCGGACAAAATGTCCCTGGACAAAATGTCCCCGGACAAAAAGTCCCCGGACAAAATGTCCCCGGACAAAATGTCCCCGGATAAAATGTCCCCGGACAAAAAGTCCCCGGACAAAATGTCCCCGGACAAAATGTCCCCGGACAAAATGTCCCCGGACAAAATGTCCCCGGACAAAATGTCCCCGGACAAAATGTCTCCGGACAAAATGTCCCCGGACAAAATGCCCCCGGACAAAATGTCCCCGATCAAAAAGTCCCCGGACAAAAAGTCCCCGGACAAAAAGTCCCCGGACAAAATGTCCCCGGACAACATGTCCCCGGATAAAATGTCCCCGGATAAAATGTCCCGGACAAAATGTCCCGGACAAAATGTCCCGGACAAAATGTCCCAGACAAAAGTCCCAGGATAAAAGTAATGTCCTTACAGTCTTACACTACCAAAACCCAGCGCATGGGCGCCTAGCAGTAGGCACATCTACGTTGAGAAAAAGAGTCCTTCTGTCAGAGAACCACCTTCTCTAAATGCATGGAAACGAGTCATTTTGAATATAATAGAACATTCTTAGCAAATCAACCAATTGCAAGCTGCATTTGGTTCACTATTTTAGAAGAATTCCGAATTTGCGTCAGAAATGTACAAATTTGCCAAGTGTCTCTGTACCGCCCGCCCCTATCGGCCTCCCCGGAGTCGCCACTTCCGGATCCTCGCCTGATGGGACCGCGTGCTGCTGTGGACAAGCTCTAGAGATAGAGGGAGGACAGGAGGAGATGACTTCTGGGTTCGAATCCCAACCCAGGAAAGGTGGCCAGTCTTTTCGACTACCGTGCTCCCTATATGAAATTGGCGGCCTACCAGCCAATCTATCACTTCTCCGCAATATACCAGGTTGCGTGAAATCTTTAGGCCTAGCACCCAAAGTTTCCTCCAGGCCGATGGTCGAGTGGTATGGCGCGTCCGCAGTGGTAATAGCGGTGAGGTAACCAGGGTTCAAATCCACAGCAGGCTTGGGTACCGGCGACGCCTCTAGCCTTTCCAATCGTGATACAACTTCCGTCAGCGCTTCCCTGACATTATCTCTTACAGCCGAGATCTCCTCTCTTACATTTGATTGCACCGCCAAGACATTGAATTCTACCGTGGAAATCGCCTCTTGCGTGTCCCTGGCATTAGTCTCAATTGACGACTGCATAAAAGACATCGCCTCATGAGTACTCTTAGCATTGGTTTGTATTGCTTCATGAGTCGACTTAGCATTAGTCTGTATTGCTTCATGAGTCGACTTAGCATTAGTCTGTATTGCTTCGAGCAATATCTCCATAGAAGAAGGGGGCCTAGAAGGCTGAGCGGGAGTGACTGACCTAGACTCCTCCATAGCGCTATAGAAATGACTCCTATCTGTATAGCTCACAGTCAATAACGCTAGCAGTGAACGAAGTAGTTATTCTTATTAACAAATCAAGCATTCAATCCACATCCGTCACATTCAAAGCCATCAATAATCAAAGTCAGAAGTTTAATTAATATTTCTTATTATTCCCAATCAATTGAATCTTCAATTGACATCAATTGTGTTCAAAGCAATCAAACATAAAAGTCAGTAAGTTCAATTATCAGTTCCTATCCTTTGTAAAGACATTCAATGAAAATCAAATGCAACAATTCAATGCAAACACCTATCAACCGGAGTATGCCTAAATTAAATCCCAATTGACTCTCAAGTCCCACAGCCAATTTCAGTTCAGCCCAAAATGTCTTAATAACCGATCGTATTAATTCCCCAATAAAGCGTACCTTATGTCCGAAGACAAGGGACAAAGCCGATCGTGTGCGGAGAACAGCGACGAAGACGATATCCAAGAGATGCGACGACACACACAGAAAGGCGTCGAGTTTGAAACGCCCGAAAAGATCAGCTAAATCCGATGCTGATTTCTCGCAATGAACAACAATTTCGGCTATTTATCCAAGCCGTTTGAGAAAGACGCCCTTAGGCAACCATACGAACAACCGCTTCGCAACACAATTTCGAAGAACGAGAGCAGAGCGCTGACGATTCGAAGCCCACGATAAATCACTCCGTGTGACAGGGCGAAGGGAGGCCTTGAATTAGTAATCCAGGAATATATCCGAAGCGAGAGCGAAGACAAAACTTGCAGCGACGCTGATGTATTTCTCGCAACAAACAAACTCTTTTATTTAATCGACTCCATGTCGAGAGAGAATGAATCGCCGACAGAATCCGTGTATGCGCAACTAGTGCAAGCAGGCGCTTATCCTGGCCATGCTTCACCAACTTGATCGAGCCTAAAACTACCAACCGCCGCAATACATCCGACCGCCCTGAGATCCTGTGCGCAACTGAGCCTCTCAGCGTTGCGCTGCTCTTTTATTACTGCCTGACAAGGAGAGCGTCCCCCTTTCTGCGCATGACCAGCAAGCGAGCCGCGCGCGCAAACCCAGCAGCAACGCAGCTGTTTCAAGGCGGCAAGAATTAGCTGCCAGCTGCGTCCTCTCCTGTGTATCTCTGCGTCTGTCTGTAGCTCACTATCTTTCTCCTTCTATCTCTCCTTCTGAAAGGCGCCATCTGCCGCTGATCACGTAGGCACCAAATGCACCAGTTTAACCCTGTGAAAACGCTGCTATTTTAACACACACGCCTACAGTGTTTCCTTCTCAATCCGTGTCCCTACCTGTGCTTGTCTGGCTGGCTGTCTTCCTCGCTCACTCTGATCATCAGACCACCTCAGAGAGCGTGCGAAAGTTTAATTACCCTCATCGACTGCAAGCGGCACGGCCTTTGAAGACAGCGACCGACGATTGCCAATATCGTGGGAAACTACGCGAATCTGAGACGCAGCTGCAGCGGCTACGTCAGCGGTCGCTGTGACCCGTGTCAAACACGCATCAACATTAAAATCTAGGTCACACGAAGCACCGAAATAAAACCATATATATATATCAGACCTCTGAAACCGATCAAAAATTAAATAAAATAATAATATAATAATATTATCGACCAGAAACCTGTAGCGTAGTCATACGTCGCTACACTATTCTCGGCCCTCCCTGATTTCAGGATCCCTTTAATTGGACAAATGGATCCTGAAATGCTAGTAAGGCCATACTCCAATTTTTACATCAAGGATTCAAATGCCAGAATTAAAAATATATGCAATGAACAGTCCTCAACATAAGCATCGCAAAGTTCACATTTTAGCGTTAAATGTCAGTTCAAGCGAAAGAAACATTTATTATTATTATAATTATATAGCTCCATCGCTAATAGTTCAGTGAAGCTCAAAAGCAATTCTATATATAGGTCTCCTTGAGTTTAGTTAAGCACAAAGTCCTCCATGGCAAGCATTGACTTAAGAACCCACGGGACAGCCACAAAAACCACTAGACCTTCGTTACCTTTACAACAGGTCATCTGATTAATAGGCCACCCATAGCCTTTACCATCGAGACTTCTTTAGGCATTTCACTGTAGGCAAACGTCTACATTTAAAGACTCATCTAAGCAGTTAAACCTAAGTCTCTAATCCCATTAACAACGGTGCTATCATAGCAAATTACCTGAAACTACACACACAGCTTAAGTCTCCAAAGGCCAATGCTCATTATAACTATCCGTAGGCTCCCCATCAAAGCTTACCGTAAGAGACCAAGCCTAACTTCAGCTTAATAAGCCGCTCCCTTCCCAACATCTTTCAGTAGGCCTACTTAATTATTAAAAATGCAACCGATTATGCACAGAATTAAAAAATAGGCCATTTAACATAGGCTAACGTAACATATTATTGCAATTAACGTTACAAAACAGTCACATTGTATAATCGTAAAAATCCTAGGCCTAAAAGGATCATCATGATTTTAATATGAGATCTTAGTCTAAAGCGCAAATCACAGTTAGGCCACTTTAGTCTACTATAAATCCTTATGCATCATTGCATAGCATCAAGGCCTATTATCTTTCCTTCATTCTATCAGTGATGCAGCGGAGACTAACGGGACCACCCACGCGCCTGGAAAACAACGATTGCTAATTAATCGCCGCTCTTTGATGCGTCGACTCCTGTGTCTCTATTCCCCCCCCCACGCAGTGCATCTACAGCGTGCGTCTGGCTGTGAGAATTAGGCAATTGAACATCATCTCTATACATGTGGGCCCATGTGCATCGTACGACAGAGGTCGCGTTGTCTCTGCACAAAGTGAAAATAATCCTAATTAAGCTCTTCTAAGAATTAGGATAAAATCTATGCATTAAAACTGTATATTACAGTCCTATGCAACAAATCAAATATAAGGTTATATTTCCGCTGATTTCCTTACGTTAAAGCAATCAATAATCTGGCCATCCAAAGTGACATTATATGCACTGATAAATCAGGGCCAAGGACGAGTGCGATCGCCTTTATTGTGTCGCCGTCGTTCTCCCCCTCTCTCTACAATTGCAGCTGTAGAAGTCGTGGGAACGACCGGCAGTTATACTAACCCGGCCCAAAATTAGTCCATGCACAGCAAATTAGGCCTCAGAACTAGGTCAATCAACAAAACTTAGCAAAACCTTTTAAAGCTAGAATTATCGATAAACCTTACATGGCACGTTTATCCTAATATCCACTATAGCTCAAATGCCGACAAATTTTGCCGAACCTCAGAATAGTATGGGCCTATCCTCAGGGTAAACTATATATATATAGGCCTAATCCCTCAAGATGCAGTCAAGTGCTACATGGGTCGATTAACCATTTACTTAGCGCCTTTTAACTCATCAATAATGCATCTATACACTTAATATATACTTAAACGCTAGGTGGGCCTACCAAACACTTATGTAGCGCCTTATTAAACTTAATTAATATGCATCTATACAATTATACTCATATAAAAATTCTATGCAAGGAAATTAGGAGCATTAAAATTTAACTGTGCAAATTTCTTAAAATTAGGCCTAATGCAAATTTCGCCTCCGAGCATTAACTCAGTCACCTCGTAGGCCTACAATTTTAACTTAGCCTCAAGAAAGGTATACAGTTAAGTTCACATAATCATGATCAATGCAGCTTTAGTCAATCTATCTTCATGTCAAATTAATATTTATATAGCGCAATGCAAGAGCAATGACAGTCCACATTCTGTCTACAGCAGAGGCAATAATAAAATCGTCCATCGCTTCATTGCAAATGCAATACAATACTAATATATATCACCATTGCAAACATTATTCTTAATCAGACAGTCGGCAATGCAATATTAATATTATGCAATACACATATGAATGCACAACATACGATGCAAGAATACAGTTATTTACACAGTAACACCCACATGTAAAGCCTTCCACATGTAAATCAAAAATGTATTCATCAAAAACAAACCAAACCAGTGTTACAGGCATCTCCCTGCATTCAAAATGGCGGCCGCAATTAAGCGGTCATTCAGCAAAGTTACCCAGCCGACGTCAAGTTTTCAGGCGGACGAAGTCCGGTCGGTTCTCCCAGCATCCTCCAGATCCGGTCCTCAGGGGGTCCATTGCGAAGCGGACAGCTCCTCAAAAGGTGCGAACTGTCGTCACAGTAGAAACAGCGTCGTTCCTCTCTTGGTGAGTTCCGACCACTGTCTCGCCTCCTCGACGATGATGGCGACCTCCGCGACCGACGCTCCTGGTTCTGCCCGTTCCGCTGGTCCCTGCTCGGCGCTGGAGCGGACCGAACAGCGAACACACGACCAACGCTGGGGTTGTCGTGGTTATCGCCCACAGGTTGTCCAAGGTTGTCGCTAGGTGGAGCCTGCTGCTGTTGTCGAAGAGGACAGAGGCGCGCTAGGTGGTCCGTCGCAGAACATTCGAAACATCTCCGCGCCGATCGTCCAGCTTCCGGTTCCGCCGCCTGTCGGTATCTGCAGGTAGAACTCCAGTGACCTGTTCTATTACAGATCGAACAGCGTTGATTGTTCCGCCAGTTATTTCCGTTGGCGTTGTACCGACCATTTCCGGTTGACCCGTTCTGACCTGTCCACGACCCGCGATTATTGTCTCTGTATTGTGGCGCTGACACGGGTTGTCGCTCCATCTTCTCTAGTCGCTCCACTTGTCTCCTCATTTGCTCCATCTGCCGTTCCAAAACCCTCATTTCCGAATCTTCTTCCTGTTCGTTAATTGCGTTGATTCGTCCATGTCGACGTTCGTGCTGCTCATGGTCGCCGGCTTCTGCTTTCTGGTAGCCGTCCAATCGCATCGCTACCTTGTAGGCTTCGTCGAGGGATTTCGGTTCTCGCTCTCGGATTTTCAGAGCAAGCGTTCTATCTCTCAGGGCATCCAAGAATGCCCGAACAGCAATTGCTTCGCTGTGAGCTGTCGAGGAACCCGGATAGGCGCGCGTGGAGAGACGTCGGATGTCGTCCACCAGGACGCCCATATCCTCGTCGGCTTTCTGCTTTCGAGTGCTCAGTTGTGTTTGGTACAGGGCTTGTTGCTCAGCATTTCCATAACGTTCACGGAGTCGCTGTACCAAAGCCGTCCAT
Source organism: Lumbricus terrestris (assembly GCA_949752735.1). NCBI lineage: Eukaryota > Metazoa > Annelida > Clitellata > Crassiclitellata > Lumbricidae > Lumbricus > Lumbricus terrestris. The sequence goes on along the minus strand of OX457038.1, from coordinate 4,147,105 downwards.
GTGTCTAAACCATCCGCGTTCGACTCGCTCAGCAAATGAGTCGCCGGTTCAACCAATGAGACTACTAATTGGTTCAACCTCTCCTCGTCCGTCCATCTGTTATTCCTGGCACACACGGAGAATTTTCGTAAGAATGTTTCAACGTCCGTCTTTCCGCTAAAAGACCCGAGTTTCAGGAATTGCGTTGGCTTAGGAGGAGAAGTCGATGACTGTTTACCCTCGCCCTCTTTAGCTGTTGCAGACGCGGTCGGCTCAAGTTCCTTGACTGTTCCCTTTGAACTGATCGACGGTAGCTCCCAGTCGCCGGTCGTTTGCGTTGCGACGGTGGTCGTCGGGACAATTTTGATAGGACCGACCGACACGTTGGTAGGCGCCAGTGCTTTCGTTTCACCAACCGCAGACGTCGCTTTGTTATCGGCCGTCGTTTCATTTTTCTCCAGAGGTGTCGACTTCATTACCGCCTGACATCGCGGTAGTTCGGCATCACGGCTAAATCCGAAGTTTTGCGCGCCGAGGCACGAACTCATTCTCGCCGATTCCACGACCGTTGGCCACCGAGGAAAGACGGCGTCGCTTGGTCGAAGCGGGTCGAGACAGCGAGGCGGGTCGACCCAAACCCGGTTGTCGCTACTACCGTAGAAAGCGTTCGGAGCGTAGGTCGGAGCATACCTCCACGGCATGTTTGAATGGTCGGGACGAGCGTATGGTTGCATCCAGTCGACCGTTGCCATCGCCGCTGGTCCAGGAGGAAGGTCGGGTCGAGCGTAGTCTCGACCAACCATGGTCGAAGTTGCACGACCGTCGAGGACGCAGTCAGGCATTGACTGATAGGTCGGCATTACCGACGCTGGTTGTGTAAAATCGACCCGACTCGGTGCCATTTCCACTCTTTGTTGATCGACCTTTGCGAGCGACGCTTGAATTCTCCATTGTGGATCCGGTCGAGGATACTCGACGAGAGGAAGGGACGAAGAGGCCAAAGGGACTGGGTTGACCTTATCACCCCCCTCCCATGACAATTTATTAGCGATCGGTTTATTCACTTCAAAATTTCTAAACTCCGGTTGCCGTGCTGCATGCATTCTGTTATCAATTATTTTAACAGTTTTAGGTCTAGATTCCATTATCTTGCTGATTTCAATGTCTACACTACCATCATCAGACATTATATCCACAATATCCGCAAATTCCCTTTCCTTCCTTCTTTCAAAAGAAATTGCCATTTCGCCTGTTCTAGCATAGTCAGTTTCCTCTTCTAACCTATCATCGCCAAAATCTCTAGAACTAATTTGACCCCACTGGCTGGGACCAATTGTAACGCCCGCCCCTATCGGCCTCCCCGGAGTCGCCACTTCCGGATCCTCGCCTGATGGGACCGCGTGCTGCTGTGGACAAGCTCTAGAGATAGAGGGAGGACAGGAGGAGATGACTTCTGGGTTCGAATCCCAACCCAGGAAAGGTGGCCAGTCTTTTCGACTACCGTGCTCCCTATATGAAATTGGCGGCCTACCAGCCAATCTATCACTTCTCCGCAATATACCAGGTTGCGTGAAATCTTTAGGCCTAGCACCCAAAGTTTCCTCCAGGCCGATGGTCGAGTGGTATGGCGCGTCCGCAGTGGTAATAGCGGTGAGGTAACCAGGGTTCAAATCCACAGCAGGCTTGGGTACCGGCGACGCCTCTAGCCTTTCCAATCGTGATACAACTTCCGTCAGCGCTTCCCTGACATTATCTCTTACAGCCGAGATCTCCTCTCTTACATTTGATTGCACCGCCAAGACATTGAATTCTACCGTGGAAATCGCCTCTTGCGTGTCCCTGGCATTAGTCTCAATTGACGACTGCATAAAAGACATCGCCTCATGAGTACTCTTAGCATTGGTTTGTATTGCTTCATGAGTCGACTTAGCATTAGTCTGTATTGCTTCATGAGTCGACTTAGCATTAGTCTGTATTGCTTCGAGCAATATCTCCATAGAAGAAGGGGGCCTAGAAGGCTGAGCGGGAGTGACTGACCTAGACTCCTCCATAGCGCTATAGAAATGACTCCTATCTGTATAGCTCACAGTCAATAACGCTAGCAGTGAACGAAGTAGTTATTCTTATTAACAAATCAAGCATTCAATCCACATCCGTCACATTCAAAGCCATCAATAATCAAAGTCAGAAGTTTAATTAATATTTCTTATTATTCCCAATCAATTGAATCTTCAATTGACATCAATTGTGTTCAAAGCAATCAAACATAAAAGTCAGTAAGTTCAATTATCAGTTCCTATCCTTTGTAAAGACATTCAATGAAAATCAAATGCAACAATTCAATGCAAACACCTATCAACCGGAGTATGCCTAAATTAAATCCCAATTGACTCTCAAGTCCCACAGCCAATTTCAGTTCAGCCCAAAATGTCTTAATAACCGATCGTATTAATTCCCCAATAAAGCGTACCTTATGTCCGAAGACAAGGGACAAAGCCGATCGTGTGCGGAGAACAGCGACGAAGACGATATCCAAGAGATGCGACGACACACACAGAAAGGCGTCGAGTTTGAAACGCCCGAAAAGATCAGCTAAATCCGATGCTGATTTCTCGCAATGAACAACAATTTCGGCTATTTATCCAAGCCGTTTGAGAAAGACGCCCTTAGGCAACCATACGAACAACCGCTTCGCAACACAATTTCGAAGAACGAGAGCAGAGCGCTGACGATTCGAAGCCCACGATAAATCACTCCGTGTGACAGGGCGAAGGGAGGCCTTGAATTAGTAATCCAGGAATATATCCGAAGCGAGAGCGAAGACAAAACTTGCAGCGACGCTGATGTATTTCTCGCAACAAACAAACTCTTTTATTTAATCGACTCCATGTCGAGAGAGAATGAATCGCCGACAGAATCCGTGTATGCGCAACTAGTGCAAGCAGGCGCTTATCCTGGCCATGCTTCACCAACTTGATCGAGCCTAAAACTACCAACCGCCGCAATACATCCGACCGCCCTGAGATCCTGTGCGCAACTGAGCCTCTCAGCGTTGCGCTGCTCTTTTATTACTGCCTGACAAGGAGAGCGTCCCCCTTTCTGCGCATGACCAGCAAGCGAGCCGCGCGCGCAAACCCAGCAGCAACGCAGCTGTTTCAAGGCGGCAAGAATTAGCTGCCAGCTGCGTCCTCTCCTGTGTATCTCTGCGTCTGTCTGTAGCTCACTATCTTTCTCCTTCTATCTCTCCTTCTGAAAGGCGCCATCTGCCGCTGATCACGTAGGCACCAAATGCACCAGTTTAACCCTGTGAAAACGCTGCTATTTTAACACACACGCCTACAGTGTTTCCTTCTCAATCCGTGTCCCTACCTGTGCTTGTCTGGCTGGCTGTCTTCCTCGCTCACTCTGATCATCAGACCACCTCAGAGAGCGTGCGAAAGTTTAATTACCCTCATCGACTGCAAGCGGCACGGCCTTTGAAGACAGCGACCGACGATTGCCAATATCGTGGGAAACTACGCGAATCTGAGACGCAGCTGCAGCGGCTACGTCAGCGGTCGCTGTGACCCGTGTCAAACACGCATCAACATTAAAATCTAGGTCACACGAAGCACCGAAATAAAACCATATATATATATCAGACCTCTGAAACCGATCAAAAATTAAATAAAATAATAATATAATAATATTATCGACCAGAAACCTGTAGCGTAGTCATACGTCGCTACATCTCAGCTATTTTTCATAGTATATGCGTTTGTCCTACATATATAGCAGCCTTGAAGGTGTGTGTCAGGATCGCTCATTATTTTGATAGTTTATAAATTATCCTAATTATAAGTTTTTTTGGTGAGACAATCGATCAGTCGAGAAATTATTTTTCGATCTTTAGCACGAGGACGTAGGCCTAACTATGCAGTGGCCTGACAGCCTTAGGCCCCTGGACACTCTAAAGGCTTGGGACCCTTAAACATTAACTACACCACATTACAATGTAGCAAGACTGTTCTCTTTAGCCGTGGTTGGGTCGGAAGCGCTTCTGAGTAGGTACGCTTGAAGAGGCGCTATATAAATGTCTGCAATGAATGAATGAATACACTAATATACTTTTTGTAGTCCATATGTTACATCCTTTTGCATGTAATGTGGCACATCTGAGCAACAAAATTAGACCTAACCTACATATTTTACATCACTGATGACGGGGTTAGCATAGGAAAATTATTATATTTCTACAGTTGCGTTTCGGAGTAGGCCTACACTTATAAACGTGGAGGCCCCCTACAGATTTGAGGCCAGGCGCGTCTTAATGACATCTGGGCCCAATGGCGTGGACAAGAGGGTTTCGGGGGCTAAAACCCCCATTGGCCTAAGAAAAAAGGTTTTGAAAGGTTATTTATCCACTTAAATAAGAAAAACAAAACAACTACTTGTAGTTATGTAGTAACAATCGTTTTTCTTACTTTATTCCCTTTGTTACTTTATTTCCCTTTTTATTTACTATGATACTGTTGGGTTGGTGTAAGAAAGGGCATCCAGCCAGACAAAAAACATCAAAAATTCCTGGCTACGCCACTGTCTGGGCCTACCGAGGTATTCTTTTGAAGGCCCCGCGCATGTCTTATTATGGACCCACCCTATTAGGAATTGCAATGTTATAAACGCTGTGCTTAAGAAAGTATATACATTTTGTAGGCTTGCAAACTCTATGTACTGACCTGAGTCAGTTTAAGTGGCGTAACTTATGCACAAAATCAATAATATTTGTATTAGGTTTGCTGAAGCTGTAGGCCTACACGACTTTTGAGGCACTCGATCCGACTCCGATTTGAGGCCTTCAGTTTGTAAGTTGTAAATACATGAGTTTCAGAAATAAACAGACACAATAGGCACAATGAGCAGCTGAAATTAATTTGGAGACCCCTTCAACTTGAGGCCCGATCGACCGAAGGGTTCGGAGGGCCATAGCGGCACTCTGTGCCACTATCCCGACCATGGACTGGGCTCAAGACGAACAAAACTCGATTCTGCACAGTCATGGCTATAGTTCGAGCGGCTGGAAATCCCACTTCTGGGGACAACAACACATGAACGTCAAGTCCCAATTGCTCCGAAGTATCTTTGTGATCCAGTACTCACCCCATTTTTGCCACTTCGTTGCGTCTTTTTGGCTCGACGCCTTTGTTCCCCGCGTCAGGACCGCCATGGCACAATCCTTATCATTTGCCTGCATGGGTCCCTACCTATGGAATGGACTCCCCCTATCACTTCGCTCTGTCATCCTCTCTCGTAGTCTTTCGTCATCTTTCTCTCGTCTTAAAATCTGTCTATTCTCTAGGTATTGCATGCTCTGGCAGCGCTTCTGAAAGACCCTAGCTGCAATTATAAAGCGATGAACATAATGGTCAGATACAGTGTATTCGATTTTGTTCACTAGGGCTAGACCACCAAGCATCTCATTTGAGATGATGGATTCAGATGTCTTCAATTGGCAGTAGAGCTCTGCACTGGCGACAGTGATTGGGCGACCGATATACAGGCAGTGGTCAGTGTTTACATGATACCTGTATACAATAAACAAAGGCCTTATGCGACGTAGTGTAGAGACATCACTTTACCCTGCGACTTTCTGTCCAGGGACATTTTGTCTGGGGACTTTTTGTCCGGGGACATTTTATCCGGGGACTTTTTGTCCAGGGACATTTTATCCGGGGACTTTTTGTCCGGGGACTTTTTGTCCGGGGACTTTTTGTCCAGGGACATTTTATCCGGGGACTTTTTGTCCGGTAACTTTTTGTCCGGGGACATTTTATCCGGGGACATTTTATCCGGGGACTTTTTGTCCGGGGACTTTTTGTCCAGGGACATTTTGTCCGGGACATTTTGTCCGAGACATTTTGTCCGGGGACATTTTGTCCGGGGACATTTTGTCCTAGCACCCACAAACCTTTTACATTTTTATTTATATAGATAGTGGAAATGATGATAATAAAATAGAGCAGTATCTGCATATAATATACTGTATATCTCTCTGTCTGTCTCTGTCTGTATGTAATGTACAGCATTGTAGCTATATATACACATTTTTCATAACACAACACATTTCTATATCAATCCACGTCTCCGACCTGTCTGCCTGTGTCTGTCTCAGCCTCTGTCTCTATCTCTCTGTGTCTCTGTGTGTCTCTCTGTCTCTCTTTCCCTGTCTCTATTACTGTATCTGCCTCTCTGTCTGTCTCTGTTTCTGTCTGTCTTCTCTCTTTCTCTGTCTCTATCTCTGTCGCTCTGTGTAGCGTATTAAATCGCTATTATCTATCAAACTAACTTATCTAGTATTAAGTGTTAATTCTAAGTAGGAGTTAAGCTAGACAATTTAGTCGGCGTATCTAGATTAATAATTTGGCGTCTAGTGGATTAGTAACTAGGAGACCACGAATCTTGCGTATATGAGCGAGGCAGTCATAGTGACGTCAAGCGGTTACTACGGACGCTACGTAAGCGAAAACATTTGCATCGACGCGTAACCAATTAAAAGCATCGAAATGAGCGTAACGGTCGGAATTGAATGGAAACAGCCACGTCATTGAAATTCGACATAAACGGTTGATTCCTTGCATGAACATTGAGAAAGATGGTTGCTCAGTTGTGGCTGGCAATTCATTTGAAGTTTATTCAATGGTGAGGATGAGGATTATGCTCGTATCTGGTTGTAAAACAGTACGAGGCATTCGTGTGAGAGTAGAGGCGATTTAGAAGTTCAAAGTTGCGAACTCTAACGTCCGTGAAGTCTACATTGTGATTGGGACGGTTGGTGAGACGATATTTCGTGTGGAGAGAAACGATTTTGGGCTCGTTGTCTCTGGTTGACATTTCAAGGTCATTTTCAATTGGGAAGGAAATTCTCATTGATTGGAGTATGATAATTTGATGCTACGGATGTATTGAATATTGTCTCGTCTGGTATTCGATCTGGATTCCACAGCTTGGCAGTATCTCATCATCCTCTTCAAATATAGCACTGGGTTGCTTATCTTCATACAGTGAATATACAGAGAATCTGCAGAACTATTTCTTCAAATATAGCACCGGGTTGCTTATCTTCATACAGTGAATCTACAGAGAATCTGCAGAACTATTTCAAGGCCGTTTTACACTACAGAAACGATATGTCATATATCTCAACTGTGGAGCACAGATAAGCATTAAGATAATTATAATTAGTGATACGCCAAATAAGTAAATAGGAACATTGCGTAATTGTATTGTTTATTTAACAGTTTTCGAATATATTATACATTTATAAAGAATTGGTTTCTCTTTGAACAGATCATTTAAATGCAGTACATTTTCAATTACCTGCTAAAATAAGCTTAAAACGGATTAACGTCACAGATGGGTGGCTTGCGTCGGGATAAAATTGACAATATTATTGTTGATTAGATTGAACTTTACTGACATTTATATTGAAGAGACAAAGCTAATTAAAATGACGATCTATTTGGAAATTGTTAAGCATAGCGCAACGCCAGCGCCGCGCGTGTATAGATTTAAGCATTAGAGTCGGTGCGATAATCCTTATTGCGTAACATACACCAGAGATTGTATTACGTTAAGAGGGAGCACTAGTGTGACGCTTAATAATTTTAATAATTATTATAAGCGAGTGTGAAATTGTATAGCGCATATTAGAGCGTTAAATTTACTACTACTTAACCAAAAGTGAGTAAGTAAGAATGTCAATCACAGAGTGGCAACAATGGATTGATATGGGACGTGCACAGTCGATGGAAGGAGAAGAATTGAAGGCATTCGTCAGAGACAGACAAAGCGAATTACGACAACAGAGGACGGAAGAACGAGAGGTAGCAAAGGCTGTTAGAGAGGCAGAATCAGCGCGAGAAGCGGCTAAGTTAGCTGATGCCAAAGCAGCCAGAGAGAATGAATTGGAGCTAGCGCGAGAGGCGACTAGATTAGCTGAAGCTAAGGCTAATAGAGAGGCAGAGTCAGCAGTTAGAGAAAAAGAAATAGAAATGGCGAGGATGGCTGACGCGAGACTTATACGCGAAGCAGATAATGCTAGGCTTATACGCGAAGCAGAGATGACTGAGGCGAGGCTTGCAAGAGAAGCGAGTGAAGCTTTGGAGCATAAGAGACTCGAGATTCAAATGAGATTGAGAGAGATAGAATCGAGAGATGGACGAAACAGGGATGATGGAGATTCTTATATGACGATGGGTGACAACCACCAAGGAAACCAAAGTAATAAGGGAATGAAGAACATCAAATTCCCGAAATTTAACGAGACAAAGGATTGTCTTGATGCGTACCTACTCAGATTTGAGCGGACGTGTACGACATACGAGATACCAAGAGATGTATGGTCGCTGATGCTAGCACGACATCTGGAGTCGAAAGCATTAGAAGTATACCAGCGTTTGTCGGCTGAAGAAACACAAGACTACGATTGTTTAAAGAGACATCTCCTGAAAAGATTCCAATTAACAGAAGTAGGGTATCGTAACAAGTTTAAGACTAGCAAGATAGAACTAGGAGAGACTCCTTCAAATTTCATTTACAGATTGCAACGATATTTGCAGCAATGGTTGCTTCAAGCAGGATTTGAGCAGACTTACGAAGGAATCGAGGATCTACTGCTAAAGGATCAATTTTTCCTCACTTGTAGTAATGAGTTGAGGATGTTCATTAAAGAGAAAGGAAAAATGAGCTTAAAGGACACATTGACGTGTGCAGAATCCTACATTGAAGCTCATGGGTACAGATATGCCGAGAATTCTGTGAAACCTCAAGGGAGATTCAATAATGACAGAGGTAATGGAAGGTCATTTGAAGAGAAATCTAGAGAGAAATTCCAAGGAAATGTAAACAGAGGAAGAGTTGAAACGCGACAGAACAAAGAGACAAATCACAGTGGAAATGTGAATAGAGGATTTAGTAGAGATAGAGAGCAGGCAGCAGAACACAAGATAACTTGTTTTGCGTGCGGTAAGGTAGGTCATAAAGCATATGATTGTGTGAACAAAACTAAAGGGTTTGTTAAACACACAGCTGCAGCAGTACAGATTTACGAGAATAGGGCGTACAGGGCTGTACAGACGAATGAAAATACGAAATCGAATGAAATTGACAGAACAGTAGAACGCCAGGATAGGAAAGGTAAAGAAGAAGTACCGAAACACATGGCAGCAAGTACGGTAGTTACAGAACGGAAAGATGGTTGCATGGACGTTGAAAGTATAGACGAATGTCAAGCGAAGGTCAATGGAGTTGACGCCAATTGTCTTTACGATTCTGGAGCGAGCACGTGTATTGTGAGGAGATCGCTGATCAGAGATAGTGATTTGACTGGGAAGGAAACGCACTGCATCCTAGTTGATGGGAGCTTAAGGTGTTTTCCTACAGCCCATGTAAACATTGAGAGCGAATATTTTACTGGTGAAGTTGAGGCAATGGTTATGGACGAACCAGTAAAGCCGATAATTATTGGACGCGTGAGAGGGTTAAAATATACAGTAACGAATGAGAACACGGATGAAAATATGATTAATTGTGAGAAAGGAGAGAAAGTGGATGAGACGATTGTGAGTGAGAAACAAGAAAAAGTTGGGTATAAAGGTATACTCAAGAGAGTTGTGAATGCTAATTCACGTTGGCAAGATGCCAAGAAGACAGTAAGATTCGAGAGTGATGAAGTGAGCACGGAGTATGATGACGTAATAGAGAAAGTTGTAAGTGATGACGTCATGAACAGTGACGCACATCAAACGACAGCAGCGATAGAAACGAGAGCTGAGTCGAAGAAAGTGGTGAAATATAAACCACTCAAGGTCACCGAAATGCCCGACCTAAATCTAACCACAAAAGAAATAAAGGAATTACAGAAGACAGATGAGACATTGAAGAGTTGCTGGGATAAAGCATCTGAATGGGATGGCGATGAGAAGAGTACAGAAAAAGTGCTGTACGTAAAGAAAGATGGATTGTTGTACCGGAGATGGAAAGAAGTATTGAAGGATGAAGCAAAGTGGCAGTTGATGGTTCCGAAACAGTTGAGAAACAAAGTTCTAGCTGTAGCACACAACTCGCTACTGTCAGCTCATCTAGGCATGAAGAAGACTCACGATAAAATTGTGAATGAATTTTATTGGCCAGGGATAAATCAAGAAGTTCGGCGATATATGTTAAGTTGTGATGTATGCCAGAAAGCAGTAGATAAGAAAGTGAACTACAAGGCACCGATGGGACATCTTCCAGTGCTGGATGTACCGTTTAAGCATGTCTGTGTAGACATCATAGGAGCCATAGAGCCAATGTCTATGAGAGGATATCGTTATGTATTAACGATTATCGACTTAAGCACCAGATATCCTGAAGCAATACCGTTGAAAGGTATAAGTACCGAGGAAGTGGCGGAAGCCTTGTTTAACTTTTATTGTCGGATGGGCGAACCACAGAGGATTCATACAGATAGAGGAAGCCAGTTTACGTCAGAGCTAATGGCCGAAGTAAACAAAATGTTATTAATCAAACACACGATGACAAGTCCATACCACGCGATGGGAAATGGTTGTGTAGAACGTCTTAATGGAACGATTAAGACAACACTGAGAAAATTGATAGGTGAACAAGTAAAAGAGTGGGACAGGTACTTGGCACCACTACTTTTTGCATTACGAGATACTGTACACGAGAGCCACGGATACACACCTTTCGAATTAATCTTCGGAAGATCTTGTAGAGGTCCGGTACAGATATTGAAGGAACTGTGGACAAATGAAAAAGTGGAAGACGAGGTGAAGGATGTGTACACATATATGACAGATCTACGAGAGCGTATAGAGGAAACGTGTAACATGGCGCAGAAAGCAATTCACAAAGCTAATGCGAAGAACAAGAAGTACTACGATAAAAAGGCACGATATAGAAAACTGGAGATAGGTGATAAAGTCCTATTGTTACTGCCGAGTTGTAATAATAAGATGCTTGTTAAATGGCAAGGACCATTTGTTGTCAGAGAGAAAATCGGAGATTACGATTATAAAGTTGAGGTTGATGGTGGAAAACTGAAAACATACCACATCAACATACTAAAGAGATATTACGAGAGGAGTGAAGAAGAATTGTCAAGTTCTGAGACAATAGCATATGTGTCAGCTATTGTACATGATGGTAGAGAAGGTGAAGATGAAGAGGAGGAGATATTAAACCTGTATGTCAGTAAGCAAACTGAGACGTACAAGGATGTTGATATTAATCCACAATTAGAAGATGAGCAGAGAGGTGAATTAGAGAAATTACTGAGAGAATATCAAGACATATTTACAGATAAACCAGGAAGAACTGACATGGTGAAACACGAGATTCATCTTACGAGTGATGAACCTGTTAGGATGAAAGCATATCCAACACCGTATCATCTACAGTCTGAAATTGATAAGGAAATTGAGATAATGTTGGAGAATGGAATAATAGAAAGATCAGAAGCAGCTTACGCAGCACCGCTTGTTGTTGTTAAGAAAGCTGATGGAAGCAATAGACTTTGCTGTAACTATAAACAATTGAACAAAGTGACAGTTTTTGATCCAGAGCCGATGATGTCAAACGAGGATATCTTCAATAAACTGAGTGGCAGCAAAATATATAGCAAGTTTGATTTTTGCAAAGGGTATTGGCAAATTCCAATGAGCGAAGAATCAAAAGACTATACGACTTTCATTTGTGCAAGTGGGTTGTATAAGTTTAATGTACTACCATTTGGATTGGTAAATAGTGCTTCAAGCTACAACAGACTTATAAGGAAGATTTTGCATGGAACCGAGAATCTGGAGAGTTATGTTGATGACATACTAGCTCATACAGAAGGATGGACTAAACATATGAAGATTTTACGAGAATTTTTTCAAAGAGTGAGAGATGCTCACCTGACTTTGAAACCAAAGAAATGTTCGTTAGGCTATGGACGCATAGATTTCTTGGGTCATACGTTAAACAACGACGACATTAGTCCTAAAGGAGAATCGATAGATAAGATTGTGGAGATGCCACAACCGAAAACGAAGAAACAGATAAGAAGCTTTTTGGGGGCAATAAACTATTACAGAAAATTTATTCCTCATTGTGCTGAACTGATGGCACCATTAAGTGACTTGACAAAGAAGTCAGCAGCTAATAATGTTGATTGGAACGAGGAATTAGATGAGAGTTTTAGTAAGTTGAAAGCAGCACTTGCTAAGACACCGATTCTAAAGTTACCAAACTTGGAGAAGGAATTCGTGATTCAAACTGATGCTTCGGGAAGAGGAATAGGTTGTGTCCTGATACAGCAGTATGAAGGGATAAACCACCCGATTGCATATGCGAGTAGGAAACTATTGGAAAGAGAGACGAGATATTCAGTTGAGGAGAGAGAATGTCTAGCGATAATGTGGGGGATTAGTGGGTTTGACAGGTACTTGTGTGGAAAGCAGTTTGTGATTGAGACAGACCACTGCGGACTACAGTACATGAAGGAAGGGAGAATGAGAAATGCGAGAGTCATGAGGTGGAGTCTAGCACTTCAAAATTATTGCTTTACGATACGATATATCAAGGGGAGCAATAATGTTATGTCTGATTATTTGAGTAGAGGAATTACATAGTACTTAAATATATCAGTAATGTATTATAATAATGTAGATAAGAAGAAGTTCAGTAATGTCGTATTGTTGTGTAAGATAGAATAAGGAAGTTCATAGAAATTTAGTTGATAGATAATTAGGTGAGATTGTAAAGCCTGATTACAGACTTTTGAAGGAGGGGTATTTGTAGCGTATTAAATCGCTATTATCTATCAAACTAACTTATCTAGTATTAAGTGTTAATTCTAAGTAGGAGTTAAGCTAGACAATTTAGTCGGCGTATCTAGATTAATAATTTGGCGTCTAGTGGATTAGTAACTAGGAGACCACGAATCTTGCGTATATGAGCGAGGCAGTCATAGTGACGTCAAGCGGTTACTACGGACGCTACGTAAGCGAAAACATTTGCATCGACGCATAACCAATTAAAAGCATCGAAATGAGCGTAACGGTCGGAATTGAATGGAAACAGCCACGTCATTGAAATTCGACATAAACGGTTGATTCCTTGCATGAACATTGAGAAAGATGGTTGCTCAGTTGTGGCTGGCAATTCATTTGAAGTTTATTCAATGGTGAGGATGAGGACTATGCTCGTATCTGGTTGTAAAACAGTACGAGGCATTCGTGTGAGAGTAGAGGCGATTTAGAAGTTCAAAGTTGCGAACTCTAACGTCCGTGAAGTCTACATTGTGATTGGGACGGTTGGTGAGACGATATTTCGTGTGGAGAGAAACGATTTTGGGCTCGTTGTCTCTGGTTGACATTTCAAGGTCATTTTCAATTGGGAAGGAAATTCTCATTGATTGGAGTATGATAATTTGATGCTACGGATGTATTGAATATTGTCTCGTCTGGTATTCGATCTGGATTCCACAGCTTGGCAGTATCTCATCATCCTCTTCAAATATAGCACTGGGTTGCTTATCTTCATACAGTGAATATACAGAGAATCTGCAGAACTATTTCTTCAAATATAGCACCGGGTTGCTTATCTTCATACAGTGAATCTACAGAGAATCTGCAGAACTATTTCTTCAAATATAGCACCGGGTTGCTTATCTTCATACAGTGAATCTACAGAGAATCTGCAGAACTATTTCAAGGCCGTTTTACACTACAGAAACGATATGTCATATAATTATCTCAACTGTGGAGCACAGATAAGCATTAAGATAATTATAATTAGTGATACGCCAAATAAGTAAATAGGAACATTGCGTAATTGTATTGTTTATTTAACAGTTTTCGAATATATTATACATTTATAAAGAATTGGTTTCTCTTTGAACAGATCATTTAAATGCAGTACATTTTCAATTACCTGCTAAAATAAGCTTAAAACGATTAACGTTACACTCTGTCTCTGTCTCTGTCTCTCCTCTCTCTGTCTCTGTCTCTGTCTTCCTATCTCCGACCTGTCAGTCTTTCTCTGTCTCAACCTCTGTCTCTGTCTCTCTGTGTCTCTGTTTCTACGTGTCTCTGTGTGTCTCTGTGTGTCTCTCTGCCTCTGTCTCTCTGTCTTTGTCTCTGTATATATCTGCCTCTCCTCTCTCTGTCTCTGTCTCTGTCTGGCTGTCTCTGCTTTTTAAAGAACGATACCTAATAACATGTGAACCCACTTTGAGAAACGCTGACTTAACAATTATTGTCATAACGACACTATATTTAGCTGAATCCTTGAGAGTACGGTGAAAACGTATGGAATACCAGGCAAAAATAATTAAATTAAGGAAAATAATAATAGACAGTAAATAAATAAAGTTATATAAAAAATAAAAAAACGACAAAAAGCAAAGCGAGAAGAAAAACGAAAAAAGTTTTTTTACGACTCGATGGGGATAGAAATGGTTTGTCCCCCCGGATAATCCTTACCGTTATATTCCATCCGGGAGTGCAAGATAAATTAATCCCCCCTCGGGTAGCTTTAGTGTGATAGAAAAACCCGTGACACCGCTGAAAACCGAAGACCCGAAATTTCCCATGCAACGCCGGGTTACCCGGGTATCTCAACTCGTATGATAATAATTATGCAAAACTAGAACTAATGCCCTACATGCAGTAGGTATATAGCCCAGTTGTGTGGAATGAGCTTCCACAGGAACTACGTCTACTTGCTGGGGTTATTACTGGAACATTTTTTACTAAACTCAAAACTGTCCTTTTTTGCCGTGCTAGAGTCGGGAGCGCTTCTGAGTAGTCGCCTTGAAGAAGCGCTATATAAATTCTTGAATGAATGAATGAATAATACTGTTGCGAACCTGGGTTTGCCGATCGTTTATGTTCCACCGCCGACTGTATTGAGGGTATTGGCGGCATCGCTTTATGTGCCTCTCTCCCCCGCGGCGCCGATCGTTTATGTTCCACCGCCGACTGTATTGAGTGTATTGGCGGCATCGCTTTATGTGCCTCTCTCCCCCGCGGTCGCGAACCCTTTATGTTCCACCGCCGTCTCTTTGAAGTCGGTCGCCGCTTGGCCTAGTATTATCGGCCGCGACCGCGGTATGCTTTATGTGCCCCTTCCCCCCGCAGCGCCGATCGTTTATGTTCCACCGCCGACTGTATTGAGTGTATTGGCGGCGTCTCTTTGAAGTCGGTCGCCGCGTGGCCTAGTATTATCGGCCGCGACCGCGGTATGCTTTATGTGCCCCTTCCCCCCGCAGCGCCGATCGTTTATGTTCCACCGCCGACTGCATTGAGTGTATTGGCGGTATCGCTTTATGTGCCTCTCTCCCCCGCGGTCGCGAACCCTTTATGTTCCACCGCCATCTCTTTGAAGTCGGTCGCCGGCGTGTACGACCTGTAGTATATATAAGGGAGCCTGTTGCTCTGAGAAAGCAGTCACCGAAAAAGCAGTCACCGAGGGATCAAGCCGCAGTCAGTCGTAGTTGCAGTCGTCGAATAGTCTTCGAGTAGTAGTCAGTCGTAGAGCGATTCGTGATGTACAGTTGATGAGTGTCGTACTGCCGTGAATAAACTGTGTTCTTCTCTTCATCGTCGTGTGTTTCTTGGGTGAGGCGTATCGGTCGGAAGGGGCTGCATTTCCTTCGAAATACAACGAAGGCGGACTCGCGTCTCCCTCCTGAGACGACACGCGGGCATATTTGGGCTGGCACCCGCCTCCTGATACGGTGCTGCAGCACGCCCTTTTGTCTTTCCGCCACACTGGTACCCAGGAAGTGGGGTGTGTGGTCGCCTTCCGATCGACATTCGCAGATCGACCGACGATGGAAGAAGACGAGGAAGTCACAATCGCCTACGCCGCTGGAGGATTCGCCGATCTACGGGCGAACGTTTCCTCGCCATTGGCCGATGAGAGTGCAATGGCAGATCAGCGAACGGACCGAGGCCGACTCATCGAGGAGCTGCGGAGGCCGACGAGGGTGAGCTACCGAGAGACGTCTGACGATCGGGAGACTTCCCCGAGAATGCCGGAGACTACCGGAGGACGGCCGTGGACTCGACCGCCTCCTATGAAGCCGGGAAAGTTTGACGGCACGGGATCGCTAGAGTCGTTCCTGGTGCAGTTTGAAGTCTGCGCCCGTCACAACCAATGGACTGCCGCCGACCGAGTCGACTATCTTCGATGCAGCCTGGAGAAAGCTGCCACGCAGCTTTTGTGGGACTTCGGTGCCCGTCCGAACGTTGGCTACGAGGAGCTTGTCGAACGCCTTCGACAGAGGTATGGAACGGAGGGCCAGGCGGAAAGCTTTCGCGCTCAGCTTTATTACAGACGCCAGCGTTCCCAGGAGACTCTGAGCGACTTGCTGCACGACATTCGTCGCCTTGTCGTGTTGGCGTATCCAGTACCTTCGAACGAGACCACGGAGATCATCGCCAAGGATGCTTTCCTTGAGGCGTTGAGCGACAGAGACCTGTCACTCAAAGTACGTGAGCGGGAGCCAAAGAACCTGGACGAGGCCTACAGGACGGCGCTTCGTCTGGACGCCTACCAACGGACGAACGATTCTGACGATAGACGGAGGCCTTCCAACCGCGTGCGGAGTACTCAAGAGACCGATG
This sequence comes from Lumbricus terrestris, assembly GCA_949752735.1. Taxonomy (NCBI): domain Eukaryota; kingdom Metazoa; phylum Annelida; class Clitellata; order Crassiclitellata; family Lumbricidae; genus Lumbricus; species Lumbricus terrestris. The sequence goes on along the minus strand of OX457038.1, from coordinate 4,130,468 downwards.
CGAGTACTCAGATCCAGTCTACACTCGACCGATTCCTAGAGACGCAGCGCGACGAGCAGAGACGATGGCAGACGGATATGGAACGAAGGATCGATCGCCAATTCCAGGAGCTGCGAAACCGTGCTTCAACCGACGACGATCTGGGGCGCAACGGCCGCCCCGGAAACAGCAGCGCCAACGATCAGGACCGGTCGAGACGGAGTGTGACCTGTTACAACTGCAACCGCGCAGGTCACATTAGCCGGAATTGCCGCCAGCCTCGTCGCCCCTTCGACCGCCGGAACGACGTCGAGACCACAGAAACGGAGGCGCCGCCGCCTCTGATGAACCATACGACTCGCCCAAGATTGCCGGACCGAGCCAGCAGCAACGCCGTTTACATTCGAGGGAGCATCAACGGACGACAACAGATGTGTTTAATCGACACCGGATCCGAGGTCAGCTTGATCCCGTCTACAGTCGTCGAAGGGTTAGCACTGCAATCTTGCTCTCGTTTTCTGATGGCTGCAAATGGCACTAGCATTAATGTCCTTGGGGAGGTCCGTTTGCCCATTAAGATAAGGGACGGATTTGAGATTTCCACCGTATTTTTGGTATCTGACCAGATTACCGAGCCCATGCTAGGTATGGATTGGCTGAGGGAACACCGGTGTAGAATTGGTTTTGGTAACGGGGCATTGTTTTTAGGACGTAGACGGGTACCCCTCGTAAAAGGGAACGGATCTATGTGGTGCCGTAGAGTGATAATTGCTGAAGAGGTTGTAGTGCCTCCTAAATGCCAGAGCGAAGTCTCTGTGAAGACGTTGTACGGGGATCTGACTACTATAGCGCCTGCATGGATGACAGAAGCCCAAGAGATACAGCCAGGGGTGCATCTCGCTCGCGTCGTCATTGGAGACCGCGCAGATGCTAGTGTTAGAGTAGTTAACCTGAGCGACGAGACCGTTACGCTAACGAAGGATCGATTCCTAGGAGGATTGCATCCAGTGGAGGTGGAATTGGGTACAGGTAGGGGACAAGGGACCGCACCTGTTAGTGAGATTTCGCCCCGAGATATGTTAATGGCAGATTTGCCGGAGGAAGTTCCCTCCGAGATTCGGGAGCGGTTGGACAAGTTGCTTCTTGAATATCGGGACGTATTCTCAGTGACCGACCGAGATTTAGGGAGAACGACTGCCGCTATGCATAGAATCGAGACAGACGAGACGCGCCCCGTTAGGCAGCCCTTAAGACGCCATCCCTTGCCGCATAGGACAGCTATCGACAGTGAACTTGATCAGACGTTAAATGACGGGCGGATTGAATCTGAAATTAGTAAGCATGCCTTTGGCGGAGTTCGGGTGCGAAGGGACAATAACGCTCGTAAATTCTATCGGCAGCAGAGGTTACGGTTTAAGCGAGGGCGAGGTGACCGTGAGAGCGCGCGCCATATTGAACGACACGTGCCACGACGGACGGATCGGACTAACAATTGGCTGGGGAGGGTGACGAGGTTTCGTAAGTGGGTTACTATCTGTGGTCGACCCCCCACGCCCTGTCCCTTGTTGCTAGCGCCCAACGTATATCCGTGGGAGCGGGTAAGAATATTCGCGGGTGGTCCATTGCCCGTGGGAAAGTGCCTAAAGCAGCCGTCAGAGGGTTTGGGGCGGGGCTTCGCACTGTGCTACTGCTGCCCACCGGAGGAGATGCGCGACGATGTCGCTCGTACACCTGACCCGCCGTGCGCGACGTACGTGACGTCGACTGCTGCCGCAGCTGGCGCGACGAAAAGAACGCAGTATTCTGGGCGTCGGTTAACGCAAAACCGACGACGTCATCCGTCCGAAGAGTATAAAACAAATCCAAGGCAGTGTGACCGCCTCTTTCACGCGTCGACCACGGGTGAGATGGACGGTTTCTCTTGTGAAGAATGCCCGGCCGTATTTTCGGGGAAGCGATGTCTGCGGCGCCACGAGAGGGAGATTCACGGCCGGGATCGGATGACGACGGCCTACGTGCGACGAGTTACGGAGGTCGGTCCCCCCCGCTTACGGATGGAGAAAGACGCTTCCGCCGCTTGTACGTCGATGGAGGAAATGGGTCAGGCTGTCGATCTGGCGAGGGAAGCAGAGACAACCGCTGGTCCGGGTGATGAGTTGATGGAGGGGCCGGCGCTGGACGAGTTGTTGAATGAACTGATGCCGCCAGATGTCGACGCCCCGATGGAATCGGCAAACGAAGACGAGGCGGATGGAGGATCTGCACCGGACGAACCCGGACCGGAGGCTGAGATTTTACTGGCGTTGATCGACGCGATTCGATCGCCGGCAATGGACGACGCGGCCCCCCCCGTCGGAGTTTCCGGTGCCCGCATCGGTCCATGAGGAAGTACGATTGGCCATGGCATGCGCAATTCGACCTTCTACGTCCTCGGTCGTCAAGGATGTCGCAATGTCCCTTGGAGAATCCTCCGTGCCCGCGCCTACACAAGAAGAGATTCGAGCGGTTTTTCGGATGGCGGAGAGTCCGGGGCTGTTTGGTAGTCCCGCTCAGTTCATTGAAAGAGTCCGACGGACCTATCCCTCCTTCCCCGCCGACGTTGCCGAAGCCGCCTTCAATGCCGGGGGTTCCCGACCCGCCCGACCGTGCGGTGTGGCGATGATCCGTCCGCAGACTCCACCCCCGTCCCCGGAACCGGAGGTGGATATGCGCTGGTTCGTAGACGATCTTGTCTACGATCCTATGGGCCCTCCGGCGGAAGATGTGGAGGAGGAATCGATTTATGTATCCTCGGAGTCGGACAACGACGATCCGAACGACCCCGACTACGTTCCTTCGGATTCGGACGACAGTTCCCTGCCCCCGGGGCAGCGCAGTCCCGAGACCATTCCTTCTTCTGATAGCGACGCGTGAGTACCAGAATTAGATTGATTTGCTGATTGTGCCGTTGAGGTTGAGTCCCGATTTTTTGACAGTGTGCAGGAACTTGGTTTGGGGTCCGTTGGACGTAAATATCCTTGTTATGTGTTGTTCCTTGTGGAACAAATTTCTGTAGCTTGGTTGCCCATTGGGCACATGTTAATGTGTTACGGGAGGAACGTCGCCTCCGCCCGTTTGAGTTCACGCTTGTTCTGTTGCCTACGGGCATAGTTAAGATCGTTGTTGCCTACTGGCTAATTAATATTATTAGCTATTGACTAAAAGTCGTACGAGTAAAAGTCCCCGTGGAGGAATTGCTTTTCAGTTGTCCCTTGAAGGACGGGTTTCTGTAGCCTCAGGGCATATTTAGATTAATTGTATGATGACCGTGCCAGAGTTAGGGTATTGCTGTTAGAGACTTTCTTAGCTATCGACTCTTGGTGGGCCCGTTGGCCAATGTTTTCATCGTGGTGACTAAAATGAGGACATTTTATTAATCGTAGTGGGTGGGGGATGTTGCGAACCTGGGTTTGCCGATCGTTTATGTTCCACCGCCGACTGTATTGAGGGTATTGGCGGCATCGCTTTATGTGCCTCTCTCCCCCGCGGCGCCGATCGTTTATGTTCCACCGCCGACTGTATTGAGTGTATTGGCGGCATCGCTTTATGTGCCTCTCTCCCCCGCGGTCGCGAACCCTTTATGTTCCACCGCCGTCTCTTTGAAGTCGGTCGCCGCTTGGCCTAGTATTATCGGCCGCGACCGCGGTATGCTTTATGTGCCCCTTCCCCCCGCAGCGCCGATCGTTTATGTTCCACCGCCGACTGTATTGAGTGTATTGGCGGCGTCTCTTTGAAGTCGGTCGCCGCGTGGCCTAGTATTATCGGCCGCGACCGCGGTATGCTTTATGTGCCCCTTCCCCCCGCAGCGCCGATCGTTTATGTTCCACCGCCGACTGCATTGAGTGTATTGGCGGTATCGCTTTATGTGCCTCTCTCCCCCGCGGTCGCGAACCCTTTATGTTCCACCGCCATCTCTTTGAAGTCGGTCGCCGGCGTGTACGACCTGTAGTATATATAAGGGAGCCTGTTGCTCTGAGAAAGCAGTCACCGAAAAAGCAGTCACCGAGGGATCAAGCCGCAGTCAGTCGTAGTTGCAGTCGTCGAATAGTCTTCGAGTAGTAGTCAGTCGTAGAGCGATTCGTGATGTACAGTTGATGAGTGTCGTACTGCCGTGAATAAACTGTGTTCTTCTCTTCATCGTCGTGTGTTTCTTGGGTGAGGCGTATCGGTCGGAAGGGGCTGCATTTCCTTCGAAATACAACGAAGGCGGACTCGCGTCTCCCTCCTGAGACGACACGCGGGCATATCTGGACTGGCACCCGCCCGATCGGTAATCGGCCATCCTACGGACCGAGAGGGCAACTGTTTCTGCAGTCGGGGTGTTTCACTGAGGGCGTCTTTCCGCCACAATACCTCTCATAATTTCATCGTTTATATAGGCATACAACGTTAACAACGTCAACATTGTTTTCGATAGCGTTACAATGTTTGAGTGGTTTCATTACGTCATTCTCATACATAGGCTACAACGATGACGATAGAAATGACGTCATCATCCCATCAAGAGTTTCTTTAGTTTTCTGCGCGCGAAAGGTTTTTGAATTGGGAACCAGTCAGACGATTAATTATCGAGGGAGATTTAGAATATGCGATGAGTTGAAATATCTTTGCGGATGAATCTTTGATAGCTTTTGGAATGTCGTCCAAAAGAGTGTAAGCGACGGCGAAATTGCAGTATCGGGGACCGAAGCATACACACTATCTTCGTAGGCCTATAGTATAGTATATAATTACGACACTAGCCCTAACCTTAACCGACTCTCACGACGCTTAACCTGAACCTAACCGACCCTCACGACGCATAACCTGACCCTAACCGACCCTCACGACGCCTGACCTGACCCTAACCGACCCTCACGATGCCTTACCTGACCCTAACCGACACACCCGGTCCCCGATACTGCAGCTTCGCCAAACAACTGCCAGCGTTTGAATTTCATCGCTTCAGTCGCATTGTTTTTTGCATTGTTTGAACTGCATTGCTTTTGTGGCATTTTTTGTCCTCTCCCACGCTGAAGATTATGTCCGAATGGTCAAAGTTGCATTGTTTTTGAATTGTTTGAACTGTATTGTTTTCGTGGCATGTCCTTGATTTGTCCTGAGTTCCATTGTCCATTCTCGGTGTGATCGTCCTCTTCTGTTAGTGCTCTCAATCACTCCAAACAATGTCCTCTCCCATGCTGAAGATCATGTCCGAATGGTCATTTATACTCAACCGGATAAATTAATGGACAATTCTAACTACTTTTCACTGCAAAAAATACTTTTAAAGCTTCGAACATTCTGAGGTTCATGTGGACCTACAGAACTGCCCCTTTTGTGTAGAACTGGACACTAAAATGACCTCTTGCTCTTCTATACCTCGTTGTTATTGATCCTCTGAGTTGACTTCAGGCTATCCTCGGCAGCAAAGTGAATGTGATACCGAATAATCTCTGTTCTCTAGATCATCAAATTTTTCTTGACAAAATATTATGTCGCTTGCAGAAGCAAAGCTGAAACGGGAGACGATGATGCTGAATCGAATACATCCGATGACAAAGCATGGACATCTATTCGAAAGCAAATCTCTGTTCCAGGTTTATTTTTCATTCGATAATTCAACGTTTATCATTATTTAATTCATCCGTTTATTAACCAAACTCAATCAACCATCGATGCATTAATAAGTCATCATGTCTGTCCACACATCCATCCGTAAATCCATCCATTCACCTTTCAATCCTTCATTCACTCACCCACCAACCCACCCACCCACCCATCCACCCACTCATCCATCCATCCATCCATCCATCCATACATACATACATACATACATACATACATACATACATACATACATACATACATACATACATACATACATACATACATACATACATACATACATACATACATACATACATACATACATACATACATACATACATACATACATACATACACCCGTCCATTCATCAATCCATCCATCCATCCATCCATGCATCCACTTATTCATTCTTTTCCCTGTGTCAGATCTCTTTCCACGCCCCTCGCTGTCACAAGTGTCGATCATCTCCATGCCAACGGTTACCAAGGAGATCGTCACAAAGTACCATTCGCGTCCGTTGAGCGCGCCCACCCCCGCCGCCACCGCCGCCGCCGCCGCCGCATCCACCGCCGCCACCCCCGCCGCGGCTGTCACAACCACCGAGCCGTCCTCAACAAAGGACACGGCGTCCGAGAAAGAAGCAAGCTCATCGCAGGTCGACGCCCAAGGTCAGATGGCGACGAAGAAGGTCACGAGCAAGGTCGCCGACAAGGTCAGAGACATCTTATCGGGTCGGGTCGCAGGAAAGGTCACCGCGAAAATCATGGGGCGCAAGGAGGCGGCCACGGAGCCGAGTACCAGCCAGCCGCGTTCGTCGGTCGAGGTGAAGGCCGTGAAGGACACAAGCGCGGAACAGGACGTCCTGATAGGAAAGCCACTGTCCTCGGCGGACATGGCCACCCTGTCGAATCCACGAATCCCGAGTTACGTCCTTGCGGACTACAACGAAGGACAACGTCCGCCCGACTTCCCGCAGCCCTTCTACTCCACCCTCGGTCGGTACAAACCACATGCACCTGGAGACGAGGCGTTCAGCCCAATCACACTCGCTATGACGCTCGAACCGGACGAGGGCAAACGAGGGTGGGCGCTACATAAATGAATTGGGTGATGTTGTTGTTGATGATGATGATGATGATGATGGTGATGGTGATGGTGATGATGGTGATGACGATGACGACGACGACGACGACGATGACGACGACGACGATGATGATGATGACGATGATGATGATGACGGTGACGACGGCGACGACGACGACGACGATGATGATGATGATGATGATGATGATGACGACGATGATGATACCGGGTATGGCAATTGATTGACTAATTGACTGACAAATTGATTGATTGATTGACTGAAGTAATGATTGTTGTCATGCTTGATCAATTGATTGATTGCTTGATCAATTAATTGACTGATTGATTGCTTGATTGACTGAAGTAATGATTGCTTGATCAATTGATTGATTAATTGATTGACTGATTGATTGATTGATTGATTGATCTGTGTGTTGTTTAGTTCATTGAAGCGTCCTACTCTTCTCATTCGAAGAACTCCATCGACAGAGAAAATACCCAGCAAGACATCGGTAAACAACAAACGACAGATTCTTCTCATTATATAGCGCATTCGTAATTATGCATCTCAACACTCGCATTCTGCTGCTACTGCTGCTGCTTATGATGGTTTGAATGAACTAATAAAAAAATTAGTCTATCCACAAATATACTAATCAGTCAGTCAGTCGGTCAGTCGGTCGGTCGGTCAGTCGGTCAGTCGGTCGGTCGGCCAGTCAGTAAGCCACTGAGTCAGTTACTGGACCAGTCAGCTACCTAGTAAGTCCAACAGTTAGACAGTCAGGCAGCCAGTCAGTCATCCCAACCAGTCGCGCAATGAGTCGGTCGCTTAAATAACTGGAATTATATAACAGCTAGCTAGTAGCCGACTGCAAGAACCGCTTTATAAATTCTCATATGCAATACAATGCAATGCAATGAAATACAATGCAATACAATGCAATACAATGCAATACAATGCAATGCAATACAATACGGTACAAATACAATTGAATCTCAGAACCTTGGAATCCATGAACTGTTGACGATCTCAAATGACTTTATTTTCAATCCAGCTGACTCTTCCTGGAGCAGCAATTCCAAAAGGTGGAGGAAACAAGACGGAGCAGGCAACGGAATCGGAGACAGGAATTGGTAGGAAGGATTTGTATAATTATGTGCTCAGCATACATAATGTAGATCAGGGGCCATATTATGCATATTAGAGCGTATAACTTACACATAGCTTATGACTGGCCTATGCCGCTCTGCGGGAGTAGGGGATTAATTCCGTATGCATCGGTCGAGATTAACGAGTTATGCTAGGTACAACGTTATTCCAACTCCGAGGTAGGAGCAAGCCGGATATTCCCATCGTGAACAATAGACGACCGACTTTAGCTGGACAGCGTGAACAAAAGGCGCCCGTCGTAATTGCCCTCTGGCCCGCCTCTGTTTACTCCACGCTGGCAACGACCGCATATAATTATCTTTTACGCATGCGCGCTCAGCAACAGCAAGAACCTATTGAATTGGGGGAAAAGCCAGCGTCATGAATCGCCGGGTGCAAGGAATGTCCAGATTAACTATGTCTCTTGCCATTCTGTTTTCATGCATACGGCCAAATTCCAAGGGCTATGTCTGGATTAGCTATGTCGGGCATAGGCTCTACACCTGGATTAGCCCAAGACCCCGAGCCATTTAGGCCATTCTCCTGGATTTTGCATATAATTTAAACAAATGACTTAATATGTTTGTTTTTTGACAATGAATGTGTGTGATTCTTTCCCATTTCAGCTTCTTCTGTCCAAACTGGTTCAGGTAAGCAAAAAACCATCGATGTTGTCTTCTAATGATTCGCGCTGTTGTTTTATAGTTTTAGCTGTTGCTTTACCCTACCTTAGACCTTAGTCCTTCCCGTGCACAGATCTGCACATCGAGCAAAGCAGTTCCTCCGTAATTCCTCTCCGTCCATCGTCATCTTAACAGCGTCGTTCCCATAGGCGGAGACCTGGGCCGAGACTTGGGGGGGGGGGCGGAAAGACGCGAGATTTTCTGATGGACGAATGGCTGAGTGTCCCAGAAAAATTTGCATCTTTTTCCCGGACAAAATTTCTGACGACCGGCGAAATCTCGAAAAAAATTTCAATTTTCGCCACCTTTTTTTTAGGTCATCCGGCCAATTCTCTACGAAATTTCTTATTTTCACCGCCAAAAAAGTTGATGACCTTTTGTTTTTAGTCATCCGGTCAAATTTCATCTCCAGACATCGCAAATCCACTCGCACTGCAGTCTCCATCCAGTTCTTCCTAGGTCTCCACCCTTCCACGCCTCCACTTCGGGACCCAGATCGTTGCTTGCTTGCCTCTTCTATCTTTTATCACGGCGTGTACAATCCACGTTAGTCGCCTCTTCGTGACGTTACTCTCCAGCTTCTCACGACCTTTCTCTGATGCTTTCATTCATTATCCTGTCTCTCCAGTAGATGTTCAGTATACATCTCAGCCATTTAGGCTCAGGGGCGGATCCAGGGGGGGGCAATCCGGTCATGGCTCCACCCATTTAAAAAGTGCATGGGACGTGGCCACTCCCCCCGTTTGGTTTCAACAAGCCATGAAGCCAGCATTACTCCGACCAGGATGACTGATGATTAAAAAAGGTCAGCAACTATTTTGGCGGATAAAATGGTATATTTTTCTTGGAAATTTTAGACAAAAGACTAAAAAAAGAAAAAGGTCATTAGATATTTCGGCGACCAAGACGAAATTCTTTCCAATGCCTAAGACCCAAAATTTTGCTCACCTACCCCCACCCCATCGAAAATTTCTATATCCACCCTTGTCTAGGATGATAAGCTATGCCACCTCCATCCAATCGTCTCTTGCCATTGTTTTGCCATTTGCAGCCCTACTTTATTGTACTTATATTCCACTAGATGTGTAACCCGGCGTTGCCCGGGAAATTTATGGTTTTAAACACTACTCCACTGTGGTACCCAACGTTGACCGCTAAATTTAGGGTTTTCGCCAACCCTCTAGCCCACCCCGCTTCCTCAAAAAGCCAAACGTAACCCGCCCCTGCGGGGCGCTAAGGAAATTATTACTTGGCTTGTATGACGTCATTCGGGCTGTAGACTCCTTTACTAAAGCTCGATACTGCTTACCAAAGCGTTAGCGATTAAATCTGTCTTAAAACGCTAATAACTCGAGTTCTAAAGTGAAATTTAGGGTTTTAAACACTACTCCACTCTGGTGTCCATCGTTGACTGCTAAATTTCGGGTTTTCGCCAACCCTCCACTCCACCTCGCTTCCCCAAAAAGCCAAACTTGACCCACCCCTACGGGGCGCTACGAAAATTATTACTGGGCGGGTATGACGTCATGCGGTGTAGACTCTTGACTTACGCGCTAGTGTGATGAATTACTGATGAAATCTGTCTTAAAACGCTAATAACTTTTGTTTTGAACTGAATTAAAACCTGAAAATAGTTGCGATGACCTTATAATTTGGGTAAGAATCGATTTCAAGAATTGTTTTAAACCGACGCTGTTTCATTTCCGAGCCTATTCTGCAGGGGAGAGTCAATCCTGTCAAAAGCGTACAAACAAACAAACATATGGAATTTCTGCCTTATAATATAGATTGTACGGTTAATTGTTTCTTTTTCTTTTTCTGCAATGAAAGGAGTCGGCCTTCATGCGCTTCTTATTTTCATCTAATAATTATAGACGCTGAACTCTTTTAATTTACAATTATTGTGAGTTTACGTTTTACAGAAGCAGAATCCGTTTCATCCAGCGCCATGATGCAATCTGTTGTGGTATGTATACACACCTAAATACTATTATGTACATAACCATTTCAAGGATGTAGGTTCGATTTAAGACATAACACGGTGAGCAGTCTAACCCTTATTCACAAGACCTTACATATATATATATATATATATATATATATATATATATATATATATATATATATATATATATATATATATCTGTCTGCCTGCCTGTCTGTCTGTCTCTGTCGCTCTCTGTCTCTGTCTCTGTCTCTGTCTGTCCCTGTCTCTGTCTCTGTCTCTCTCTGTCTCTCTCTGTCTCTGTCTGTCCCTGTCCCTGTCTCTGTCTCTGTCTGTCCCTGTCTCTGTCTCTCACTCTCTGTCTCTGTCTCTGTCTCTGTCTGTCCCTGCCTCTGTCTCTGTCTCTGTCTCTCTCTGTCTCTGTCTGTCCCTGTCCCTATCTCTGTCTCTGTCTCTGTCTCTGTCTCTGTCTCTCTCTCTCTCTCTCTCTCTCTCTCTCTCTCTCTCTCTCTCTCTCTCTCTCTCTCTCTCTCACTCTCTCTCTCTCACACACACACACACACACGCGCGCGCGCACACAATAACCTATCTTAAATATTGTCAACTATACTCAAATTCTCCAGCTTTCCAACTGACCCACAAAAACTGACAAAGTTCTCCTAATTAGCGCATTAATTATTGATTGTCAATTATAATCTTGATTCCTTTCCACACTAATTATATTATACTTGCAGAGCATCATGAAGTTCATGACGCAGACGGGTGCTCAAGCCAGAGGTAGGAAGAGCAATTTGAATAATAATCATTTTCATTTAGAACACTAAGAACATCTATAAAACTTGAGGACATTAAATTTTAGACTCACTAACTAAATTCGAGTTGTCTTGCTTTGAACACAGCTTAGGACACTTAAAACAATTAGAGTCACTTTAAATTTTGATTGCAGCATAAATTTCTTAGTAAAACGCAATTCTCAATGATTATGTTTGGGGATAGAGTGATTTATCCCTGGATACTAGTTTGTTTGTATGTGCACTTGTTTTAGCGCCCCTTCAAGCTCTCCCTACTCAGAGGCGCTCCCGAATGCAGAGCGGACACTGCATCGGAGTTTCACGCCGAAGCGCTGAGCAATTGTGAGTGAAGAACTTGCCCAAGGTCCTTACGCGGCGAGGTGGATTCGAACCTTGAACCTTCCGGCTTCAAGGCAACGACGCCACCACTAGTATACCCGGTATATTCCAACCGGGGGATAGATTAATTCATTCCCTCACCCAGATAGCTTTGGGAGGGAGTAAAATATCCCGCCGCACAGGCGGATCGAATAGAGAAAGGATACCAGTTCCAGCATTGAGGAACATGCAAGACAAAAAGCAATAAACAATTATAAAACAAACTGTTGAAGACTGTTTTTTCGCTTGATCTCGGCGGCTCGGCCGGGTGCGCCTCTGAGTAGATAAACTTGAATGGGCGCTATATAAATTCTGATTGATTGATTGATTGATTTATTGACTGACTGACTGACTGATTGATTGATTTATTGATTGATTGATTGACTGACTGATTAATTGATTGATTGATCGATCGATTGATTGATTGATTTATTGACTGACTGACTGATTGATTGATTGATTTTTTATTGATTGATTGATTGACTGACTGACTGACTGACTGATTAATTGATTGATTGATCGATCGATCGATTGATTGGTTGATTTACTGACTGACTGACTGACTGATTGATTGATTGATTGATTTTTTATTGACTGACTGACTGACTGATTGATTGATTGATTGATTGGTTGGTTGATTGATTGACTGACTGATTGATTGATTGATTGATTGATTGTTAAATGCCTAAATCGTGTTTTGCATCACAGAATCGGCGGCCAAGCTCTTGGCGGTTGAACCTGGAGTGGAGGCTGGAGGAAAAAGCGTCGCTGGCGCTGAGGCTGTTCCAGCAGGCCAGAAGCCTCCGACCGACGCGTTGGCTCCTGCAGGGTCGATGACGGAGGACGAGATGGAGGCGCTGAGGCTGAGCGTCCGTGCGATGGTTGGACTGCAGCGATGGAAGAAGAGAGCGAACACGAGGCTCAGCCAGAAGGCAGGGCCACACGTCACCGTCAAGTCGTACGCTAAGGTATAGGACACATATTCAATTAATTATAAACAAGAAATACACACACAGACGTTCACACATACATGTACACTTGCACGCACACAAGAACAAACACAAACGCACAAAACACATATTATACACCAAACGCACACACGCACACGCAGAGACAAGCTCACTGGATTGCACGTGCATTCGTTCGTTTGAGAGATTTTTATAGCGCTCCTTCACAGCATGTAGGCTATACTCTGGGGCCATATACACAGGAGGGCATAACTCGTACTCTTAGCTTAAATATGGCCTATGCGGGAGTATAGTATGTTAATTCCGTATGCATGGGTTGAGATTAGCGAGTTATGCTGGGTATAACGTTATTCTATCTCTGAGGTAGGAGTAAGCCGGCTATTCCCATCGTGAACGATAGACGGCCGACTTTATCTGGACAGCGTGAACAATAGACGCGCGGGCCTGTCTGGTTTTCTCCACTCTGGCAACGACCGCATATAAAAATCTTTTACGCGCAGCTATAACTGATTAAATTGGGGGAAGAGCAAGCGTCATGCATCGTCGGGTGCAAGGCATGTCCAGATTAATTATGACTCTTCCTATTCCATGTCTATGCATACGGCCAAATTCCAAGGGCTATGTCTTGATTAGCTATGTCGGGTATAGGCACTACACCTAGATTAGCTTTGCCTGGTCATGTGCATACAGGCCCTGATCTGTTGTTGCTTGCAGAACGCTAAGCACAACATGGTGCTGCAAAAGAACATGGAAGACCTTGCAACGCAGGTTGGTTATCACAGACAACTTTACAGTTATCGCACACATGTAGGGCCTTGTAAGGCCTAGACATGCGTCTAAACGACTCAATTCAACACAAAAATAATAACGTGAAGCAGGGCTGTTTTTAAGGAATTTTTAGAACTGCATATCCTCATCTCTCTTTTCTCATTCTCCATGGGAAATTACTACCAATCTGAGGAAAATGACCTATTTTTACTAGTTTTAACTGCACGGAACGTGACGGAAGTGCTTCTACAACTGCACGAATCCATTTAGAACTGCACATTTTGTGTAGAACTGCACGTTAAAAAAAACCCGATGTGAAGTGAGGAACCACAAGCTAGGTCGACCAACTTAGAAACCGGAAATGCAGAAATAACTTTTCAAAGTGTGCTATTAGAAGAACTGCTAGCATATAAGCTACGATGTAGGCAATTGTATTGTACAACTGTTGGTCTGCTCGCCTTTAAGCATAATCGTATCGTATGTGAGAAGTTATAAAGCGCCTCTGCCGGCGCAAGTATTTCAGAGGAGCTCTCAGCAATGCTCATCATGGCAGCCCAGAGGTAACAGGAAGGACATAATTGTGAGACAACGAACGGATGAAAAAGTTTTAGAGTCAGTCACTCTTCGTTCTTCTTCTTCTTCTTCTTCTTCTTCTTCTTCTTCTTCTTCTTCTTCTTATTCTTCTTCTTCTTCTTCTTCTTCTTCTTCTTCTTTTTCTTCTCCTCCTCCTCCTCCTCCTCCTCCTCCTCCTCCTCCTCCTCTTACTCTTCCTCTTCCTCTTCCAGTGCAACCTACCCTCGAGAGAAAAAGGCAGAATCTGAGTGGTCTTTGCAGCAATACCTCAGCCAGAAACCCAGAAATGGAGATCTTGCAGAACCCATATTTCACATGCAACCAATATCTGATGTACTTTAATAGCATTGCTGAGAGCTCCTCTGAATATGCTCCAATACTGGATAAATGAAGAGCTGACCCATATGTTGCTTTGTTTTTCAGTTGCCTCTTCCACTCTTAAAGACGTTGAACGACGAGGCTTTCCCCATCCTCAGCGATATTTTTCACGGTCGGCACACTGCTTTCAATAATTCTAGACTTCTCTTTGGACTTCTGGAGCGCCCTCAATACTCGGCAACCCCTCCCCCCACCCAGACGGCTATAATTATAGGCTACGACGCTAAACTGTCGTATCTTAAGTGCCAACACCTTCCCTGCACCGATTTTCCTAGTTTCGATTAACTCGGTTCTAGAGCTGCACGATCCACTCCGTCCCGGTAAGGTCACTCCATACAATACGCGACCGAGGCCATTACGATCTAGCCCTACCTAGAATCGATGCATGGGTGTCACACAGGCTGTGCCAATGCGCGAAGTTTTATTCTGAGAATGTTAACTGTGTGACTTTGCGTAAAATGTTTCTACTATTAATTTTACTTCTTCTGTAAACTACGGACTATAGACATAGGCGCAACCACCCTATGGGACCCACGGGACGCGTCCCCCCAACTTTTGAGTGGTCCCCTAGCTTTATTATTATGGTCCCCCAACTTTTAGGACGTGATTGCGCCTATGACTATAGACTGTGCGTTTGCTGGCTGTCTAATAAAGAATATTGATAGCCCCTACTTTCTTGCTTACATGTAGGCTATGCTAATACCACGTCTGGTATAAGATACGGCATCAATCAATCAATCAATCAATCAATCAATCGATCGATCGATCGATCGATCGATCAAATCAATCAGAATAGTTATTTATATAGCGCATATTAAAGAATTGAGCAGCAAAGGACACTGAAAGCACAGGTAACGATAGGGGTGGCAAATTATTCCCGCCAAACGTTCGTCCAATGCTGTCGAACCGACAAAGCCATGGGTCGTTTGGACTATTGAACCACTCCTCACCGAGTCACCTTCCTCACCATTTCAACTCTAAGCATCACACACCTTAGCCGTCCGTCTGCCTGCCTGACCCGACGGATCTTGACCCTCTGCCTATCGACTTTGTTTTGATTAAGCGCCTGTGAATAAGCTGGTTACCGCGACTTCAGTTTTGAAGGCGCTGTAGCCTAGAAATCTTGAGATTATGATTACGCCTTTGGAATGATCTGCCTTCTGAATTCCGATCCTTTTCAGTCCCTCCACCATCATTACTAATCACACACCACCTTCCTCAGGCTCCTCTATCCATCACACCTCGGGCTTTTCATTCAAAACTTAAGACACTCCTTTTCACGAATTCTTACCCTGTCTCATCTGATCCTCCACCCTCCAATTCCCGGCCCAGACGACACCCGCCTTAGTAGCTGTTCCGTCCCTCTGATCCTGTGGTGACTCGACCCGGATCACCACGGACTACTCTCACGGAGAACCCTTCTAACTCAACGCATTTGATCCTGATCCTATGGTAACTCGACCCGGACCACCACGGACTATTCTTACCGTTTTCTTATTCTTTTGACTCAACGCAGCGCTCGTGAATAAGATGGTGCTCCGCGCTTGGCTTTCGAGTGGCGCTTTAGAAATTTGGAGATTACGATGGAAGTGGCGGCAGAGATCCCATGAGATAACTAGGCCAATACGCCGTGGTTATAGTTGATCATAATATTATAGCGGCGTTTAATGAATAATTAAGAAGTTCGTCGAACTATAACTAGGCCTATACAATAATTGTTTAAATTGTTCAAAGCGTATCGATGTTTCAGTGAAGCTGTTCTGTTTTCAGCCTACGAGCGAACTCTGGGCAAGACGAACCCACTGACGGAGCAAGCGAAGGCGAGGGTTGAGAGCATGGCCACATTCATCAAGGCTTACGACGAAATGTAGATAGGCCTATTATTATGGGACCTGCAAAACCTTTGTTCACAGCAAGGCCATTAACTTAAACGTAAAACGCGAGGTCGTGAACGAAATAAGGACGAAAATGGAAACAAACATATTCCAGAATTTGCCGCTAACAGGCAAGTGACTATAGCGTCACGAAGACAATGGTAACTGAAGCATTAGGCCTACTTTTGTGACTGCAAAGTTTAGACAATTCCATTGAGTTGATGAAACTATTGCTGGTTAAGTGATTGTCTTGTTAAAAGTTAAAATCAGTTAAGCTGTTAAAATGTACAGGTTGAGAATGATGAAGATGACAATAAAAGTAGTAGTAGGCCTAGTAGTAATAATATAGAGTAATAATTAGAGTAATTATAATAGGCCTAATCAAGGTACTTCCATCAACTTACACCTTGATGAATGAGTCCATTCCTGACCATTCAAAGCTTTATCTTAATAAATGTTGAAGTCTCTGAGATAGCTTATTCTTTTACCCAGTGGCGGCGCCAAGATGTCAGCTTTGGAGGGGTTGAAGCCCTAAGCCCTTGCTCCCTCCAGAGGCGGCATTAGACAATTTTCCTTGAGGGCGTTCATTTTGCAGGCACCGAAGGCACGAAACTGAGAGTGCTGAAGGCACGACGTCCATACCGACTACCACTACGGGGTCTGGGGGAGCGTCGTAAGCTCCCCAGAAGGCAAATGTCTCATCCCCATTGTTTACATTTTTTAATTTCGACATCGAAATTGTAGTATTTTAGGCTGCAATTTTAACGGAATGGCTCTTCATTTCAGTGCTGAAGGTCGTGGTTTAAAGTGTTCTTTTCTATTGTTTAAACTTTTTAAATATCCATACTGCAATGGTGACATTTTAAGCTGTCATCTCAACAAATTTCTTATAATTTCATTGCGGAAAGAAATGGTTTAAAGGTTCAATCAAATAATGTCCACTCCACGTTACCTTGAAATTTTTGAATTTCCACTCTGCAAGGATACGGTAGCATTTTAAGCTATATAATAAAAAATAATAATACTCATAATCATAATATTAATAAAAATAATAATCATCATCATCATCATCCACACATTCACAATTTTTTGGTAAAAAAATAATTGGCTTAGTACCAGGGTAACATAAAAATTCCAGAGAAAGGAAGTAATGTCAGGACTACAGAATTTAGAAACTGATAAAATGTAAAATAACAGAAACCAGACACCAAAACTTTCCAATATTTCTTACAGGTTATATTTGTCAAAATTAATATATGGCAATTGCATTTCGTTCTGTTGCTTTAAATGCATTTATAACTTTCCTACGTACTGTCCATAAAACTCACTGTTCAACCAAGTAACATTAAAATAGACCAGCACAAACTGAATTTGACACTGATGTGCACTCAAAGCCAAAAAAATTAGACAAAAGGTACAAAGAAAATGCATTAAACACACAGGTATACTACCCTGATCACAGCAGAAATTTCGCTCTCAAATAATAAACTAACTATATATACATACATAAACAATCACTGTTGAATAGTTTTAAAAAAGCCGAGATAACTAAGGAAAAGTTGGATGGCAGTAGTTCCACTACACCAGATCTCACATTTCTATATCAGAGTTTATCAAAGACCTTAAATCATGTATGGAGAGAAAGAGGCTAATCTTTCAACACACGTGGGAGAAACTTGTAGGAGGAAACTGGAGATCTGCATCATGTTACATTCAGTCTTCAACGATCCAATCACAGAGTACTGTATTATCGCTCAACGTTTGCTTTATACCTGCAGAATTTAGACAACAAGAAATTATTATCATTATCATTATCATAAATACATCTGTAACACGTGCAATGCGAAACCGAAATGTCGGTCTGAGGCACGAATAGTCACCAGACACAAGAATATTCAGTTAGATATCAAATGTGCTTCAAAGTCAAGGATAAGTGGTGAGCTCTGAGCTAATTTTTTGAATGACGGAAATGAATAAATTAAAATAATGTGCATATAATATATTGAATTGCATTGTAACCTCAAGAACTCTGCCTCAGTCTCCTCCAGCTATCACCTCTCCATTTTTCCAGTTTGAATTAAAAGTTTTGATTTCCTTACCAATTCCTTCCCTGACCCATCAGCCACATCTCCACCTTCCAGTTCCTCTTTTCCTAAAAGGAACCCCCACCTTAGCAGTGCCTCCCTCTCTCCATGGTCCTCCCTCTGGCAATCACACCTGGATCTTCATTTCAGGCTCTGGACATTGGACAGCCCAATGATATAAAATTATGACAGCTCTTCCATGAATAAGCTGTGCCTTGAATTTAGTGCTTAGGTAACATTTAAAATTTGGAATGCATCAAGTTACAAGTGTGAACAGCTCCGAAAGAAACCATTGGCACCCGCAGAATTGTTGGAGGTGGCAAAACACAATGGTTGCACCTAAGTTGTTTAGTAAGAACTTGAAAAATGCGAAGCAGGAAGTTAAGAACATGGATCGTTTTCATGAAAGATTTCTAAAATAAAATATTAATGTACATTTCTCAGCTTTACTTCTGTGCATCATTAGCGCTTTAGTCCGAAGGAATTTGTTAAAGACCAAAATGTAGTAGTCTAAAAACAGGTATCAATTTCCAGGACTTTCCAGAAGTCCTTAGAACTCCGTCATTCCTAAAAATTTCCTATCTCATCTCCAGACAGTTTTATATACCCACGCTGGGGTTGTGAGCGCCTCCGTGTAGTCCCCTCGAAGAGGTGCTATACAAATTCTCATAATGAATGAATAAATACTTGAAGTGCAGACTTTGATCATACCTTTCATACTGAACCTTCTGCCATCTTTGACACGAACGACATCGGAAGCACTGCCTTCGTCAAAAGACTCGTCGCTGCAGCAGCTGCTGCATGATGAGGATGAGGAGGATGAGGACGACAGAAACCAGGAATTCGTCCCATTTTCATCGTCTTCATTAGTGACGACTTCTTGGATCATCTGCAGCATCGTACAGTCATCGCACAGACCCCGCGGGCTTTCGTGAGGGCCGCGCGGTTCGCAGAAGTCAATGTCACGCGTGTAGGAGCGTATAGCCCCCGAATGGTGCATGGCACGCTCACGACGCCATGCCCAGTGCAGCGGCTCCATGCTCATCACCTACAGCAGTAGCAGAACAACACAAGAACTTGGGTCACTGTTGATTTATTATTATAAGTATTATTATTATTGAGCTTTTATAGAGTGCACCTTCAAAGTAAACTTCTCAGAAGCGCTCCCAGTCCCAAAATAGCCAAATAAGGGAGTTTTTAAGTTCGAAAAGAACATAGTGGCGTGACAACAGTCAACAGGGAACTGAGTAATGACTGACAGCAGATTCGCTATATTATTTGCGCCTATGATCGGGGCGCACTGTGAGAGGCGCTTTATAAATTTGTAGACATAATACAGTACTTTCTATTTGTTTTGTGATTATTTTAACTATTAATGATAGTTAGGATTATTGTCCTATCAATTTATTAGTCAAGATTGCAAACGAAACAAATAAAAAGTTATAATTATAAGCAATGCAATCAAAATTGTCATGTTATTCGTTAATTAATTCATACGTTACAAGAATTTGTATAGCGCCTCTTCAGCGATACTTTTACGTACCCCAGCCCTGGTTAGCAAGTCATTATACATGCAATTTTTTAAACAATTCACCAGTCGCCCATCTCACTCGAATCAGTGAAATTACTGTTATAAATATAATTAATCGGCCTACAGACTTTAGGTGCCTGTAGAGTACCTCCATATAGAACTTGCGCCATGATAAAAAATGCTACATCATGTAGCATATAATATAATATGATAATATGTGCACTTTCAATTTCTAGTTCGCCCCTAAGTTGTCGATCATATACCGTTTAAAATCTGTGGCAACAAGAGACCCATCAATATTTTCCAATTTAGACTTACATAATCCAGATCATGTGTCTGCATAGCTCTGTGGAATGGACTTCCGCCATCAGTTCGCACTGCCAGTCTTTCCACACCCTTCAATTTTCTCAGATGCTGCCCTATTTCTTAGGGAGTGCTCCTTAAAGGCTTTTCGCTGAGAGAAGCGCTTTAGAAATGTTCATGTATAGTTTTTATACTTGCACAATAAGAATATTTGTTTACAAATTCAACTGACCACTACGAAATAGGATTACCCGATTCAGCAGTAACAGATGATAAAAAATTTAACCAGAGTCAGATTGGGTCCTACTGCCCAGACTTCAGTCGCCCCTAGGGAATTGAAGGCTGAGTCAACCTCATGGGATTGGTGGGTATCGAACCCACAACCTTCTGATCTTCATGTCAGCATGCTACCATCGACCCATATTCTAAAGAAATTCAGCAAAAGTAAAGGCAACCAAAAACGTACAATCGAATAACTCTGATACGACTTTCCTCTTTGACCATGACTGGGTCGGGAGCGCCTCTGAATAGTCATCACGAAGGGCGCTATATAAGTTCCTCACCTAGATAGAGAGATTGATAAACAATGATCATGCAAAACTCAAGGTATTCTGCACCGTGGATGAAAACTGTCTACGAATTTGAAAAAAACCCATTGTATACCTCTTCACAGCACTTGCTGCTGACGACGGCTCTGTAGGACATCTTCTCCCAAAGCATGTCGCGTTCATGCAGGAAGCTTGACACCTTCTTCTTCCAGTCGCCGCCTAAAGCCCACGGGAGGATCTCAAACTTGAAATCTTCCTCATCCTCTTCCATATCGTTGGCCAGGAATCTGTCAGGCAACATGGAAAGAATATATCTATCTTTAGCACACCAATTAAATAATACATCCATATTATAAATTAAGTTGTTGATATAATTAAATAATAATTCCATATATGATAAATACTTGATATAATTAAATAGTTAGCAAATCCCCATTATTACAAATTTAGCTGTTGATATAATTAAACAGTTAGTAATTTTCCATATAATTATTTTAAACTTAGTTATTGATATAATAGTTGTTGATATAATTAGATAGATATCAAAAACCCATATTCTAGGTATGTTGTTGATGTCTAATATTTGGTTAGTAAATCCCATATTAAAAATAAATAAATACCGGTGGAAACAGTATTCGCATGCATGTTGCATGAATCAGAATATATGTATCAAGGCAACTTGTATGGACTTGTTGAAGGCTTCTTAAAGTTCCAGAAGCTAAGCCATGATGGAAGAAATCTAATATTCACAGGCTATCTGAAGTTTTAATGCATATCCAAAACACAACCTTATCTTAAATTTAAATTGATGTCAAAGATGCAATGTTCCTAATGTAGATAACAGTTTTGTATGCAATTAAAACCACAATAGACTCAAAAACAAACAACATGATTTATTTTAATTGACTAATTAATAATTGATGACCATCGCAAGGAGATTTGCGTTGAATCACTTACAAAGCAAGAAAGAAATTCAGCTTTGTGTAGTCTTTCTCAGTGAAGTTAGCTCTCTTGAAATACGCAAAAACCATTGCAAGGAGGTACTGCAAAACGAAAATGTTCAATTTTTAATATTTTATAACAAATTTAAAATAAATATATCGATCATAGAAGAGCCTAGACTGTTGGGCCTGTTGGCACATTGGCAAAGTGCTCACCTAGTGATGTGCAGAATACAGGTTCAAACATTGTCTTAGAATTGTCAGTGTTAGGAACTGGAGCAAGTTCTCAATGCAATGCACACTGCTTATAGTCAGATTGTCAAAACTTGTACATTTCATTCGATTTTGGCACTGCATAATGTAGGAGACTATTCACCTTAGAACAGACTAACACAGTAAAGTTCCAACTAATACAGTGGTCAAAATCAGCGAGATCTGAGATACACCACCTAAACAGAAGACCAGTAATGTAAAATGTGCTTTGTCACAATAATTGACCATACAACTGTAACAACTGTTTCATAAATTTTTTTTCAAATAGCGTGCATTGTTAATGGTTTCCTTGTATAGGCTTATTTGGATATCCACCACAGTGGGTGAGCAGTTTATAACCACTGGCAAAGCATGACCTGTGAGAGACTGGTGTCTGCTAAATGATGAAGCTACAATCAGGAAACACAGAAACACATTCGAATGTGTAAATGTCAACTCCAATATATATGTCAAATTATATGTTAAATTATTAGCCCATCTTCTTTGCATCACTGAATATTACTCCTTCAGAGGCTAAAAAATTTTTCTCATGAAGAAGTGCTACATGCACATTATAAGTGCACCTAAAATCATGTTACCTATATAAGATATTTGCTGCCAAACCTCACCTTGTCAGAGTAAAGCATACATGAGTCAGACACCAGGAAGTCATGTATGAATGGATCCTCTGAAAAGCAAAGATTTTTCAATCTGGTCAGTATTTCATGTTACAATTGTTTATAACTTCCAAATATTTAAACTAACACCTGTGGCAAATCTATAGCAAATAAAATCAAAGACTGCCGCTTTTCTTAAATAACATTTTAAACATATTAAAGCACGCATTAATTCTATATTAAATTGATATTTTTATATTTAGTCATGGAGCATAAGAAGCAGCGTAAAGAAGCAAAATGTTAGACTCATTGCTTATGATTCTCTCAGTCTAAGTTTAAGTTTTAAACTTCCAATCGTCTATATCTCAGATCATGAAACTTGTGACACTGCAAGTTCTCCTCTGTCACTCTTGCCTCTCATGAGCCTCTCTTGAAGTGGTGCACTAGAAATATGCAATTAGCATTGTTTAAATAAATTAACATGCATAAATACACTGCATACATTGCTTGCATATTAAATTAACATGCATAAATACATTGCTATAATAAACATATTAAAAATATATAAAATCAAAGCATAAATAAACTGTGTATAATATCTATATATTAAATTCACATGCGCAATAAACTGCATAATTAAGCACTTTGGATACAGTTACTTAAACAAAGACTAGGATTTCAGAACGTCACCTAGAAGCTTGAAATATGCAAGAATTTCTCCTCTCGTCACAACATACACCTGGTTAAGATCCTTCTTCAGACGCTTTGACAAAGAAACGGTTTCAGCAGCATTTTCATTACCAGAATCCTCCGATTCCTGCCTTGCTCGTTTCAATAAACCGACCTTCTGAGTACAGCTCTTTGCATTTATCACTTTTAAAGTCGACCTCAAACGTTCAACAGCCATCAGCTACGAATAACAGAATTGCTTAAATTAAATTTCACTTTCAGGATGAAAAGTAACAGTCAGACTGATAATATTGAACTATGTTTGAACTGAAAAAGTCCAAACCCATGCTGAAATTCTTTAAAAAAATTGTGATTTTAAGATAACCAGGGTTATAAACCTAAAAAACTTTGGAAATTCATCACGAAACATCTTATAAGACTGGCTTTTAAGATGCTTTTCTGTGTATAATTCAGAAAGTGTCATTCTATAAATCTTTGGACACTACTTACATGTACTTAACACTAATAATCTTGAAGGGGCGCTATATAAATTACGATTGATTGATAATAAGAGGCGCAGGTTTCTGTGTAGGTCCCAGTCCTACAAGAAAGGTGCGAACTTGTCCGATTTTACTGTAAACGAACTTAAGAATTTAAACCTTAGGCCTACTAACAATAGAAGGCCTTGTATCGAATACAAGAAAGCCGATTATTTAATTTTAAAAATGTCAATTAAAAGCTGAAGAAATAATTTTACCTGGAATAATAGATTTTTTGTTTGTTTACCAGATGATCACTCGCGTCGCAACCGGTCGCACGCAACTAATTCGGACTTACAACACAGATAATTATAATTACAATAGATTTGGATTAAAAAGTAATTTAGTTTCTAAAGTAATTTAGTCATATATTATTATATATTCTATAGGTGACTTTAGACGTTAATAAATAAAAGATTTATCGCTAAACTTTAATTAATTAAATTAAGTCGTCCAGCGCCTTTCTCTTAATTCTTAATTCCTGCCACTTGACTTGTGTCTGTAAAAATTCGTCTGCTTCCGTTTCATAGCCTCGTCTTGGACTGTGCCTCGTTCCTGTCGACCAATCACAGTCGAGAAATCTCATCTGACGTCACTAAAGACATCAATTCTGCTTACGTCATTGGAATTTGAGCGCAAATATTTAAATATAGCCTAAAAGTAGGAATCACCATTGATATGTATTATAGTTATGTATAATTATGTATATTCGTTTAATACAATAAACAACAGACAGAACGCTGTAGCTAGGTTTTACGTTTTACACAAAATCCTTATATTTTGCGTACTTTGCATTTTAACTGCTAATTCTTTACTAATAGTACTAACCTTTTCGCCAAAAGAATGAAGTTTATACTAAATGAGTTGGTCCTTCCACAAAAAAGTTTAAATTTACTGTACTAATAATGAGTTTTTAATGACTATACACGGAAATAGGTATCTGTGATCGGCTCTTATAAATATTCAATTACAAAGAGGATAAAGCGTAAGCGAGCAGATCGAATCAGCTGAGACCACATATAGTATATTACAGACATATACGAAGCTCCTCCCATTTTGTGTAATTAGGTCAAAAAGCGCCACCTGGCGGCCCTGGGGTTAGAAAGCTCGCATGGAAAGCGCTATAGCCGCTGCCGCAGACCGTAAATTTGTTTTGGTGCATCGTAATCGTAATCTGCAAATTACTAAAACGCCACTCGAAAGCCAAGCGCAGTGCACCAGCCTATTCATGCGTGCCGTGTCTAGTCAGAAGGGTTGTCCGGTTAGCGCGATTACCGGAGGTGGCAGAGTAGTAGCTGCTAAGATGGGCGGCGTATGTTTAGGTGGAGAATATTAGCCTATCTGAAGGTGAAAGATCTGATCTTCAGATGAGACCTTCCTCTTCTCCTATTCCTCCTCCTCCTCCTCCTCCTATTCCCCTCTCTCTCTGCAATCCTCGACCTTGTCCTCCTTATTATTGACATCTCAAGGATTCTATTTAGTGTATAAATCATCCTTGTTGCCATCTCTTATTCCCTTTTCCTCCTCCTTCTGCATACCATTACATCTTCTTTTTCTCTTCTTCCAATTTCCTTCTCCCACACTCAGTGGCGCAGACAAGGGGTTAGGGGGTTAAACCCCTCCCCATTGGCTAAGGACATTTTTTAAAAGGTTATTATCCACTTCAATAAAAAAAACAATTGTTAGTATAATCACCCCCACCATAAATTCGTAAGTATTTCTCAATCCCAACCACCACCCCATCATAAAAATTTCTCAACCCCAACCCTAATTATAAATTCCTGGCAACGTCACTGCCCACACTATGCCTCCGAGTAGTTTCTTGAAGAGGCGCTATATAAATGCTCTGAATGAATGAACTACAGTCTCCTCCACCATTGTCTTCTATTTCCTCTTCTTCCACTGCTCACCTCCTGGTCCCTATACTCACTCTCTTGACCTTCAATCTCTGTTCGTTCTTTTTATTCTTAATTTTCTGATGTACAACAAACAGAACAGGTATTAGGCAGCATATTAGGCCTATAAGACATGGAAAAATCAGTAAATGTCAAAAACATAACGAAAATTTATCAAAAGCGCTTCATAACACGTTTATTCATCACGAAAAAATAAAATTCTAATACAGATATATCCAAAACTGGCATACATGAGTTGATTAATGTGATGTAGGCTGTAGCATAGATATATCAAGACCATTATCATTATCTTTAGCTTAGTATACAAGAACGAGGTCTATATGACCACAGTAGAACTCAATGTCCTTAATTTTTAATTGGTTTATGTTATTTATCTTTCTGTGTAATTATTAGCACACATTCAACTCATGCATCTTGGCTGTTGGAAAGTTACTCTCAGTAATAAGTTAACACAGATAACAGATTCTGCAATCTCAATGTTACATGTTCAGAAACATATTTAAATGATGAAGCATTTAATTCAATCAACACATAAATTTATATAGCACCCTTTCAAGCTTTCTGGTCAGAGGCACTGTGGGGCGCGGTGGTGTAGTGTTACTATTAAAGTATTACAGTGGCACATGGTAACCATACTGTGTAAATTAAAATGCAATCAAAGATGGGCTTTAATAGATATGTTTTTATTTTTCTCAACAATTTTCAACAAACTATACAGTAAAAATAGTACCGGTACATAAACATTCCACTGCTCACCTCAACTGCTCACAATAAATACAGACTACTTTTCATGTAACACAGTACTGGTTTTTTACATTATTTTTCTCAAAACACCAACTGGAATATACAGCATTTTATCTTGGTTGGTGTTTGCACATAATGTCCACAGCTGTCTCCGATTATTTTACACAGATGACGGCAATTGTATTACAATATCACTTGTAATCAGTGTTTAGTTGCAAAAAATCACTGTGGAGGTAGAAACTTTTACAGATTATCAAAGTACACGAATGCATGTCAAAATCTTAATGTTGTCAATATACTGAACATGAAGATATAATTATGAAATGTTTAGCGTTTCTGAATACGAACATCTTTGCAGTTATTTAGCCAAGAGGTTTAGAAGAAGACCAAAGACCTGTGTGGTTGAATCCCCTCCAACTAAACAACTAAAGCACTGCTCACTTGGAATAAGTAAACACTCAGGTAAGGTAATTACCATTGAATGTAAACCTTCTTCAACCACATAACATAATATTTCTGTTTGCAAAGTCCTGGGTTAGAGTGATCTTTGCATAAGCCTGTATTTGACTACAGCAATTCAAGAAGAGGACAGTCTTTCCTCTCAGGTATTGTGGCCAAGCAAGGACTAATTATTGTCAATTGCATGTAATGCATTTTTTATTCCACGTTCAATTAATGGAAACAAAGACCAATGCCTTAACTATTAACTGCTGATAAATGCTTGCTAGGCTGTTTAATATGTATATTCAATCATTCATACAGATTCAAGGTTTAATCTGTTCTTTCCATAATATATATAAATGCTGGGTTTGAAAAGGTTTGTTGCATTTTTTATACTGAAGTTAAAATTTAGAATTGACATAAAATACATCAACGCCAAGAGCATAAATATTTAGGCTGGTCCCTGGCTGTCCTATTACAAAGCAAAGCTATGCATTAAAAAGACACTAAATCGTACATTTTTTAACACAAACCAACACAAGGGCATACGAGCATAAAAGCTAGAAGTGAAATAAGAATAAATTAATTTGATATATACCAGAGGGTAAAGGTGGAAAATGAAAATACCTTTACAAGCAGTTCAAATTAATTAACAAAACATTATGCACAAGAGCAAACAATAGAGGCTAGGCCTGATCAGTGAAAATGCCATGATTGTGTAAGACGGATTAACCTCAAATGGCACATTAGGATACCAAATCTGCCATTCCATCTGCAGAGAGCAGACAACACACAAAAATGATATTTGCTATCTTTATTAAAGTAAAACAAAAGAAAGTCAGAATCAAAGTCCCATTGAAAGCAAAAATAAGCTGAATTCGCTTTAATATGGTTAACACAATTACCGTATTGCCACAGGTCTACGCAGATAAGTTTTTATTATGGCTGTCTTTTTAATTCAGCTGCTTTTCACTCTCATGTATGGGGTCTTTGGACCAGAGTAAGCAAATTTGTACGCAAAATGCGATTCAACAAGATGGTAAGAATCTCAGTGGTGCCTTACAACCGTTTGAGCAACAGTATGCAATCTCTAAAGTTTCTGTAAACATGTAGAACACAAAAGTGCAAAGCAAGCTTAATTGCTGAGGCGCTGTTCAAAGACAATAGAGAAGGTCATAATTGATGTATCATTGTCATGTGTGAAAAGCTGAAGGAAACATGACATGCTTTCCAAGTCAGGAATTATCTGATTAGCTCATCAAAACTACTGGCTCTGGAGAAACCATCTGTCCCTGAAGCTGTTCTCGATTATGAGAGCACTAACAGCTGACTTGATGTCGTAACATGATGATGACAATTTTCATAGCATTTAAGACCATATCCATATATCAAGGATGATCAGAGAAAGAAAACTGCCCGGCCTTATTACAAAACATAGTCATGAACTTCAATAACTCAAAATAATCCTACAGAAGTCGTAAACTTAGGTGCCATTAAACTGAGGAATCAGTGGTTCACGACTCAAGACAATCCTACAAAAGCTGTAACACTTAAGAGCCATTAGTAAAGCTAAGAAAGTCTGTGGTTAACAACCGAAGACAACCACACAAAAGCTGTAAACTTAAGAGCAACTGTAACGGTAAGAAAGTCAGTGGTTCATAACTTTCTTAGCTTTACGATTGCACTTAAGTTTACGACTCTGATCAAGCTGCTGCAGTTCACGATTTCGGATTCGAATAAAGTGATGAATACGGACACGAAGCAACAAGTTCAACATGTATTCTTGTTGCTGTGCCTGATGATTTTCGCAAACTGAATCGATATGGTAACTTCCAAGATCAACGCAAGTCAAGACACACTGTTTCAAATTGTGCATAACATTTCGTCCAGAAATCAATGATTCAATGTTCATTTGTACCACCTTCTCAATGTTTGCAGTAAATTCATAAAGTTCACGTGAGGGAGCCAGCAGACCATGCTTGGCCCAGTCAAACATTTTATTCTGTATAAACGCAAGACGTGGTTCCGTTGATGTAGACAGTTCATCCCGAGATCGTGCAGCTAATAATTCGTAGGCTGTGGAACAATCTTGACAGTCAAGTCGCTTGAAGCCTTTCGTCATTATATATCCTGCCAGATAAGAGACTACACTGTCATCTGTCGGGTTCAGCCGGAATGTCAGTGACCAGTCAGATAATCCAATAAAACTGTCATCCATGAGTTCATCCAACTCTTCGGTTACAACTGGAGGTGTAGCATGGGAGGAAGATGGTTGGAGTTCCTCACCTGCGGATGTCATAAAACTCACACCAGAAACTGTCCCAGGCCTATCTGGCAATGACACATCGGTTGCGGCTGTAGAAGTAGTAGCATGGGAGGAAGATGGCTGGAGTTCCTCACCAGCAAACGGCACACTAGAATTATCCATGTTCGTTTGTTGCCTCTTGAAGTTTGACATCACACCAACAAAATAATCAAAGTCCACTTCACAGTTAGAAGATTTACTCGTAGCTGTCAGCATCCAATTCACGGATACTGCCCTTCCAGCTGACTCATATTCCCAAGTCGTGCGTGAATCATTGTTTAGACCTTTCTGTCTGATGCACGAAAACCAATTCTCCACAATGTCTTGGTTAAATCGTGACGTTAAAACGAACTGAAATTCATGTTCATTCAACAGATCATGAACAATCTGGCGAATACCTCTTATCGTAAGTAGCAGCCCTTGTTGAAAAGGCAATGTTGACTTAACGGTGCTCTTCAGTACGTGCCTAAATCTCCATGATGAAATCCATTCACAGGCTGTATCCAGCAATTGAAATTGTTCTACGGATTTAGCAGTTAACGGTTTCTTCCACTTGTGATTCACCTTCATGACCCTCGAGTTCAATACATCGAAAATCTTATCAATTCTTTCCACAAAGCTAGCTGTTGATAGTGCAGTATCATTCAATTTCTGAAAATGGACGTAAGTACGTATTGCTGATGCAACACTGTGGCTTAGCACCTGTGTGGCCAGGCTTACCTTCATCTTTCTGAATGGTTTCAACTCAAGATGGCCATCTGTCAACTTCGGACACAGGCGCAAACAACTTCCCTTCTCCAGTTCATACATCTGCCGAATCACGCCAAATGATGCAACCATCTCACCTGACTCAGTCACAATGTCGTAGTTCAGAAGATTATTCCTCAGGTTCTTAATCAGATGAGGAACATCATACAGCGCATGAACCTTGGTGCCTCCTTCTGCAAGAAACCACGGTTGAGACTCGGAAACACCGAGCACCTTGTACATGAGGCGATGTGACGGTTCTTGGTCACATACCAAAGCCACTACCTTTAAGCCAATGCTCTGCAATAGTGATATGATCTTAAAGATCATTTCTTTAAGTGTTGCTACATGTATAGAATGTCCTCCAAAGAAATGTCCAACCGGCTGTTTCCATCTGCCTGAAATGCCACGAACCATAAATTGCACCGCTTGTTTTGCAATGTCTGTCTTCAAACTCTTTTCTTGAAACTCATTTAAATCCACAAATCCAGAAACCACGTCACTGGACTCAAAATAGTGCAATTTGCTCTTTAATGCCATTCCATCAAAAGTAAGAATGCAGTATTTCTCATAAGATGTCATTGACTCCATGCGCTTTTTTAAGGCTTCCAAGTAATCAGTTTTAAAACCACAGCCAACATTGAATCGACCAATGAAAGCCTGTAGGGTGCGTTCTGATGGTAAGTGAAAACTGTTACTCATAAACCGATAGGCTGATGGGCTCTTGTAGAATAAGCCAAGTGCTAGCAGTTTGTCCTGCACAGAGAATCTCATTCCAAACTTAGAATATTTGCATGCACGAATCTGGCTGTGAAAAAACTGTCTCTTACTTGCTGGTAAGCAATTAAAATCCTGGCATAACGTGCAGGTTAGTTGTTTGTTTTTAAGGACATCTGTGTGAAGTTGCTTTGAAGAGAGTTTTGTTTTTAAGGATAGATTTTTATTATCACTGCGTAAACGATGTAATGAAACACGAGCACGATTTAAACTGATCTTTGTGATTTTCAATTTCCTCATCAATGCTGCCTTCTGTGGAGTCAGTTCTAAAGATCTTAAAGCAGGTAATTTAATGGCTTCTGGTGAGCTTATACTCAATGACGAATTGTCACCCTGTACACAGTCATCACCTGTCTTTACCTTTTTCGAAATGTTGTTTCGCAAGGATGGTGGCTTCCTTTTCTTTTGAGGTTCTGCTGCTGAAGACTGTGGGAAGTTGAAAACTGTAGGAATAGCATTATGGACCAGTTTGTTCCTATCTGAGACGTTCATAAACATGCGATCTTCAAAGTGTTCACCACAGACCAAGTAGTTCGTGTTCAGTTCAGCAGTTGTCTTTTTGTCGAGGTTTGTTGTGCGACAGTTGACAACCCACCGTTTGGATCTAAAGATAAAATCAACATTCACAGTCAGAATCAATGAAAGAATTTAGTTAGACTTTGAATCACAAGTGGAAGAAACCGTTAACTGCTAAATCCGTAGAACAATTTCAATTAATTTGCAAAAAAAAATACAAGGAAGTGACATTTTTCAACTTCTCGTCATCTCGGTAGATACGATTATAACGGGGATACTCTATTTTGCGACACTGGCACACAGGCTTCGCTGTAGCCTACTTCTGCTTCCGTGTTGCATCGCACTGAAGGTCCACTAAATCCTAACCCCATCTGCATTTTTACTTATATAGAGCTGTTATGAATTCTATGTCCACAGCAAAAGGAGTAGAAAGCAGCTTAAATCTTGGTTCAGACCGCAAAAGAACTGCAAAATTCTGTGAAACCGATTTCTTTCTTTGAAAAATAAAAAAACAGGTGGCTGTTCGCGGGCCGCATTGAGCGGGTTCGCGGGCCGCGTGTTTGAGACCCCTGGTCTATCGCAAAAAGCCAGGCATTTCTGCACAGTCGTTTTTCGACCGCTTTTCCCACCGGTTGCTGATCGTCCCTACCAATTGAGGCCACACCCTCACAGCTTTGCATTGCCAACCAAAGATGACAGACATTACATCTCTCGAGTTTGGTACAAAAAAGCACCCTATGCTCATTAATGATGATAAATTGTCTAATCTCATTAGTTAGCCTCTCAGCCTACAGAAACATAGAATTTTTTTAATTTCTGTCATTTTTTGCTCTCATCCCAAGACGAATATGATAATAGTATGCAATATAGGCCTACATGTAGTTTCTAATACTTTCTATTGTGGCCTAATAGACTGAACAAGTGTGGACATCATATCGGTCTTCTCTTTGTGACTAGAATGTTGAAGTAACGGCTAATAAATCTGAACATCATTATTGACAGGAAGTTCTTATGATCTCTATTAGGCATGGCAAATAAGTGAGAATGGCGGAGATTATCTACTGTTCTGTCGTTCATGAACATCCATCAAAGCACATGATTTGCGTCTTTGATTATAGCCCTAAATAGTACATCATCAGCTTGGCTAGCCAAATAGTCTGCCGTCGAGGCCTCCGGTGGAAGTAAATTCATACGCATCGCTCATCGCACGAACCGTTCCATACATTCTCGTTCCTCTGCGCTCAGAAATCCCCACCATGCCGGAGACGCATACAAATGAAGCCGGTTGATCAACTAAACTGCCGCCGTCTCACATAATCACCTCACGGTGCAATAGCAGTTCTTACCTCTCTGAATCCTTCGGAAATGTGAAAAAGCTCAACTTCCTTTTTCCTTTAACATTATAATAAGTATTTTTACAGTACACGACAGAACAGCCCTTGTGATTAGACGCCATCTTTGTCTTTTGTAATATATATGAGGTCGTTGGTCTTTTGCCCCCAGCGTCGCTAGGTGGACTCATTACAGAAGTTTGCATGGGAAATGGGAGGAGCTTCGCATATGTCTCTGAGACTGAGTGCGTCAAAACTAGGAAGATCGGTAGGTATGCCTCATTGGAACTTTAAACTCTGTATATTCTGCGCATCATCTACAGACTGCGAATTATTTTTTAAAATATGCAACAAATTACACTACAATTAATACTATGGATTTAATTACACTACAGCTAGGATTATTTAATTAAATTATTAAAGCACAATCGCGACAAATCGAAAACACTCAATAGATGTCGCGCAACTGACACTCGCTAGATGGCGCCCTCCATTACAAGTTTGTACGGCATAATAAAAAGTGAAATAAAGCTTTAAATTTATCGACGGCATGTTTAATGTTTTGCTTTGAAGATTTTCATCCGTCTTCCCACTTCGTGGTTTGTTATCAATATTTTCATCTGTAACTAAAATACTAATCGCCGTTAAAGTCACAAAATACTGATAACAAACCACGAAGTGGGACGACGGATGAAAATCTTCAGAGCAAAACAAGAAGCGGGATCATTTTTTTATTTTTAGCGCACTAAAGGCGATGAATGATGCAAATCTAGTGTGCAGGTGGGGGGGAGGGGGGGGGGGGGGTAATCTGAAACCGGGGGTTATTTGAAACCTTTACACCGGGGGTTTGTCCAGAAGGGTTAATGTCCTAAACTCGGCTACCGTCCAGAAGTGGGGGTCAGCTTTTTGTATTTGAACTGGTTTGTTGATATCTGTATTATACTAAATTACAGTTCTTTGTGACTACCGAGTTTCTTATGCATAAGTCGGTCGAGAGTGGGGGAGGGTTATTTCCGCCAGCACTATGACAAACATCTGGGTACTATAATTTTAATTCACCCTTTTTATTTATTTCATCGTGTCGTTGTAGGTTTCGTGTACGACCCCACAGAAATAGAAATTCGATGAAAAATATTTCCTCACGAAGTAGAAGCGGGATTTAGCGCGTGAGGGTCGGTTAGGGCTCAGGTTAGGCGTCGTGAGGGTCGGTTAGTGTTAGTTTTAGGGTTAGTGCAGTCATTCTGCTGAAATTGAAGCTGGATTGATGAAGAATAATTTTCAATGTAAAATTGATGAAAAATATATACTGACAAAATAGAAACGGGATTTATCGAACAAATTCTTGTCTAAGCAGAAGCTGGATCGATTAAAAGGGTTCTGGACAAACTAGAAGTTGGCGAAATTAAATCGAAAAAAAGGGTGAATTAAAATTATAGTACCAACATCTGACCCATCATATGAACTCACCAGAACTCTCCTCTTCCTATATCCCCACAGGTCTTTCACTTGAAACACTGCTTCTTCACAGATCCTATCGTCATTCGTCCACTTCCATCTACCTCCCATGCTGTTTCAACTCTAAACATTGTCCACCATTGCCGTCTGTCTGTCTAGTGAGGCAAGTAGATAGACAGACGACTTACTAACTAAGTAAGTAAGTCGTCTGTCTATCTACTTGCCTCACTCTTTAGTTAGTAAGTCGTCTGTCTATCTACTTGCCTCACTCTCTGGATCTTGACCCGCTGCCTATCGACTTTGTTTTGATTAAGCGCCTGTGAATAAGCTGGTTCATGCGGCTGCGCTTTTTTGGGTGCTGTAGAAATCACGAGTTTACGATTACGTTTTGTTCTTCCATTCCAGGTTGGGGTCAGACACCACTGATTGGTAATCTACTGTTACGCTGCAAGACGACATTGTTGTAAATACAGGTACGGTAGATGATCTTACCTAACTGTATATAGGAATAATATTGAAATTCTTAGCTATCTTTCATGTTTTTTTCATCATCTCAAAAACTTCATTTCAACCCAAAAATTTTAGTGTTAATTAATTAAATTATTGGTGTGACTGTGAGACATAGGGATCTTTGGTCTTGCCTCAAGTTTGATTGAATTTAAACGTTGTTTGTTAATTTGCCAAAGTCTTATATTACGGTTTGTCTTTCAGATTTTAATAAACGAAAATTATAAGAAGTCTCCTGAAATCCTTCTTGAAATGTTTCACAAGTTTATTTAACTACTGATGAATCTATCTGTGTGAAAAATTCTTTACATTTTGCAATTTTGCAGTGGGGAAATTTTCCTGGTTCGTCCCTTTGTGGTTTAACAGGTCTGGGAGAAATTTTGGAAATAAAACATGTAAAGTTAAAATCTGTACACGCTGATTAATCTTTGTATGTGTCCTCACTTTTAAAACTATGTTCTCCGTCTCTCCAATCCAGACAAGGACTACGATCTTCATCTCAAGGTTACTTTGTGGCCACACCACAATCATTTAGGAAATTCGGAAACTGTGCATTTACACTAACCGGCCCGACTAAATGGAATAAACTTCCGGACCTCATTTGCAAATCAACTTCTTTATGGCTCTTCAAGAAAAACCTTAATACTTATTTGTTTAAGGTTTATTATGAGTAGATACTGCTGTTATATGCTTTCGTGCAGGACTCTTTTATGGAGGCACGTTATAAAGGACAGTTTAGTAAAAATAATAATAATAATTCTACTAATAGTAAAGCTACCCAAGGTCCTGTTGTTTGTAGACCTGCATCATCACTCTGGTGACAATGGGACCTTATTACGTTGGTGTGGACGTGGGTACCAGTAGCGTGAGAGCTGCTCTCGTGACAGCGATGGGACAGATTGAAGTGATGTCCACGAAGGCAATAGCCATCTGGGAGCCAAGGACCGACTTCTATGAACAGTCGTCGGACGAGATTTGGAAAGCTGTCTGCAAAGTCGTCAGGGTTCGTGCTTAAAAAGTCGCTCATTTGATTGTTGATGGAGTGGTCTTCATTGCTTACTGTACAAAAACACTTTGATCAGTTGATTCCTGTAAGCAAGTTCTTTGTGGGGTTCTGTGGTGCAAGGGGTATGTTCGGCGCCTTGGAGACTGAAGGTTGCAGGTCCAAATCCACCTCAAGTTGCGGTATAGGGACCATGAGCAAGTCCTTCACTCGCAATTACTTATGCGTTTCATCGTGAAACTCTGATTCAGTGTCTGCGCTGTAATCGAGAGGAGCGCCTCTGAGGAGAAATCTCGAAGGGTCGCTATATAACAAGTGTTGATACATGCATACAACATACAAGTTTGGAAACTCAAATGAGCAACCCCGGTACTCTGTTGTGTCCTTGGGCCTTGGGCGCCTGCACATAGCCCTATAGCAATTGCTCCCCGCTTGGAAAATTGACACCCATTTTAACAAAGTTCTACACTTTTGGTTGTATCAAATTTCTTTGCTCTAATTGTACTAGTGATGATACGTAAAGGGAAATTGAAAAATTTAACTTTAAAGTACTTAAGAATAAATTTTTAAAATTATATCCGTTATATCCGTAGACTTGTTATGACTTTTGTCGTAACGGGTCTACCCATGTCTGAACATTGTCTTCCATGATTTGTAATAATTAATGAATAGTATTTAATTAATGTATTATAATAATGATGGTTAATGTGTAATAATAATAACACTTAATGCTTATACATTGCTTAATAATAATAACGATTAAGACACATTACAGTAATTATTAATAAATAATAATTTGATTGATGCACGAAAATTAAAATGCATTTTGCCATGGCTGTTAAATTTTCGAAAGCCCTGCTGATATTTTTCTCTTGATTTTAAATTTCTGATTACATTACCGTACGTTTCTATTGCAGGATGTAACACAGAACGTCCCACCAAGCGAAGTCCACGGTGTCGGCTTTGATGCAACGGCTTCCTTGGTTGTGCTGGACGACAAATTCCAGTCTGTTGCAGTCAGTGAGAGAGGTGAGTCACAAAGCGTATTGCAATGCTCAACGGTAAATTCCTTTCCATATCTCGATGCTCGTTGCGCTCTTAAGTGAGGAGCAGATGCCGAGCAGAGATGTGGGATTGATTCACGCGTCCTTCCATTCACTAGTGGCAATTGCTGGTAAAGTGAGCAGAAGGATATGACGCACACCTTGCATGACTGCCATACAATTAAATTTTACACATGTAATCACTCGTGATCATCCATTCACACTAACGATAATTTTTTTGTCACTTTGGGTGAGTTCGATTTAATAATAAACATTAAACACGAATATACATTGTCATAATAGATGACCATTGACCATGCAGGCAGGCAGGATTCATTGTAATTGATTCTCAATAAATTATGTGTTAAGATTATACAAGCGTGGTTTCTGCAGTCTGACCATTCCGTATGGTTGCTCCTTATTTTTCAATTCCAGGGACCATGTACAATTGTACAGACCTATGCCTGCTAGAGTTAGCAGAATCAATGTGAGTTGGCAAAGAAAATTTTGCTATTGTGCCTCTATTCTGCCACGAATTCTGTCACGCTGAGAGTGCTTCTGAATAACTCTGCTGTGAGAAGCGCTTTGCAAATGTTCTATCGGATATAGATTAGATTAGATTAGATTAGAGTGACTCACTTGCCCTAAAAAAGACAACTGCATTGACCCACTTGCTCTAACCAATCAGCTGCATTGACCCACTTGCTCCAACCAATCAGCTACATTGACCCACTTGTTCTAACCAATCAGCTGCATTGACCCACTTGCTCTAACCAATCAGCTGCATTGACCTACTTGCTCTAACCAATCAGCTGCATTGACCCACTTGCTCTAACCAATCAGCTACCATGTCCCAAACTGTATCATTACGATATTATCTTTTTTATTCACAGAGATCACTGATCATAACGTGATCATGTGGATGGATCACCGGGCCGTTGATCAAGCGAGGCAGATCAATCAGACGCATCACGCGGTGCTACGCAACGTTGGGGGAACCATCTCACCCGAGATGCAGCTGCCGAAACTTGTCTGGCTCAAACAGGTGACTCACCTCGACTCAGTTAATTAAGAAGTTAATTGTTCTGTGTTAATTTCATTTGAGTAATAATTACTTACTCATTGTTTCGTACATGACCTGCTTGGATATTAAGCAATTTTTAATAGATCTCTGAATGCTGCTTGAGAGCTTCTTCATCACAGATTGCATGGTTTATCTGACGCTCCTTGTTTCAACTACAGATCATGAATGCAGCTCTATAATATTGCAGTCGCATAATGCACAAGGAGCTTTCTAAGATAAATATCATTCCAGACTCCGAGTGAGTTATAATTCTTTGCACTAAATCAGTCAGGTTCCGTCCGAAGATACAGACAATGAAGGCTGCCTTTCTGTTTATGCAGCACAAGAAAACTATATTTTAAGCTGCCGTCTTTTTCCAGAGTTAAGAACCGTGCACATGACCGTACGATGGAACTTTGATGTTCTTGCTTTTCGTTCTACAGAGCAGACTGCTTTTCCCCTGCTATCTCTGCTCTTAGACCCCTGTTACGTCCTTCACAATCCACTCCCTCCCTGTAAGGTCAACCCATGCAATACTTGACCCAGGCCATATTATCTCACCATAGCTAGGGTTGGTTCTTTTGCGGCAAGAAAAGAAGTTTTATTATGAGAATGTTGCATGAATTTGCTTAAATATTTCTCTTATTTATTTCTTCTGTAAACCACTGCACTTGCTGGTAGTCTAGTAAAGAATATTTCTACTTTTACAAGCTGAGCTACGTGGTTTTAACCAGGGTGGATAAAAATCGGGATTTTTTTAATAAAAATCAAAAAATCGGATTTTTTTGATTTAAATCGGATTTTTTTTATTTAAATCGGATTTTTTTGATTTATATCGGATTTCTTTCTTTCTATAGTTCGCATTTTGTATGTAGTGCCTTTTTTGGGTATCAAGTCACATGCTTCATTAGGTAACAGTTATTACCTTTAATTCTACAGCTATACAATACAGGGTGGATAAAAATCATGATTTTTTAACTAAAAATAAAAAATCCGATTTTTAAAATTTAAATCCGATTTCTTTCTACTAGTTCTAAGTTTGGATTTACTGCCTCCATGTGGGTATCAAGCCACTATGCATTATTGTAACTGATATTTGGTATTCGGTAACAATTATTACCTTCTTTAGTTTTGCAGTAATACAATACAAATTAACACCTTTGAAGTGGTAGGCCTATATATGACTTACGG
This sequence comes from Lumbricus terrestris, assembly GCA_949752735.1. Classification (NCBI taxonomy): domain Eukaryota; kingdom Metazoa; phylum Annelida; class Clitellata; order Crassiclitellata; family Lumbricidae; genus Lumbricus; species Lumbricus terrestris. The sequence goes on along the minus strand of OX457038.1, from coordinate 4,091,746 downwards.
CTTTGACAATGCTTTCGCACGTGACAGCCGCCCAGCTATGGAAAATCTCCACTTCTCTTTTTCTTGGGCTTTGTGTGTAGCCTCTTGTATGGACCAACCCATATCCAGACAGTCCTCTCGTATCATGTCGAACCATCTCTTCTTTGGTCTTCCCTTTTTCCTTTTTCCATGCACATATCCGTTGACAGCAATCTTTGGATATCTCTCGTCCCGCATTCTGGTTACATGGCCAAAGTAGCGTAGCCATTTGCTCTGAATTTTGTGTATTATGTCATGCAGAATATTCAGTCTGTTGTATATCTCTGTATTCCTTATTCTATCCCTTCTCGTGACACCTTCTATCTTTCTTAGGCATGCCATTTCAAACACCCTCAGCCGCTGCTTCTGTGCTTCCCTCAGTGTCCAAGTCTCCCAGTTGTACAGCAATGCACTCGGCACCAATGTCTCATACATCTGAACTTTTGTGGCTTTTCCTATTTCCTTCAAGCTCCAAACTTTACCAAGCACCTGTAGTGCCAGATCCAAGCAGTAATCCGACATCATAAATGATCGGGACTCTAACCCGAGTGTTGTAAGTAGAGCTATCCATAATTATTTGAGTTTCATGATCAGTTGGTGTGAAAGGCGACTGATCAGGTCTCTCCCTCTTCCCTGGTTCAGATTTAGCCAGGACCAGGTCCTGTTGCCCAGGGGAGATGACGAGGACATACTGAACCATCCCCCCTAAGTGAAAGGAAACAAACCTGCAAGTTGTGTGGCACAAAAGCATTGATTGAAATTTATTTTCACTATTCGATTTAAATCGTGATTTTTATTACCGATTTAAATCGTGATTTAAATCAATGATTTAAATCAACCGATTTAAATCATCTCCACCCTGGTTTTAACCTAAGTTACGAAAGCTGGTGTCTATTACAATACTGATTCGTGGAACTGGAATGCTGCCTGGTTTGTTTTTATACCCCACAGCCATTTTTTAATTTTTTGACTCTTGGTTTTGATTCGCATTTTGTTCTTATGACATGCATGATTTTGCTTTCGAATAGGATGATAATGTGACTTATTTCTTGCTGTTTTCCAGAATCTTCCAGACTGTTGGAAGACGTACGGCCATTTCTTTGACCTGCCTGATTTCCTGACATGGAAGGCCTCCGGGAGTCTGTCAAGGTTTGTGACTGTGTCAGATGGTTTGTGACTCTGTCAGATGGTTTACAGGACTGTGGCAGAAAGTGCTAATTACTATTATTATTGTTGTTGTTGTTGTATGTTTTGTCATAGAGCCAACAATAAGCTGACGAATTCATTCATTCATTTCAATCAATCAATCAATCAAATATTTTTATTTTGCAACCAAAGTATGCATAACAGGTTAACACATCTTGTTCATTGGTTACAAAAAGGGGAGGCCCTAAAGGGATAAAATTATCCCGCTACCTAGGGACACCAATTAATGTATTGAGTTGACGATGTGAGGTGGCCATGACGAAATCTTTGCAAAATCAACATAGTGAATGACAAAAGTGACAAAATAATCAAGCAATCTATGCTAGAAAAAAAACGGAAGAAATCGTCCGATTTCTATCCTTCCTTACTTCTCTAAATATTTGAGAAAACAATGTATAGCAGACTATATGAATTTGTTACGAAAACTGACATATGTTCTTCAGGCTCCTTAAAACCTATTTTTATCACCGTAGTTGGACTGGGAGTACCTCTGAATGAGCTTCTTGAAGTAGCACTATATAAATTCTTGAAATAGCCATTTAACATGGAATGAACATATTTCTCATGTCGCTTCAAAAATAGCAAAAAATATCGGAGTAATGGCTCGAACTGCTTACATTTTACCATCTAGCATTAGAATCAAACTATACTTTTCCGTTCTCACAGTAACCGAGACGTGGTGTTTAAGTGGTGTTTAAGTGATCTTCCAAAAATATTTACTCTATATAATCTTGAAGCATAAGTAGAGGCCCACACCATGTTACAATAAGAGAGATATGGATGGAAAAAATATGTTCATTCCATGTTAAATGGCTATTTCAAGAATTTATATAGTGCTACTTCAAGAAGCTCATTAATAACAGAAAGTGCTGCAGCAACAATGACCTTGGAATGTTGGTGTTCTTCTCGTCTTATCCACGTTTTTGGGATCAGAAGAGAGAAAATTTTGACCGTCTTTGAGGGTAGCAAATAGATGCATCGATTGCTGTGTCACGAACTCAGATAAAGTTTTATCCTGAAATGTTCTGATGGTTCTGAACCAACAAACCATAAATCCATTTTCTTCTGTGGCTTGCGTATGCTGTGCAAACTATTTGTTTCTTCTCGTCAGCAGACTTTGTCAGAAAAACGGACAGTCCTGCTTATTGTTTGCTGACATTCCAAAGATATCTCTTAATTTTTATATATATATATATATATATATATAATTATATATATAACCTGTTTTGTTTGGGTGTGTTTTAGGTCGCTCTGCTCTCTCGTATGTAAGTGGACGTATCAGGCAGACGCCTCTTCTGCTTTGTGGGATGGAAGCATCTTTCGCGAACTCGGCCTCGAGGATCTCGTTGATGGTGACTTTGGAAAGATAGGTAATTGCGTTTACTCGATCATCATCTGCTCAGGGAACCCACGTAGCAGGTTCGTATGACCCCCTTCCCGGTATTATGTGCAACGGAAGTACAGCCATTACATGCGTACTGGTTTAATATGTTTGTTAACCTTCTTCATTGGTTACCATATAAATGAGTTCACCCTGACATGGACGCCCGCACATAGTGGCAAAAGGTGGCACTTCCCCCCCTTGAAAATCGATTTTCCCATTTATCAACTGCTACTTGTTGGCTCTTACAATTTTCTTCTCACCAAAGTGCCAATGTTACCAACGATACACAGTGTGAAACGTGGAAATTTACATTTAAAAACCTCTGTGATAAATATTCATGTTACTAATAATCCGGTTCGCATTTTAGAGTTCTTTAAAAAAAAAATAACTGGGCCATTTTTTTACCCGCTCTTGCAAAAATTTCTGCGGGTGCCCGTGCACACTGATATTGGTTCTGGTAGTGGTGGTGGTGGTGGTCATGGACCTTGGGCAAGGACCTTGAGCAAGTCCTTCACTCACAATTGCTCAGCGCTTCGGCGTGAAACTTCGATGCAGTGTCCGCTTTGCATTCGGGAGCGCCTCTGAGTAGAGAGAGCTTGAAGGGGCGCTATAACAAGTGCACATACATACAAACATGGTGATTGTATTGTATTGCTGAGAGATCCTGATGGGTTCTATGTTGGTGGTTTTGGACAGAGCTGTACACGAGGGTATGCGTGGGTATACAGCGTGTACTTAACCTAATGAGGAGTAAAGATAAAAAAGGTAGTCAGAAAATTTCAACCAAAAAAAGTTGATATTTTTGGCCGTAGCACGTACTAACCTAAAATTTTGTGAGTACAGTACTTTTTTAGGCGTTTGTTGGTTTTTCAGGTCAAGAGGTCGTTGCCCCTGGGTCGCCGTGTGGTCACGGCTTGACCTTGGAGGCTGCCAGAGATATGGGGCTTCTTCCAGGCACTCCAGTGGCTGCGTCCTTGATAGACGCCCATGCAGGCGGACTTGGTAAAGTTCTATTGCTCATGTCTCTCTGGGTATCTGTGCATGACTGTGTGCCTCTGTGTCATGTGTCTGGGCTTCTGTCTGTTCCTCTGTCTGTTTCTAACTGACTTGGTTTGTCTGCATGTCTGCCTGGCTGCCTTTAGTTACACTGATGTGTTCGGTATTGGTGGTGGTGGTGGTGGTGATGAGCTGGAGGCTGTGCTGATGTGGAAGTGTATGGGGAGGAGAGTGGGTCATAGTGGTAGTGACTGAGGTGGTGTTTGTGAGTGAGTGAATGACTGAGTGAATGAATTAAGGAATGCGTTAGTGAATGAACGAACGAGTTAGTTAGTGAACGATTTATGGAATGAGCATGTGAATAACCAAGGGATTGAGTGAATGAATGAATAAATAAATGATTGAGTGAATGAATGAATGATTGACTGAATAAATGAATGAATGAATGAATTTTAATATTGCACACAAAAGTCAAATAACTTGCAGACATGAGAATACGTACAGTACAACAGGAATCAGGACAAGATAATGTAGCTCTCATACTTCCCTGACCCTTGTCCTACTTGACTATTTCTCGTGTGTGCTTTCATTAACATTTACTTAACTAGTTAAACATAGCTGATAATTGTAATAATGATGAACATAATATTTCACATAATGATAATTGAAATAATACCAACAAATTTATAATTTAATGCAGCAGTATATAGATCATCTGAAACCACGTATGCAGGGATATTGACCAAAATGGTTAATTACAGGTTTGTATGAATGAATGAAGGAGTGAGTGAGTGAATGGACCAATAAGTGAATGAAAAAATGGATGGGCGACGGTTTTATTACATAATTGTCCCTTAAAAATTACCTTTATCTGCTTACCATTGGTTACTCTGAATTCCTCCGGTTTCACCTTATGCAAGCGTGAACTTAAAAATCACTTGCTCCCTTTGGCCATCGATGCAATTTGTAGATTGTTTGAATTTGTGTGCACATTCAGTTTTCAAATGTCTGATTCTTAGCGACTCTGGGATGTCGGCCGAAACTGTCAGAAGGATCTCCTCCTCAGAAGGATGGATTTCTCTTCGAAGATATTCCAATCACATCGAAGTTGGCTCTGATATGTGGCACATCAACGTGTCACATGATCGTAGGTTTATGTTTTACATGTTACGTTAAAGTCACGTGATTACGGCACAGGGTCTGATATGTGGCTCATCAACATGGCGCATCATTGTAGGGTTGCTGATATCGGATTGGTGGACATCCGATTTTAAAGCAGTTCTCGGTTTTCTTAATTGGCCCTATGGAATTATATAAAAAAAATATCGAATCACATCTAAATCAAATCCTATCTAAATCAAATCCCATCTAAATCATCTACTCTGTAAATGAAATACTACCTCAGTCAAATACCATCTAAATCATCTCCTGTCTAAATTAACTCTGCCACTGGTTGCACTCTGCCAGTGCCAATCCCAAGCCTGGATAAAGGAGGAGGGAGTTGCTAATGGTCTTTGTTACCGCACAATGACGTTAAACTGCAACTAACACCACCTTCTGTCTAAATCATCTTCAGTATAAATCAAATCCTATCTAAATCAAATCCTATATAAATCATGTACTATGTAGATGTCTCCTCCCTAAATAACCTTCTGTGTAAATTGAATCCTATCTAAATCAAATCCCATATCTAAATCATATTCCAAATCATCTGTGTAAATCAAATCCCATCTAAATAATCTCCTGTCTAAATCAGATCTTATCTAGATCACACTCTGTCAGTCTAATCTTGTTTCGATATAATCCTGTCTAATCTAATCGGTTATTCGTGCATTTGGTTTTAAGGTGAGCAAGGAACCAGTGTTTGTCAGAGGTGTCTGGGGTCCTTACTACTCGGCGATGGTTCCTCGACTCTGGCTTAACGAAGGAGGTCAGAGTTCAACCGGTAAACTGGTCAGTTGTTCTTTGACCGTTCACCTATGACCTCTCCACCTCCACTTACGATTGAATGATTTATGAGATGACATGATTAGGTCATCATGATTAATTTAACAAGAATAATAACTTAGCTAATTGATGTTACATGAATTACACAAATGATTGAATTAACAATCTGAGTAACAGTATGATTAAGCAAGAAGTGATTAAATTAAAAAGAATAACAACTAGATTAATGTTACATGTTTACTAAAGAAAATGCTCAATTTAACGAGAATGGCAACATGATTATTGATTAACCAAGAATAGCAACATGATTATTGATTGACCAAGAATAGGAACATGATTATTGATTAACCAAGAATAGCCACATGATTATTGATTAACCAAGAATAGCAACATGATTATTGATTGACCAAGAATAGGAACATGATTATTGATTAACCAAGAATAGCAACATGATTATTGATTAACCAAGAATAGCAACATCATTATTGATTAACCAAGAATAGCAACATGATTATTGATTAACCAAGAATAGCAACATCATTATTGATTAACCAAGAATAGCAACATGATTATTGATTAACCAAGAATAGCAACATCATTATTGATTAACCAAGAATAGCAACATGATTATTGATTGACCAAGAATAGCAACATGATTATTGATTAACCAAGAATAGCAACATGATTATTGATTGACCAAGAATAGGAACATGATTATTGATTAACCAAGAATAGCAACATGATTATTGATTAACCAAGAATAGCAACATGATTATTGATTGACCAAGAATAGCAACATGATTATTGATTAACCAAGAATAGCAACATGATTATTGATTGACCAAGAATAGGAACATGATTATTGATTAACCAAGAATAGCAACATGATTATTGATTAACCAAGAATAGCAACATGATTATTGATTGACCAAGAATAGCAACATGATTATTGATTAACCAAGAATAGCAACATCATTATTGATTAACCAAGAATAGCAACATCATTATTGATTAACCAAGAATAGCAACATGATTATTGATTGACCAAGAATAGCAACATGATTATTGATTAACCAAGAATAGCAACATGATTATTGATTAACCAAGAATAGCAACATGATTATTGATTAACCAAGAATAGCAACATCATTATTGATTAACCAAGAATAGCAACATGATTATTGATTGACCAAGAATAGCAACATGATTATTGATTAACCAAGAATAGCAACATGATTATTGATTGACCAAGAATAGGAACATGATTATTGATTAACCAAGAATAGCAACATGATTATTGATTAACCAAGAATAGCAACATGATTATTGATTGACCAAGAATAGCAACATGATTATTGATTAACCAAGAATAGCAACATGATTATTGATTAACCAAGAATAGCAACATGATTATTGATTAACCAAGAATAGCAACATGATTATTGATTAACCAAGAATAGCAACATCATTATTGATTGACCAAGAATAGCAACATGATTATTGATTAACCAAGAATAGCAACATGATTATTGATTAACCAAGAATAGCAACATGACTATTGATTGACCAAGAATAGGAACATGATTATTGATTAACCAAGAATAGCAACATGATTATTGATTAACCAAGAATAGCAACATGATTATTGATTAACCAAGAATAGCAACATGATTATTGATTAACCAAGAATAGCAACTTGATTATTGATTAACCAAGAATAGCAACATGATTATTGATTGACCAAGAATAGCAACATGATTATTGATTAACCAAGAATAGCAATATGATTATTGATTAACCAAGAATAGCAACATGATTATTGATTAACCAAGAATAGCAACATGATTATTGATTAACCAAGAATAGCAACATGATTATTGATTAACCAAGAATAGCAACATCATTATTGATTGACCAAGAATAGCAACATGATTATTGATTAACCAAGAATAGCAACATGATTATTGATTAACCAAGAATAGCAACATGATTATTGATTGACCAAGAATAGGAACATGATTATTGATTAACCAAGAATAGCAACATCATTATTGATTAACCAAGAATAGCAACATGATTTTTGATTGACCAAGAATAGCAACATGATTATTGATTAACCAAGAATAGCAACATGATTATTGATTAACCAAGAATAGCAACATGATTATTGATTGACCAAGAATAGGAACATGATTATTGATTAACCAAGAATAGCAACTTGATTATTGATTAACCAAGAATAGCAACATGATTATTGATTAACCAGAAATAATTTTGTTAACAAGAATCGCATCTTCAATTAAGAATTCACGACTAATTTGACAATTGGCACAGCTTGTGTGATTAAAGTAAAAGTGATTATCATGATGTGACTGATGTGAGGAGATTAGCTTAACATGACGAATTTAACATGATTTAGTGTTGTTTCTTGTGTCAGTTGGACCACATCATTGGCTGCCATCCAGCGCGGTCGTGGGTGACAGATGATGCAGAACGGCGGTGAGTCACTCCCTCTTCTTTTATTCTTACATGAAGGTTCGGTAGGATGTTGGTAGAGGACGTGGTAAAGACATTGACAGTGCCGGCGTTAAGGTACCTGAGGCCCCCCCAAAGAAAAGTTTGAGGCCCTCCCATACCTTGAGCTGTCATCTCAGCAAAATTTCTCATAATATAAGTGCTGAAAGACATGATGTAAGACTTCAATTATAAATGTCCCATCCCAATTGTTAATTTTTTTGGAATTTCCATGCTGTAATGGTAGAAATTTTAAGCTGTCATCTTTACAAAAATAGCTCTTTTTCATTGCTGTTGGTCGTGGTTTAGGACTTCAGAGTGTCCCTCTCCATTGGTTAAATTTATCCGATTTGCCAACTGTAATGGTAGCATTTATAGGCTGTCATCTGAACAAAATTGATCATTATTGATGGGCAGTGGATGATACTTATGAAATATTTCTGAAATATTGGGGGTACAAGGATTCCGTCCCAATCACAAATTGTGGGGCCGTGCCCTGTCCACACCCCCAAGTCTCCTCTTTGGTTGAAGGATAATGCTCTATTGGTTTGAGTAATATAATTTTGTATGCTTTGCGTTAAAACATAATTTGGTGCGTGGTTTCAGGATTGAACAGTTATGAAAGGTACAAATACCAGCTACATTTGAGGCCCCTTGCAAACTTGAGATCAGACACATACCAAGGACATATGGGACCCTACACAGTTGAGACATGCACCAGAACGGATCTGCACAGTCACAAAATTAATAGGCTTAATGACCAGCTAAATTTGGGGGCCCCTTTCAAACTCTAATGGCTTTATACTTACGCCCAAAACCAGTACGATATTTGCATTAGGTCTGCAAGGGCAGTGCCATATGGTTAGTTGAGGCATGCACCAGACCGGATCTGTACAGTCACAAATAGGCATAATGGCCAGCTAAATTTGGGGGCCCCTTTCCAACTCGGGGCCCCCCCCAATTGGGGGGTACGGGGGTGCTAGCGCCGGCACTGGACATTGATGAAGTTGGTCAGGGTGGTGGAGGAGGAATTGGTTGATGTGGTAGAGAGGTGGTGGTCATGGTGGGACTGGTAGAGAGATGTTGGTCGTGGTAGAAAAATGATGGTAAAGGTTGAACTGGTGGAGAAGTGGTGGCAGTGGTAGAAATGGTGGAGGGGTTGTGGTGGCAGTGGTAGAGGAAGTGGTAGAGAGAGGCTGGTGGCGGTAAAAGTGGTAGGGAGGTGGTGGTCATCACAGAACTGGTAGAGAGGTGGTGGAGGTGCAAGGGTAGAAATAGTAGAGTGTTGATTGTGGCCATGGCCTCAGTTTTGTTGGTACAGAATTTGTTGTGGTTTAAGGAGGTGGTAGTGTCATTGGTGTGGTGGTAAAGATTTGTTGATGGTGGTACATTATCATTGTGATCATGGTGGTGGTGGTGGTGGTCATAGAAGTGGTAGAGCAGTAGTGGTGGTGGTAGAGAGGTGGTGTTAGTGGCATTGGTAGAGTGGTAGTGTTATGCTGGTGTTTGTTTTACTTTCAGCCAGATGCACGTTCATTCCGTTCTCAACGAAGTCTTAGACTTCATCGCCAAACGAGACTCCGCTCGATCCGTGAGCGCCCTCACCCACGACTTGCATGTCTGGCCGGATTACCATGGCAACCGTTCACCTCTGGCCGACCCAGATTCGCGTGGCATGGTGTGTGAGACAGGGAAAGACTCTGATTGGAACAAACAGACGAGTTATCTCTTTAGATGTGATGACGTTATAACAAGTTATCTCTAAGTTAGCTGTGATGACATTATTACGCTTTTGATGGATTATTAAATATATGCTACTAGCTGGGGTACCCGGCGTTGCCCGGGAAATTTAGGATTCGACCCGCTCCGGCCACAACCACACCACACCCAACCACTCCGACCTCCACCGGTACGCCACGCAGGAAGTTTTGGTTTTCGGGAGAAAAAATCCCCCCAAATTTACCCCTCCCAAACCCCTCCACAACACGCCACCACTAACTCAGACCTACACCGGTACGCCACCCGTGAAATTTTGGATTTCGGGGAAAAATTTACCCCCCAAAATTTCCTCCACCTCCTCCCCACCTCCACAACAGGTCACCACTAACTCCCACCTCCACCGGTACGCCACATGTTAAATTCTGGTTTTCTGAAAATTTGGGGGAGAAAAATTTTCCCCCCAAATTTCCCCCCACTCCTCTTTCACCCCATCTCTTCCCCCCCACAACACGCCACTACTAACTCCGATCCCCACCGGTACGCCACCCGTGAAATTTTGGTTTTCGGAGAAAATTTTCCCCCATACCCCAAATTTTCCCCACCTCCTCCCCACCCCCACAACAGACCACCACTAACTCCCACCTCCACCGGTATGCGACCCGTGAAATTTTGGTATTCGGAAAATTTTCCCCCACCCTCTTTCACCCCCACTTCTTCCAATCCCCACAACACCCCACCGCTAATTCCGATCTCCACCGGTACGCCACCCGTGAAATTTTGGTTTTCAGAAAAAAATTTGGGAAAAAAGTTTTCCCCCAAAATTCCCCCCTTCTTCCACACCACACCTCCCCACCTCTTCCACCCCTCCACAACACGCCACCATTAACTCCAATCTCCACCAGTACGCCACCCGTGAAATTTTGGTTTTCGGGAAATTTTTGGGGAAAAAATTTCACCCCTAAATTTTCCCGCAACCCTCTTTCACCTCCCACCTCTTCCAACCCCCACAACACGCCACCACTAACTCCGTTCTCCACTGGTACGCCACCCGTGAAATTTTGGTTTTCGGAAAAAAAATTGGGAAAAAATTTTCCCCCCCAAATTTTCCCGCACCCCTCTTCCACCCGCACCTCTTCCACTCCTTCCCCCACAACACGCCACCACTAACTCCGATCTCCACCGGTGCGCCACTCGTGAAATTTTGGTTTTCGAGAAATTTGGGGGGAAAAATTTCCCCCCTAAATTTCCCACCCACCCTGGCCCCTACCCACCACCCTCCTCCCCCAAACCCCCACCCCTTCGCCCCCACCCCTATCCACTCCACTCCAACCCCCCTCATCCCACCGCCCCCACCCCTATCCACTCCACTCCAACCCCCCTCATTCCACCGCCCCCACCCCTCCACCCACGACCCCCACCTCCCTACCCACGACCCCCATCTTCCTCACCGCCCCCACCCCACCCCCACCACCAACCTCCACCGGTACGCGACCCGTGAATTCCGGACTGGCAAAGGCACTGTTCTCTAAACGCTGTCGAACGGCTGCTTTTATACGTATTACGTATAGGAGCCGAAAGAAAAGCGCCGTCATAAGCTCGAAAGGGCAAAGGCCAACAGGGAAAATGAGTGTTTTTGGGCCCCCACTCTGGCCCCCATGGTGGCAGAGATTCGCGAACCCCTTCTCTACGCGTCGGAAGCCGAGACGGACACAGTAGTGAAGGTTTGGAGTCAAAAGCTCAAAAACTGTGGAAATGCATTCCGGTCAAACAGACGGAATCTTCTCTTTATTTATATAGATATAACAGCATAAATATTTTCATAAATGCCTATCGACTCTGTTATTATTATTGTGACGAGACAAGAAGACAAGGCAAGACAAGAAGACAAGACAAGGCAAGATAGGAAGACGAGATGGGACAAGACAAGAAGACAAGACAAGGCAAGACGAGGCAAGACAGGAAGACGAGACAAGGCAAGACGAGACAAGGCAAGACAAGAAGAGGAGACGGGACAAGAGGACGAGACAGGAAGACAGGACAAGACTAGAAGACAAGACGAGACGGGATAAGACAGATGCACTAAACGGCATCAAGTTCCACTGCCAATTAGTTTATCGGGCGCTATATAAATGTTCAATGTTGCAAGTGGAGGAAGTTTCAGCGTGACATTGTCTTGCGTTTGTTGTAGGTGTCTGGATTTCGTCTGTCGTCTGGAACGGAGGATCTGGCGCTCCAGTACCTCGCCACAATGCAGGCGCTCGTTGTAGGCATCCATCTCATCTCTCAATCCCTTATCTATGTTTATCGGAATCTATGTGTTATGTGGGACACGGTGGTAAAGAACCTGTAGGGGTATGTTAGGTGCCTTGAAGCCGGAAGGTTTCTGGTTCGAATCCACCTCAAGTCGCCGCGTAGAGACCCTGAGCACGTCCTTCACTCGCAATTAATTGCTGATGCGCTTCAGCGTGAAACTCCGATTCAATGTCCGCGCTGTAGTCTGGAGCGCCTCTGAGTAGAATGTATATTGAAGGGGTGCTATAACAAGTGCTCATGCATACATTTGTGTGTATAATTGTATACTATGTGCTCATATTGTATTATTTAGACCATCATGACCTTGTTGTACCTTGGCTTCGGACTGCTACCGCCTGGCTCCGTATCTCTTCTCCTGTTGACCCTTTGCTGTCGGATGATCTTCATAACTCATGCTCAGATCTTTTGTTACTGCTTCTGCCTGTTGTCTTGAGACTTTTGTTTTCGAAGGGTTCTTCGCATTGAGGCGCATCTGATTAAGTTGTACTTTAGAAAAGAGCAGAATTATGTGCGTAGTACTGTGCGTGTGTGCCATGTTTAGGACGCATGAGAGTGTATGTGTGTGTGTAACTGTGTATATGTGTGCTGTATGCTTTGTACATATTTATGTTTTAGGCATTTATGTACAGATGATCTGTGATTGTGATTTATATTATGATTTTGCAATGATTACGATTTGATTATGCGTATTTAATCTGATTTTTATGTCGATTTTGATGCAGCTATGATTAAGATTGTGTTACAATTTTTATATTATGATGTTATGAGTCTTATGGCAATGATTTTAATACGATTTTGATGCAATTAATATGAAATGATTTAATAATTTTTGACTTGTTTTGTCTTTTTCGGTGCATAGTACGGTACAAAGCACATAATTGAGGCGATGAAATCTTCTGGTCATTCCGTCGAAATGGTTTACATTTGTGGAGGTCTCGTCAACAATCGTTTATTCGTCCAACTGCATGCGGACATCCTCGGTAGGACATTCCACTGCTTTCCAGGTTTTGGAGATGCGGAAAGGTTCTGCTTGTGCGATGTAAATGTCTTCCCACTCACATATCGTAGATGTTCCAACAATGTGTGTATTGTATCGTATTGTATCATGTTGTATCGTGTTGTATCGTATTGTATCGTGTTGTATCGTATTGTATCGTGTTGTATCCTATTGTATCGTATTGTAGTGTTGCATTTGACCCGGTTAAATTTAAATTTAGCCAAGTTAACCACGCATAAAGCACATTAATGGGGCGGTTAATTCTTGGGCCGTTGAAACCGACAATTGCATATCAGATTTGGGCGGTAAGGTGTATGAGTTGACCAAGCCTAAACGCATGTGGTTTCCCGGTTAAGATCCGCCGGTCTTAACCGATGGTTAGCATTGCGGTAATGGGCGGTGAAACATAATAGTTGGGCACTTGGCTGAATACTGGTTTCCTAAGGTGAAGAAGGTTTGGAATTACTGTTGGGTCATTCCATGTCAGATCAACCAGACCTTCCCACCTTCAACTTTAGATTTTGCAAAAAAAATTATCAATTTTTCGTCTACCATTTCCAAGCACAAAAACAAAATTTTATTAAAATATTTCAAAATTTGACCGAGATACGATATTTTAAAGTGAGGCGGGGTAGGCGAAAATTTGCACCCGATTTCCCAAAATGTTCTCTGCGGCTATATTCAACATGAAATATCTCAAGAAGCGTTGCAGGTAGAAGCATGGGGTTTTCACTGCTGTATTCAGCAAGTTGGTGGCAATCCACTGAGCCTATTATAATGGCTGTGTCTTGAGTAGTGACTCCATGGGACAGCTGCCAATATGCCATCTCAGAACTCGCAAACTGCATTTTCTTGAATTTGACTGACCGATATCAGAAAATGTACTTGCAAGAAATGTGCAATCTGTTAATATTCTGATTTAGCAAGTAATTGGTTCCTACTGGATGTACTTTGTTGTATAATTTGAGTGCAAATTTTTTCATGCTGACATACCAATCTTTGTCGAACTGACGAACGGGGGACAACTTTACCAGGTGATATTGGAAAAATGGACAACTGGAATTTACCCTAACTTCATATTTATGAAAAGTGCATGGCATAAGCTTTCTGGTGATATAAAAACTGTCTTGGCACTAGGAAGCATTCAGGAGTAATGCTTTTTTGAATATTAAGAAAATTTGCATCCGATTTCCCGAAATGTTCTCTGCGGCTATATTCAACATGAAATATCTCAAGAAGTGTTGCAGGTAGAGACATGAGGTTTTCACTGCTGTATTCAGCAAGTTGGTGGCAATCCACTGAGCCTATTGTAATGGCTGTGTCTTGAGTAGTGACTCCATGGGACAGCTGCCAATATGCCATCTCAGAACTCGCAAACTGCATTTTCTTGAATTTGACTGACCGATATCAGAAAATGTACTTGCAAGAAATGTGCAATCTGTTAATATTCTGATTTAGCAAGTAATTGGCTCCTACTGGATGTACTTTGTTGTGTAATTTGAGTGCAAATTTTTTCATGCTGACATACCAATCTTTGTCAAACTGACGAACGGGGGACAACTTTACCAGGTGATATTGGAAAAATGGACTTGGCACTCAGAAGCAATCAGGAGTATTGCTTTTTTGAATATTAGCTATATTTTCCAATTCGTGACTAACTGTTTACAAATTTCGCACGAAATCGTTTTACTGATTCCGTTCGCATGTGACTGCATGCTGGATGTTCTGAGCAAAATATACTGAACACAAACATATTAGTATTCAACTTATACTTCAACAGTTTGCACTGTATGTTGGTAAACATTTTAAAGTTGACCAATTAACATGGTTTTACATATTTATAAATAAGCACTCGCCTCACTGACAGGAAGTGGGGTCTGATTTGCCGTTGGCCATGGACAGCCGAAGATTTACTGTCCAGTAAACTATTAATAAATCTCAATATCAGACAAACATCAAAGGAATTTTGTTCATGTGTACTTCTTTGGTATATATGTGTGAAAATCTCATAAAAATAAATTTTTTATTGCACTGATATGGTTAGTCACGAATTGGAAAATATAGCTAATATTCAAAAAAGCAATACTCCTGATTGCTTCTGAGTGCCAAGACAATTTTTATATCACCAGAAAGTTTATTCCATGCACTTTTCATAAATATGAAGTTATGATAAATTCCAGTTGTCCATTTTCCCAATATCACCTGGTGAAGCTGACCCCCGTTCGTCAGACTTTTTACAAAGATTAGCATGCTAGAAAGATAAAATTTGCAATCAAAGACCACAACAAAGTACATACAGTAGAAGCCAATTACTTGCTAAATCAGAAAATGAACAGATTATAAATTTCTTGCACTTACATTTTCTGTTATCGGTAAGGCAAATCCAAGAAAATGCCGCTTGCAAGTGCTGAAATGGCATATTGGCAGCCGTCCTAAAGAATCTCTACTCAAGACACAGTCAGTATAATAGGCTCATTATGTCACCACCAACTTGCTGAATACAGCAGTGAAAACCTCATGTCTCTACCCACAGTGGTTCTCGAGATATTTCACGTTTAAAATAGCGTCAGAGAAGATTTCACGAAATCGGATGCAAATTTTCGTAATATTCAAAAAAGCATTACTCCTGAATGCTTCCTAGTGCCAAGACAATTTTTATATCACCAGAAAGCTTATGCCATGCAGTTTGCGAGTTCTGAGATGGCATATTGGCAGCTGTCCCATGGAGTCACTACTCAAGACACAGACATTATAATAGGCTCAGTGGATTGCCACCAACTTGCTGAATACAGCAG
This sequence comes from Lumbricus terrestris, assembly GCA_949752735.1. Lineage (NCBI taxonomy): Eukaryota > Metazoa > Annelida > Clitellata > Crassiclitellata > Lumbricidae > Lumbricus > Lumbricus terrestris. The sequence continues at coordinate 4,075,857 of OX457038.1, read as the reverse complement.
TGAAAACCCCATGCCTCTACCTGCAACGCTTCTTGAGATATTTCATGTTGAATATAGCCGCAGAGAACATTTCGGGAAATCGGGTGCAAATTTTCGCCTACCCCGCCTCACTTTAAAATATCGTATCTCGATCAAATTTTGAAATATTTTAATAAAATTTTGTTTTTGTGCTTGGAAATGGTAGACGAAAAATTGATAATTTTTTTGCAAAATCTAAAGTTGAAGGTGGGAAAATGTAAAAAAATTGGTTGATTTGACATGGAATGACCCTGTTCTAGTCAATCATTCTAAGTATGACTTGTAATCAAACTGTGTCCAAGTCAGTATGAATTAATCATAGATGTAAAAAACGATGGAAACAGAATAAAAAACGGTAAAAAACGTCGTTTTTTTTCGAAAAAATAAAAAACGACAAAAAAACGATAAAAAACGGAAACTGTAAATAATTTGACTTTGCTACATCTAAAACCGTATTTTAACTTTGAAAACATTGATTAGGAACCTACTTTACGCAGGCAATCTCTTAAATGATGATGTTAAACGATGAAATAATGACTTTAGTTAGCTGAATCATTGAGAGTTGGCGGAAATCATAAGAAATATCAGAAAAAAATTAAAATTAAGAAGAATAATAACAGAAAGTAAATGAATAAATAAAGTTAAAGAAAAAATAAAAAACGATAAAAAACGATGGTAAAAATAAAAAACGAAAAAAACGACGTTTTTTGGGAGAGAATAAAAAACGAAAAAAACGTTTTTTACAACTATGGAATTAATAAGAAACATGAATATTCATTCATGAATACTCGTGAATATTCATTCATTAATATTCATTCATTAATATTCATTCATTAATATTCATTCATTAATATTCATTAATTAATATTCATTCATGGCTACTCAGATGAGCTTCCAACTCCAGCACAGCAAAAAGCACAGTTTTGAGTTAATAAGAATTGCTTAAGTAAGGAATCCCAGGATGCAGATATGGCTTTTGTGGGCAAACCATGGAAAAGGCTCGATTATTCGTAGTTGCAGTTCATTAAGGTGGAACCAAGAGCACCCCATCTGGGCAGAGCGGAGGAGGCGGGACCTTGGATACCCGTGTAGTTTGTATGTGGCGATACTAAGCTGACACTGCTAAACCAGATCAATGTGCTGTCTCTTTCTCTCCATCTTACGAACTGCGCTCCTGAATATCTACCTCTGATTATGGCTTGGGTTTTCGAATGCCATCAGTTCATAACAACAATAATTACGACAATTTATACTGACACCGCAGCATGTCCAATTGTCCATGCCGTTACAAAGGCGCCTTACAAAGCATCTCGCAGGTCGGATGAGCCATAGAGAAGAAGAAGTGTGCTTTTAGCATAGATTTGAAAGTGACCACTGAGTTGGTCGATCAAATGTCGATTAGACACCGATGCATTAGCATTTACTATACCAACTAACATTTTGTCTACGTGAAGGCTGACAGCGTGGATATGTTAAAAGCCACGACATAAGCACGACTTTGTGTATAAGGTGCCACCCTTAGCATGGAGTCTATAGGTACCAGAAGTCAAATAAAATCATCTTTTTGGTGACTAATTGAGAACAGTAGCACTCAATGAATTAGAATAATTATGCGGTCACTCAGGAGACTGTGAAGCGGTTTTCCAGCACTCATTTTTAGAGCCCCGTAGAGTATGATTAGGTGCATTGGGATGACTAAGCGGTACATTGTCCTGTATGTTTTAGGTGTACCTGTTGTTCTTCCACACACAAAGGATTCCGTTCTTTTGGGTTCCGCCATTTTGGCAGCAGCTGCATCACGAGACTTTGCAAAAGTTGAAGTAAATATTCTTCATTTCAAATCTGTTTATGGTGGTGGTGAATAAGTGAGTAAGTGGGCATACAAAGTCGGCAGGGTTGCACAGAAGTTTATGCTAATGACAGAAATATGATAAATGAGGGTGGATGGTGCTAGTGAATAAGTTGTTGCCCCTGTGCTTAGCTTTAGCAGAACGCTTTTTGAATTTGGGATTTACGACTGTGAGAATCATTTTCCATACCTGCACCGACAAATATGTGTTTAATTGCATGCATAAATATGGTTTGGACAGGGGCGGATCCAGGGGGCCAATCCGGCCATGGCCCCCTAATTTAGAAATTTCTTAATTTTTTTACCAGCTAATCTGGCTCAGAAAGTTGACGTGGTTCCCCCCATGAGTTGTTTCGTAGACCCCTCGCCACGTCCACGAGGTCCGTGCGCCAGGTCCGTGCAGGGACTTAAGAACACTGTACGACTAAAAAAGGTCATGAGCTATTTTGGCGGATGTAATGAACTCTTTTTTTGGAAATTGGACAAATGACTCGTGTGGTTAACTAGTTAAGCTTTTGTTCTGTAATCACTTTTATCTTCAATGTATTTAATCCTAAACTTTGTTATATCCTGATAATATCATGTTATAACATATTATGTTTATTCAAGGGTGACCCTTATTAGTGGTACTTATGACCTTTTAGGACTCTTACTTTGAGCCAACATTGTATTTACAAAAAAAATGTACACATCTGTTAAACGGTTTTACTTTTGGTTTTAATTAGGGCTGTTGTTCGATTAAAAATTCTAATCGAAATTAATTGCGCGATTATTTTTTTAATCGCAATTAACTGCAAATTAATCGCAATACATTTCCTTCAAATATACTAAAATTACTATTTTCTAAGGACCCCCAAAGCATAAAATTTTCATGACCGAATGCATTCTTTCTATTGCAAACATAATTAATAGCCTTTGGCTTAGGTCTATTGAATTTCTGCATTAAGTTTATTGAACAGTTTTGTATGACAGACTGAATTGAAACACTGTTCAAATCAGTCAACTGCTCAAAATCCGTAAATTGTTTTCATTTGAACCACCTTTAATTAAAATGACATAGTCCCAAATGTGAAATTAGACAACCGTTTTCTGGCTATCAAGATTAATTATTTATTCAGCCAATTGTAAGGGCAGACCAGTTTATTTTCATTGGTCGGTTCAAGGGATGCTCTTATTAATTAACAATAGTAGGTCTACTATTGAACCTCATTATTTAGTCCCAATTTTTCACAAGAGGTTGCGGCTCTTGTCAAACCTCGTCTCAGTTGTCCTTCTGTAAACATTTATCATTTGAAACCTAAAATCCATTGGTCTTCCCATCTCATGGAGTTCAACCAACGTAGTCTGACGGGTGAGGAAAGAGGAAACAACCTTAGTGAACGAAGCGATGCGGCCGATGTTGACGGTTCATCGCTAGCGTTAAACGCATGTTTTGGTTCGCATGCAGGCGATAATTGAGAAAAGAATTGCTACGATAATACTCAAAATCTTTGTTGGAATATTTGCCAAAGAATGTATCACTATCTTTAAGTATGAGCCTTCCGTTTAAAACGAGTTTTTCTGCATCTGATTCCATTTTAATCAGATCTAGGGCCTAATTAACGCGTACGATTAATGCGTTAAAAATTTTAATCGCAAATTTTTTTAACACGTTAATCGCACGCGTTAACGCGATTAAATCAACAGCCCTAGTTTTAATAAAAACGTGTGGTTATTGTTATGGGTAGATGTGTTCTTGACAATTTAAACTTCTTTGCAATCTGTCATCACCTGATTTAATGAAAAAAATTCATTTCGTCTATCTTGGTTAAATCTCCTTGGGAATTTTTTACTTGGGTGACCCTCCCCCAGCGGGATGTCCATCCCTTTAGGGCCCCTCCATTTTAGCCAATTATTGATGCATGCTTATTGTCTACATTAGTTGTCATCTTGTGTACTTTGGTTGCAATAAAAAATGAATTGAATTGAATACTTACTGCTTGATTTTTGTCAGTTTTTGATACCGTGGAGGTAAGTGTGGGTTGGTTGGGTAGTGTGGCTACTTTATACAATCTACTCATAATGTTGTATTGTATCGTATGTGATGTTGTATTGTATCGTATGTGATGTTGTATTGTATCGTATGTGATGTTGTATTGTATCGTATGTGATGTTGTATTGTATCGTATGTGATGTTGTATTGTATCGTATGTGATGTTGTATTGTATCGTATGTGATGTTGTATTGTATCGTATGTGATGTTGTAGGATGCAATGGATGCGATGTCTGGCACTGGAACTCTCGTCTTCCCAACCGCAGATGACAGAGAGTGAGTCACCATCTGCTTTTGCCATTCTGCTTACGATCGGTGCAAATGCTGAGGAACCTGGGAGACATGTGTCCATAAAATTTCTCTTTCCCAGACAATATCCATCATGCAATGAAACAACTATAACTTAGCAGAAAATCTGCAATTTTTCTTTAGCACCCAACCTATGTATTTTATACAGAAAAATAGCAGCAAACAAGCCTGTCTTAGGAGCACAATGTTAGTAGGATAAATCTTAATTTTTCATCTAACCTGCACTTAAATCGTATCGTATCTGAAAAATGATGGAGTGCCTCTCCTCGCATAGACTACTCGGAGGTGCTTTCAGCACAGAAGCACAGTGGAAAAAGAAAAGTCTTGACAGAGCGCGAGGATGCAAGGAAGGTCCTGTAAAAGAGGGGAAGGCCATTCCATGTGGAGGGATTTATATTGCATCGAATACCCGGTTTTAAACCAAGACACACCGAACTCAATGGATGCGTTGTGACATCTAGAATTTGAAATTATATTTAAACGAAGTTACTACTGCTACTGCCTCAATTGCTGAATCTGCTTCTATTGTTGTTATGGGCTTTTGGAAATTGTTTTCATCTGCTGCTGCTGCAAACGCTTTTGAATTAGACCGGGTTTAGGGTAATGGTAAACACGTTGGAAGAGCTGACAGATGCGGGATCGCTTCCCACTACCCGGAAGGTCCACTCAACCTTCCATTTGGCAGAGGACATTGGTAAATTGAGCAGTAGGGTGTGATTGACTCCCTGCATGGCTGCCAACAGTTGAATCCAACTCCTGTAATTCTCACACGTGGTCATCTGTTCGTTACTGATTGTAAGCGTACTGCATTGTGTCAGTTTGAAATTAAGCAAAGATTATTATTCTATCATTATTTTTAATATATGGTTAGTTTTCTCTTACATAAATAATTTATTTGTTTATCAATTCCTTTCCAATTCTATTGATATTGTCCTGATGCATACAAGTGACTGGGTTGTTTTTAGTGTAATTTCTTCTTTTTCATGAGACTTGTATGGATTAATCTTTTAAGATGCACTCTATCTTTCTCAGATGTTTTCTTCACTCTGCATTGTCTTCCTATTCCAGGTTCCATCGACGCAAGTACCAAGTCTTTCTAAGTATGATCGCACACCAGAAGCAATATCGAGAGATGATGACAGCGGGAGAAGTGACCGAATCCATGCCTAAGATATCATTGTCCGCATCTAATGATGCAGTCTGGGGACATTAAAAGAGACTGGTCCAGCAATATCTTTCTGCTTGAGGAAGCTCTATTAGAAACTTTGTCTTCTGAAACATTGTTATTATGCACCTTTTATGCACGTCTGTTTTTGCCGTACGATATGCAATATGACTCTAATTCAAAAATGCCGTTGTTACAAAGTTCAGAAGTGGGTAAATGTGTACTTTAGCATCTTAAATTATTTGCCATCACATAGGTTTCAGTGTTGGTCGATTGGAAGTCAGATTGATGAATAGAAATAAATAGAAGTTGGATTGATAAAAATAATGTGTTTACTTAATTAGAAGAAAACAATCTTGCTGAAATCCAAGCTGGATTGGTGAACAACAATAATTATTGTTAATTTGATAGTTGTTTTAATAAAAAATCAATTGCTGCCTATGTTGAGTGGGATTGATGAAACGAATTCTTGCCTAAGTAGGAGCTGGATCTGCGAGGAGGATTTTTGCCGAACTAGAAGTGGAGTGATTGAAAATAATGCGACACCGAGCAAATTTATAACGCTAAAATACACATTTACCCAGCAGTGCACATTGAGGGCAGGAAGACGTTAAAAGTTGTTAGGCCTACCAGGAGAGGTATGTTTTAGTCTGGAGTGAAAGACGGTCTCGCTAGGAGAATTGCAAACTTGAGAATGTACAGCGTACCAGTGGAGTGCTTTTGTGAGATATTTTATTGTAATTTTATTAAAATGAGTTAAGTCATTTCAGTATTATATAAAATCATTTTGATGTCTGTCTGAGTTCCATGAACTTTTGCACCAAATTCTTTATATTTTTTTACAAATTTGCGTAGCTGTCATTTTTGTCGATTTCGTCGAACCCTTGCAATCGTTATTTGCAATGAGTCATCTGTAATCTTTACGAACCCGTTTGAAAATTACGAAACTACGAGTTTGGATCATTTCTGACTATCTGATACCAACGGAAATTTTATTGTCAATCATGTTCACTTGTATTTCATATACCTCAAAAGAACACTATTGTTGATTTAAAATGTGTTCTATGTATTATGTTATTGAAGTCTTGTTAGCCTATATTTTATACACTATAAAATAATTTTCGTATATATGAACATGTGTGTGCATCAATGTAGACCTACTGCACGTATCCTGCTTTTTGTAATAAAAATTGTTTCAATTTGAGCAGTTTTTTTGTACTTTTGCGAAATTTTATGCCATGATATTGATGTTTCCTATCTTTGACATAAGATTTGCCGTCAGTTGAGGTTTTTCAATAAAACATTTATTTATCCAAAGACATTATAATTATGATCTAGGCCTACAACATCTCATGGTTCAAATGGACACCTAGAAGGACCCAAGGTCCCACCTAGGTTTTTAGTTAGGGTAGCCTTAGCCTATTAAATCATAGAAGCAGTAATTTTGATGATATTCTGATTATATATATATATATATATATATAGTTTTTCTTTTCATATATTGCCATTTGTTCTTATTACGACTGTATTATGAATTAATTCTGATATACGAGATTGTGTGAATCATATTGTCCATAGAATGGTTGATGCCTTTTCAAATTAATTTACCATGTACATAAATTATACATTATGCATTTATTTCCAAACAATGGGCACAACGCTGTAGTTGTACAGACTGCAGTAGGAAATTGACCACAGTATAAATATTATGACTACTTATGGTTAAGTAAAAGACCCGTTTTGTTTCTCATACAAATGGATAAACCCTAAATATAGGCAAAGCGTTTAGTGTTTTCAGTGGTCAAGGCGAACCACAACACCCAAAAGTGAGAAGTGTTATCAAAGAATTCAACAAACACTCAGTGGTCACTCTTACATACTTACTTGCAGCTAAAGAATTCACGACCTAGGTTTTACATAACCTTGCTAGGCAAATCTGGAATAAAGACCGATCGCACTAGGTACAATACTTTTATATTTTTGTAAACAGCTAAGATTATCACTGCTTAGTAATTAGTATTCTTACTCCGTTCAGTGCAATATAAGGGCGTCACACTGGCGCGTGGAAAGGTGTGTTTAAAAGAAATTCATCAGCTGTTGAAGATTGACAGTCGAGGTTTGATTAAGATTTATCTTTTTATTATCTCATCAAACAATATAATTATTTGCTGTGCTTTTCATATAAGAGAGTATTTTGTTTATTTTGATTCAGACATGTGCAGGTCTCGAAGCGTTTCGCGCCTTGCAAGCACCTTTGCGATATTTTTTGCTAATTTATCTGGACTGCTTCAAAATGGCAGCAGATTAAATGTAAAATTTTATTGGAACAGAATTTTCTTGCTTAAAATAACAGCAACGGACAAGTTTAATTAAATTCTGAATTGAACTGAGCAAATTCTGTCAAACATAATTATTGTTGCGCCTCTTTAACAGACTCTAGTCTGTTAAAGAGGCGCAACCAGATCGACTGATTTATGTAGCGCGCGTATATTCGCTCGACGACTTTGTTGACTCTGCAACCTATTGAAGACAGCTGACATTGCGAATGAACATTTAGCACACTTTGGAAGCTTCCAATAGCATGCTTTCTTACAAAATAAATATTATATCTCGTGACAACGTATGCAGTGTTCGATCGATTCACTGGTGGTAAAGAAGCTGTAACCAAAGATATTATAGACTATAAGGTCTTTGCTGCAGGTAGGACTATGTTTAATTTTTTTATTGAAAGTCAGTGTTTCAGGCGGCCTCCCGTGTGGAGCTTCAAGCTTCATAGTGTGAACGGATGATCGCTCGCTATTACTGGAGTCGAATATAACCTTTTGGCCGCTTTGCAAGGTGCTCATCACGTCCTACTGCACATGTTGTCAATGCCACGTAGCGAATGAAAGGCTGACTCTACTCTACCTCTGTGTTACAATGACCCTTAATCCTGCCCATGCCTTGAGCATACAGTGTACAAAGTATTTTTATAGCACCTTTTGTAAAAAAATTTGCCTCTTTATTGCGATGAAAACAGTTTTGTCACCATCCTTGAAGACCTTGATCCTTCCGTCAGCATTTACTTCAAGTCCAAAATCAGCATTTCATATAATCTTCTTGACAATCTTTATTACTTCGGAAATGTCTGCTTGCCTTAAAAAAGTAAGTAAAAAATGACTGAATGGGCTAAAAAAGCAATTAATCGATTTATTAATCCTTAAAATTCACAGCCATAATAAAAATATATTTTCAATGTGGCGCTATATAAATGTTCTGTATTGACGAATGGAAATTGTTCGTAGCGTATTGCAAATGATTTTTGCCAGTAACACTCTGTTGGGTTCTCCTTGACGATTCTAGAGTCGACAGAGATTGACCAAAACGTCACTGAGACTTCCTCGAAACGTCACCAAGACTTCCTTAAAACTTCGCCGAGACTTCCTCGAAACTTCACCGAGACTTCCTCGAAACGTCACCGAGACTTCCTCGAAACTTCGCAGAGACTTCCTCGAAACGTCACCGAGACTTCCTCGAAACTTCGCCGAGACTTCCTCGAAACGTCACCGAGACTTCCTCGAAACTTCGCAGAGACTTCCTCAAAACTTCACCAAAGCTTCGCCGAGACTTCACCAAAATTTTGTCGACTTGTACAGGTTTGCTGGAGTCTGTCCTTGATCCAATTCATGGAGTCGGTGGCTGAGGATTTCTACGACTGTCGTGATTGCCAGGGTAAACCATCCAGTGAAGTCTAGTCTAATCATTTTCTGATCTAATCATGTTTTGGATGAGCGCCGTTTCTGGCGTGTTTTGTTATGTTGTGTCTTAGCAACTGATGGTGCCTGCCTATGGCTGCCGCTGACGTGTAACTGGGTGCGGTTTGTCACCCTGACTTGTCATCTTCAATTAAACGAATACACACACACATGTAATTTCTATAGAGCCATCATGATGGATGTTCTTGTGTGCATCATCAATTGCTTGATTTGACTGTGGTCCGATGCATTTAAGTAAAAAGAAGCTGAAGCCGGGTTAAATATAAGATAGGACTATTCTTTAATTACCCAAAAACTTTATTGTACAGACATTGTACTAAACCATTGAATTGATCAAGACAAGCAAATATTCAACAAGCTCTGCAACTGAGGAGCTGATTACAGTCGACGTCTTTCGCCCGTTTGGGACAAAACTTTATGGAGCAATTTTTTTTTGAACTGTGCTAGTCATTTGGACGACTTGACCGAGACTTTACCAAGACTTCACCGAGACTTCGCTGATACTTCACCGACTTGTACAGGTTTGCTGGATTCCTTGGCATCATGAAATATTTAAGTAATACATGCATACATGGTTTTTTGACTATTCTCAACTAATATACGCAAATTTGCTTGCTTTGCAAACCTTGGGCCAACAGGGCAGTTGGCGACATGTGGAATATGGAACCTAATCAGAATGATCTTCCAAGATCTTATCCTGCGAGCAAGGACTGCTTTGGTAGACCTACCCGAAGCACATATATCTGCTGTGGAAAACTACTTTCTTTTATCTGGGTCCGTTGCCCTGAGAGCGCCCCTTGTTGGTGTGCACTGTGAGAGGCACTGTCTAGATTTATAGATATGATTCAATGAATTTGTATGCGTGTATAAATATGTGTTGCTTTCTCCAGGGTCGCCATCTTGCAGCGTAGGTTTCCCTAAAGGCTCCATCTGCCGAGACAGAGCCATGGCGAGTCGATGGAAGCAGGAAGGAACCTCAGAGGATGAAAACAGTCCAGAAGACTCTACAAGAAGTGGAAGGTGAGTAGCCGCAAATTCCACTCTGAGATTTGTTCCGGTGCCTGCAGAGTTTTTTTTACGATTGTTGCTTGGAGATCATTTGCATCGCCCTCCTCCTTAATCTGGGATCGAGACTGGCTCCACCAGAGTGTACGTCGCTTGTTTATTTACTATCAATTGGCAAGACCGTAGCCAGGATTTGATTTCGGGGGTGTTTCACCAATTTCCCTTCCAAAACAACTGATGACCTTTTTTAGTTATCCGGCCAAAATTTTCACAAAATGTCACCAATTAATTAATTCTGTTTTTTACATTTCTTCATTTCGGGGATGTTTTTATGGTTTTATTTAATGGTTTTTACATCATGTGCTAGTAAATGCGTTCTATTATTTTCACATTTTTCATTTATGGGGGGGGGGGGTGTTCAAACACCCAAAACACCCCCTAGCTACGGCCTTGTCAATTGGTGTGAAACTGCACACCTGCTTGCTAACTTTAGACCATAGTTGTAAAAAACGTTTTTTTCGTTTTTTATTCTCTCCCAAAAAACGTCGTTTTTTTCGTTTTTTATTTTCCCCATCGTTTTTCATCGTTTTTTTCGATTTTTATGTAACTTTATTTAATTATTTGCTGTCTAATATTGTTTTCCTTAATTTAATTTTTGTCTGATATTCCATACGTTTTCACCGTACTCTCAAGGATGCAGTTAACTACCGGTATAGGGTCTTTATGTAATTGTTTAAGTCATAATTTTGAGAAATACATGTAGTAGATCCCTACAAGAAATGAAATTTCTAAGAATTATTTTGATATAAAATTCTTGGGCATAATTATTAATATTTATAAGTAGTAATTTTAAGCACAAAATAATGTACAATATATAATTTAGTAAACATCTGTGGTTTTTGCTTCTGGTTAGATTTTAATTGTGTTATGTCGATCAGCATAAGCTTATAATGTGGACTTATGTCTACAATTTAAATTTGAAAAGATTTCAATACCTTTAATTTGTCCGAATTACTTATTAAACGAAAGTTATAAGAAAAAATAACTGTTTTAGATTAATGTTACTATACCAATTATTTTGGCCTAATAATAAAGTTGTGTTATTTGCAGTTTCTTAATAAAATTGCATAAGCAATTAAGGTTTGTAAGCTGAAAATGAAATTTCAGATGTAACAAAAGGCAAATTATTTTCCGTTTCCGTTTTTTATCGTTTTTTTGTCGTTTTTTATTATTTAGAAAAAAACGACGTTTTTTACCGTTTTTTATTTTCTTTTCATCGTTTTTTACATCTATGCTTTAGACCTACTTGCATACCGACCACAGCAGCGGTCTAAGCAGTGTGGAGGTTGAGTTGTCTCTTAAGTTAGCTGTTACACAAGGGAACCTAAAGAGGTCACATAAGGCAGCCATTTTCATTTTCTTAGTCTTGGAATAGGAGGGCTGGTGGCCAGTCCTCTCCCTCACCGTCCCGCCTTCCCACGAACAGTGTACTTTGAATTTACTTCTCATAGCTGAGGTGACTAGACTTCCTGTAAAACTACTTATCTGTAAACCTTGCTGCCATACCTGTGATCCAACTTTCCTCTAATCGAGCCGTACCTATAAATTCATCTACCTGTTATAATTGACCTACCTGTGTTGGACTTAATTGTTGTGCAGGTGTCGTCTCCCATGTCCAATGGAACCGCATAACGACTTTGGGATCTGGAGCATTCTGAAGCAGTGCATCGGAAAGGTATATATAATACCGCCTCCATATAACTTATGAAGCATTTATGTAGCACCTTTTCAGACTGTCTGTCTCTGGCCATGTGTGTCTCTCTGTCTCTTTGCCTCTGTTTGTCTGTATGTTTGTCTGTCTGTCTGTATGTCTTTCTTCCTGTACCTTTCATGCTTCTCCACTGGAAACAATTCATGCTGAAAGAGTTTATTGTTTCAATGAGAACAAACTGTTTTTCTGCTGCGTCAAAGTGGGAAAGGGTTCCAACGGTGGAATCCCTCAAGCATATAGAACCTAAGAAATTAATTGCAATATGATGTCCACGGGTTTTTTCCATTTCCATTTATTTCTCGTTATTTTCTCTTTTGTTTGTTTGTTTGAATAAAACGACGTTCTAATTCTGTTTTTTATTCGGTTTTAAACATCTCTGATGTAGGAGCTGTCGAAGATTACGATGCCGATAACCTTCAACGAGCCGTTGAGTTTCCTACAGCGAGTGGCTGAGTACATGGAATATTCGGATCTTGTACGACGCGCTTCTGACTCTCAGGATCCGATTGAACGTCACGAGGTCAGTTTTGGAAAGAGAGCCAGGATAATTTTGCCGGAACTTAGTTTTCGATGTTATTTTTCCATTCATTCGTTGCAGAGATTATAGAGCGCCTCTCAAGGTTACGAGAGGATAATTGAGGATGAGTTGAGTGATGTCATTATCATTATTAGAAATAAATAATATTTTTGTTGCTAGCGTGATTACACAGAGATGTCAATATGTTGTGCGGATAGGCAGATGCCAAGAGAAGATGCGGTTGGGTGTCTATGTGGTTGAAAGCCAAGGAGTAAGGGTGAGTTTGGGTCCCACAGAAAGTGTTTTAACATTTTGGAAATATGCGGCATTAGTTTGCCATTCGCTTTTATTTCGCTGTTGTTGATGATCCAGGATTTTCTTCTGATCTTCTTCCAACCAGACTCCATCTTTGACTTCTTCCAACTATAAGTGGCACGCACTTTTTGAGTTTACGACTTCTCGGTCGCTGGAGTCGAGGTGTGGACACTATGCAAAGAGACTTCTGAAGCACAACTTGCAAGTTAGACATGGCACCCGCTTATTCCTGATTGCTATATATCTAGTCAGTTGTCAAGTAGTACCAAGTGGAGAACAAATTCCCTTTGCTGGAAAAGCAAGGTGAGGAGACAGAATGCCAACTGCAGCTGGTTTCGTTTAGGATGAGAGATGTGGGCAAATGTTTAAAAAATTCATTTTTCTCCTTTAGTTTACTACTGTTGAATATCACCATTTAATTTCGTGTGTTTACACGTGTGTCATTGTTACCAGCTGGTGACGGCCTTTGCCGTCTCTGCCTGCGCGTCCAACTGGGATCGAATCGGAAAACCTTTCAATCCGCTTCTGGGAGAGACGTACGAGCTTACGAGGTAACTGATACGTAGTATCAACTCTTTTCCTCCCGACCCAACATCGGCTGAAAAGAATGGTTTTAAGTCTGCGATAAAATGCATTTGAACAAACCCTAGACATAAGACACATAGACAGTGTGAAGCCTATGTCATACCATGGGGCGATAACAGAATGCACGGTGCTGTCGAAGAGCAGTTCGTAATAATATAACTTTAGGATACTTTGGCATAGCACTTGAGAAAGTCTAATGCACTTGAGTAAGTCTAAAACACTTGAGAAAGTCTAAAGCAGTTGAGAAAGTCTAAAGCACTTGAAAAGTCTAAAGCACTTGAGTAAGTCTAAAGCACTTGAAAAGTCTAAAGCACTTGAGTAAGTCTAAAGCAGTTGAGAAAGTCTAAAGCACTTGAAAAGTCTAAAGCACTTGAGTAAGTCTAAAGCAGTTGAGAAAGTCTAAAGCACTTGAAAAGTCTAAAGCACTTGAGTAAGTCTAAAGCAGTTGAGAAAGTCTAAAGCAGTTGAGAAAGTCTAAAGCACTTGAAAAGTCTAAAGCACTTGAGTAAGTCTAAAGCAGTTGAGAAAGTCTAAAGCACTTGAAAAGTCTAAAGCACTTGAGTAAGTCTAAAGCAGTTGAGAAAGTCTAAAGCATTTGAGAGAGTCTAAAGCATTTGAGAGTCTAAAGCATTTGAGAGAGTATAAAGCAGTTGAGAGAGTCTAAAGCAGTTGAGAAAGTCTAAAGCAGTTGAGAAAGTCTAAAGCAGTTGAGAAAGTTTAAAGCACTTGAAAAGTCTAAAGCACTTGAGTAAGTCTAAAGCGTTGGCTCTGTTTTCCATATTGTTTGTTTCCAGGGACGACCTGGGCTTCCGGATGGTCTGTGAGCAGGTGAGCCACCATCCGCCCATCACCGCCTTCCACGTCGACTCCCCGATCTACACCTTCAATGGGTCGATCCACCCGAAGCTCAAGTTCTGGGGAAGGTCCGTCGAAGTCACCCCCAAAGGGATCGTTACCCTTTACCTTAAACGGTGAGCTGGGGCCGACTAACTGTTCAAGATCGCCTCTGCGACTGTCTTGGAAGTAAGTCGGTAAGTAAGTAAGTAGGAATGTACGTTAGGCAAGAATATGCATCTAAATACAGTGCATCAAAGTACAGTTCAGTACGGAAAAAAATTCAGCGTAGTACGAAGCTTCAACAGCTCCTCTGAATTATCTGTCTTGTCAAATCTTGTATGACCTAGAAACTTTGTGATGTCACCATTACCTATGACCTGACCAGGCTGACCTAGATCTATCCAATCGGTGTCCAGTAATTATGATCCACAGCTCTGTTGATCGGTGTGCACTTTGCATCTAGAGTTCAACTTATGTACGTCTGACCTTTCGTAACTGACTTGACCTAGGAAGTGTTGTCATGTGACCTATGACGTCGTTGTAGGCACTGCGAGGCGTATTCGTGGCAGTTCGTCAACTGCTGCATACACAACATCGTCGTCGGAAAACTGTGGATCGAGCATGTGAGGATCATACTTACGATTCTCCAGCATCCGTTCATATTCTCAAATTGTATCATTGGAGATCAACTTCTGTGGTGCCATCGGATGATGCCCAGTGCATGGCCCGGACCACCACGGACTACTCTCATGGACAACCATTCTAACTCAACGCAGCGCTCGTGAATAAGCTGGTGCCCCACGCTTGGCTTTCGAGTGGCGCTTTAGAAATTTCGCGATTACGATTACGATGGCCAGAAATTTATTAGATTTTGCCTATTTACCACTCCTGAAGTTCCAGATGCTGAATGCTGTTTTACTCTGAGCATGCACATAGCAGATGTTGTACAGGTTTGCATTGCGATGATTATGGGCCAGGTGGTTTCTGCTGTAGGTCTCGTGTTGTTCGCGAGTGAGAATTAGGATTTTATAAGCTTCATTTGAGTGTGTGCTAATAATACACCGTTTAAAATTTTGTTATGCAGCAGATTTTCTGGGGACATGTTCCCATCCCTCCTCCAGACCCCTACCTCATTTTGCTTGGGCACCGTCAGCACTGGCCTCCATTAAAAATGGTTTGACATCCCTGTTGCAGACTCTAGGATTGCTTTGCCTTTCCCCAAGTATTCAATCCAAGGAACTCTGAGACACCTATATGTTGTTGATTCGTTCAGTATTTATGTAGCAAACTCCGAGATACATATAGAGGTGCCACTTCCACCCCTACCTATCTCAGCCATTCTAGGTTAAAAAAAATGCAAAATGCAGTGCCCGCGATACAGATCTGTGTATTAACATGAGTTTCCTTTACAGTATTGTATTTTGTTTTTGTATTGTCTTTTGCATCGCATTGTATTTTGTTTTGTATTGTATTTTACATTGTATTTGCTTAATTTGATATTGTTGTGTTTTGCTGTTTGTAATATGTTGTGTTGTATTTTGCATTGTATTACATTTTGTAAATTATGGCATTTTGGTGGTAAATATTGTGTTTTGCTGCTTTTTATTTTGTACTATATCATATTTTGTGCCGTAGTATATTTTGCGTCATACTTTACAGTATTTCATTTTGTAATTATGATCAATCTGGAGGATTACGTAAGATTTACAACTTCTGATGTAACTTTTCTTACAGAGCGGCGTGATGGAAGTT
This sequence comes from Lumbricus terrestris, assembly GCA_949752735.1. NCBI lineage: Eukaryota > Metazoa > Annelida > Clitellata > Crassiclitellata > Lumbricidae > Lumbricus > Lumbricus terrestris. Next base: position 4,059,947 of record OX457038.1, on the reverse strand, counting down.
ACGAATCATCGCAGTAACTGGACATCGGTTCTAAACTTCCAGCCGTGCGGATGGTTCGGAAAAGATCTGCACAAGATCATGGGACACATGCTGGACAGAAAGTGAATTACTCTAAATTAGTAGTAAATTATTTTTATCGTATTGCATCTGTAGATTTATATGCAGTGTTTCTCACAGGTTGCTTATTCAGAGGCACGCTCAGCATGGACACTGTGAGGAAAGAAATGTCTTTAAAGAACCAGACACTGATAAGTTATTAGTTTAGCGGCTTTTGCCATTTGTGTGTGTGGGAGGTAAAAAAATGGACGCTGCAAACGCAGCAAACACACAATGTTGGGCAAGTCCTATTCCTGGGAAAAATGATGAAAAATATCAGCAAAGTCTTAGGCAGTAGGATGATTATTAATAGGCAATTATCACTGCTTTAATTTAGCTCATTTTTCTGGATCTTTTTCAGTTTTTTTTTTCATGCACATGTGCTAGCATACAGGGAAAGCTGCTCTTTTTCGTTTACTGGCCCTGAGACCTGGAATGCGCTCCCTGTTGTGCTTTGCCTGGTACCTAGAAGTCACACCACTATGTTCATATCGAGTTTAAAAACTGCCTTATTAAGTCGTGGTTGGGCTTGGAGCACCTCTGAGTAAATTACTTTGTGCTCTATGAAAACTTGATGATAATTATTGTAATAATACATATAATTATAAATGCAGATGTTCAGTTATAATGACAAACTGATCTCTTGAGCCTTCTTCATAAACATAAAATAGGTCATCTCAATTATTCCTTCTATCAGCGCATGTACACTTTCACGTGGGTAAATTCAATAGACATGAACACATACAATGTGAGGCTTATAATTCTCTTTCGTTACCTGATCGCGGTGTGCATATCAGGGTTTTTTCATCAATAAACGAATTGTAATTAATTTTATACATACACGGACATGTTGAAGAGGCGCTATATAAATCGGTTGTTACTTTACATCGTCTTTCGCAGGCAGAAGTTGCGAGTGTTCTACGGAAAATGGACGAACGCTTTCTACAGCTACGGAGTCGATGTCTGGAACAATTACCAATGTCTGGTCGCCAACCACCCGGACTCGCAGCTCAAGGCCGCGCCTGGAAAGGTAGGCTCTGTTTACCTGTGATTGAAACGACTTGACTGGCAGCCTGGGGGTTACTGGCCGAGTTACAAAGCCGCAGAGTGGTGCTTTCCAGTGGACGAAAAATCATAAAATTGGAAAGGATTAGGGCATTCCATTGAGGTAGACTGAGAGGCAGAGCCTTGATTTTGAATTGTTGGCAACTTCATTTTCTCAGCCTTGGTATATGAGGAGGGCGATGGGTGGCAAGTCCTCTCCCTCACCGTCCAGTCTTTCCACTGACTGTGTACTCGTTGTATCTGGGACGCAGGCAGGGCAGAAATCTCGAATTGATTTTCTCAGCATCTCAATTCATTTCAATTTTTATTTAATTTTACTGAATAATATTAATGATATTTCGAAGCATATTTTGCTCTTGGTAATCGTAATGGTAACGTCCAAATTTCTCAGGTGCCTCTTGAAAACCAAGCGCAGGGCACCGGCTTATCCACGTCAGAAGGTTTGTCAAAAAGAGAAATCTGAAGGAGGCCACAGTTCGGTTACCAGAGTTATTCAGAGGTGGCTCTTAAGGTGGGTGACGTTTAGGCCGATAATTGGAAGGTAGAAGAGTTGTTCTTGCACTTTCTTTCAAACAATTGTTTTAGCAAATTGTTATTAATGAATAATGATGACATTGTAAAACACGCTTTGTTGTTTCGCTTTCTTTGTTAGGACGATCGGTTTAACATAACTGAGCCGAAGTCGCTGTTCTTTGGTCTCACGAAGGCGATCAGCGAGCCATCGATGTCGAGCAATGACGGATTTCCAATGGAGGAACATCTCATGAACGATTCATTCTGCGACCTGAATCTACCGGGTCAGAGGGTTCTGTGGAAGGTCAAGCCAAAGCCCATGGACCATAGTCAGGTGGGAAGGGATCAGCTATATTTGATTTATATAACCTAACTGATGGTTCCTTTTGCTACCAGTTTTGTCTGGTGATGGCTACGTTGTCCTTCTCATTAACTTTTCAACTGTGTTATCTTTATCGTTTGACTTCTATTTTACCATAATTGTGTGACTTTTTGTCACCGTTGTCATGTGACTTTTTGTTTCCGTTGTCATGTGACTTTTTGTTTCCGTTGTCATGTGATTTCTTTGTTTCCGTTGTCATGTGATTTCTTTGTTTCCGTTGTCATTTGACTTCTGTGTTGCAGTTGTCATGTGATTTCTGTGTTACCATTATCATGTGATTTCTGTGTTACCGTTGTCATGTGATTTCTGTTTTGCCATTGTCATGTGATTTCTGTGTTACCATTATCATGTGATTTCTGTGTTACCGTTGTCATGTGATTTCTGTGTTGCAGTTGTCATGTGACTTCTGTGTTGCAGTTGTTATGTGATTTCTGTGTTACCGTTGTCACGTGATTTCTGTGTTGCAGTTGTCATTTGACTTCTGTGTTGCAGTTGTTATGTGATTTCTGTGTTACCGTTGTCATGTGATTTCTGTGTTACCGTTGTCATGTGATTTCTGTGTTACCGTTGTCATGTGATTTCTGTGTTACCTTTGTCATGTGATTTCTGTGTTACCTTTGTCATGTGATTTCTGTGTTTCCATTGTTATGTGACTTATGTGTTACTATTGTTATGTGACTTATGTGTTACTATTGTTATGTGATTTCTGTGTTACCGTTGTTGCGTGACGTCTATTTTTAGCATTATCTTGTGCTACTCTCTGTTACTGTCCTCTTGTGACCTTTCTTTGATAGGTTTTACCTCTTTTACCTTTTCAGAATGACCTGTTGCTGCGTTACCTTTATCTAACGACCTGTGCTACCTTTGTCTTGTGTATTGCCATTATATGTTGGCCTCATAAACTGACTATCAACCGCAGCTACGTTTTTTTCAAATTAACTTTCCTGTGCTGTCAAAAGGAACAGTTCTAAAGTGATTGTATAATGTGTCAGAGAGTGACCTAAGAAACAAGTGCAGCTCAGGAGGAAGGCTATTCCATACCACCAGGCCAACCACAGAAAAAACAGCTTTGCGTGATGAAGGTATGAGCAAATGGGACTAAGAGCACCTCATCATTCCTGCTAAGTGTAGAGAGTGAGTGATGAGTCCCTGTTCCCGGCTTAGGCCGACAGATCAAAGTTGGAACGAGACCTTGTTGACATCGCCACTCCAAGTAGGCGATGATCCTGTCCTGTGTTCAATATAATGATGGACAGGGAGCCAGTGAATGTGTGTTGATGTTGTCGTTCTTTGCTGGCAGTATTACGGCTTCACGTTGTTCGCGATGAATCTGAATTCGTTGGATGAGGAGATGAAGCGGCTTTTGCCTCCCACCGACTCTCGCTTCCGACCGGACATTCGACTTCTCGAGGAGGGACAAATAGGTAAGTGGAACAGCGTGGTGAAAAAGAATTTGTTCACTTAACACTACGTGTGTGTTGTTGACTTGTATACATGTACGGTCTAGTTGACATGTCTGGAGTGTGTAGTTGACCTTGTCTGAAGTTTTATAGAACTTTGATATTGTCCATTGTGCAGTTGATAAAGAAATGAAAACATTCGAAAGAAAGTAGGATTGGCCTGTATAATCTGGCAAGATACGTGAGGTCAGATTGAGGTGGTATGGATATGTGGTGCGGGCGGAGGACACCAACATCAAAACAATAATGAAGGCGGAAGTGCAGGGACAATTAACACAATTTGGGACGGCAGAAAAAGAAGTGGACGGACATGATCCAGCAGGACCTCAAACTACTCAAACTCGGACCAGACGACGGTTGTAACAAAACCTATGAAGACAAGGGATCCGAGTGGCTGACCCCTTCTCTCCAGCGAAGGACTAATCCGGAAGGAAAAGAAGATTGTGCAGTTGACTTTATTAACTCGTGATTGTGATCTCCAAGTGAAACTGCACTGTGAATCCACTTATAAATTCGTTATTTTGGGAATTCATAATGATACGGTTAGAACAGGTTAGAACAGCATCTGGAACAGTTGGAGTACATGATGGCCGATTTTTCTTAGTTGAAGGACATTTGGGTGGCCAAAATCTAATTAACTAAAAGCATATAAAATTGTTATAATTGAATCAAAATAGAATGTTTCATGTTATTATAGACGTGAATTTTTTTTAAATGTAATAGAAAATAATTATGTGTTCTATCCTGTCCAAATTGTCAATTTTTTCATATAAATTATTTTTTAAAATATTCTTTGAGATGAGGGCCTTTTTTTAGGCCTGGCGGGCCACTTTTAGTCCGTGGGCCGCGGTTTGGGAACCACTGTCCTAAGGTGAGGTTTGATATGAGGTCAATGGTCAGGTTGGTTGTCCTCCTAAGAAGAATGGCTTTCGACTTCTGTTTCAGATGCAGCAGCTGCAGAGAAGGATCGGTTGGAGGAGAAGCAGAGGGCTGCGAGAAAAGACGAAAAGAAGCAGAGAAGCGAACCACAACCAACGTACGATATGTTATTAAGATCGTTATTGTTTCTACTACTATGATTATCATTATTTTAAATTTTTCTCATTATTATTTATTATTATATGAACTCCATCTGAATTAGCCCTTTAGATGAACCGTGGATCAACTGCTTAAGATTGGTTAAGGACTTCAGCCACTGTTAATCGAAAGGAATCAATAATTATTATTATACTCATTGATATTATTGTTATTTCATTGTTGATGTCATCATTGCTTTTATTTGTAATTACTTTGCATTTATTTAGCACCAATGTGACTTATGGCAATGCATCAATTGATAGCAGTGAGCAAATGTGAGTGCTGGACTAGCTCAAGATCCCTAAACAGTTGCCATCACTGATATAAGTCGAATTCTGGAGTTTTCATTGCTATATTTAAAAAATTTCTTCTTAATTTTGCTATTTTACACGCAGTTGCGTTACTACGTGTTTTGCATTGCAGTTGGTTTGTGTGGGAGCGGAATCTGCACACTGGAAAAGAGGATTGGCTGCTGCGAGGTGACTACTGGCAGCGCGAGTGGCTGACGTGTCCGGACATTTACTAGATGCATCGTTCGACGGAAGATGATGAAGCCTCCGGAATTTATGTTGCACTTTTTGTTCGTCTTGTTTCGTTTCCTGTCCGGTTTTCTTGTGATTCTTGTGCGAAATGTAATGACCTGGACTAGTTGTATGATGTAATGTTGTGAGCATTTATTTCGAGTGCCACTGATTCTGGTTGGGCTTTGTAAATAAAAGTGCTGTGTTTCTTTAGCTTATTGAAGAGATCTGTTTAGTTTATGTGGATTGATATCTATCAGAAACCAGTGATAGTATGTTTGGGTTGGATGTAGACCTGTGTCACGGGGGCCATTGGTAAATATTGTAAAGCATTGGTTTTGAGCTTGTGCACGGTTTGATTATGCAGGAGTCATTGTAAGTGGTTCAATTGCGCTGTTGAGATGTGTTTAGCTTGATGCGTATTTAAGTGTTTTTTCTCACTTTGGTGAAACTGCATAGATAGTCCTCAGTCTAGAATTTTTCGAGTTGGTACCTTTTCTTTCGATGGGTCTTAACCATTCATGCTTTGGTGAAACCGTATAGACCCTGATTGTTTCGAGACTTTAATGAGTGCTTAGTAGAGCCACAGTCCAACCTTTAATAAAAACTTTGATGTTGAGACTTTCTCAGAAGGATGATGTCTCTTAAAAACTTCTGGTTAATTCACGAGCGCCCATTCTTTTCTTGGGACTACTGCTTTCTGGTGTTAACGAATTTCTTCGCACAAAATTGTTGGCGAAAAAAATGAAATCGAGATTCTTACATAATTTAGAAAATGCAATTGTGTTCTTTGTTTCTTGCTTTGCATTTTCACGCTCTTGATGAAATTTTTAACTGTGGCTATTGTGTTTTGGCCTTTCTGCAAAATTATCTGCTGGCGCCCGTGCTATGCAGTTGAGTTGCAGTCAAACCCTCATAAAATTTTATATTCCATTCTGATGGTCTGCCAGTGGGAACAGCTCTTGAATGAATGTCCTAATTATTATAATACGTAGTTGATGTAATTAATTAAGTCAAAAGTTTGGTGAAACTTCACAGTAAGGCCGTGATTATCTGCAGTGCCTGTAACTGTTTTGAAACATTTTATCGATATGCTGTACAGTCGTAATATTGCAATGATTGTGTTGTGTGTGGAAAGCTGAATGTAGCGCATTAACCGACTGAGTTTAGAAAAACTGCAATACATGTCCCCCATGCCTACAGACTACGAGAATTTCTTCTGTTGAACTTCTTTTGAACACTTTGTTTGAGTTTTACTTCTCTCAACCATTGTACATGGACAAAGTATCTTAAAACATGCAAAGTAAGCCCTGGTGTAAGCTTAGCGTTGTTAACACCGTCTTCAGAGGTTGGTCTAATCGAGTCTAATTGTATAATATTATTATGTGAATGTGATGACTTGCAGCGAGTGGGATTTGTCTATTGCATTAATTCGTGCTATTGCTGACCAGTTTGACTTTTGATTGTTTGACTTCTATTGTTTCCATTTGCACTCCTTATGTTTAAAATTATATTGTTGCCAAGGTTTTTGTATGCTCATTGTCCGTAGTGTTAGCCAACGATGAAATATTAAGTTTTGCACCATGCCGACTGCAGCTACATCGCACTTTTACGTTCCCTACGAACAGGTCACTCGCTATCAACGAAAACCTAATTTTGCGAAAGCTGATAATTATGTGAAGATTTTCTTTTTAAAAATTTTTCGTCGACAGTATCATATAGTTTAACTGTTGTCAAAAGATGCATACTTTGTTGGATTCATAGACCCTGCATAATTAGGCATGTTAGCCAACAGTGCAGTTGAACATGCCTTTGAAGTTTTCGTTTTTATGCGCCTGGTAGCCTATGGAATGTAGGCGTGTAACTTAAGTTGCCCAATGCCCATGGACGTCTCTGGTAGGCCCTATTTCTCACTGGTCGTCTTACCCCATATTTTTATGGTGTAGGCACCCAATTTCATTTCTTTAATCTCCTGTTTGCGAACATCTTATAAATCAATCGATCAATCGGAATAGATGTAGCGCCCTTAAAGATCTCGAGGGCCTACTCATCGGTGCTCCTTTTTAGGCCTTGGCGAAAAAGAGTCTGCAACAGTTGGTGAAACTGAGAACAGATTGCTAGTAGTAGGCCTACATTGTCGGCAGGTATACGGAGCAAAATACACGTTGGATGAAAAATTGTCAGACAACTCTGCCAATAACGTTGTAATATTCGTTTATTGGCATTCAATCTGACAGACCGCAGAACGCTTACAGGTACAAGTTATACGAAATACGGCAAGCTTCGCACGACACGCAGGTCGGCTACAACAGGCTCGGTAACTTAACACTAAAGGCCTAAGTGCTGGAACGCTCCTGATTCGGCCAAGCCAGGAGTGGGAGGGGCGATCTTATTTTCAACACACCCGAGGCAAACAACGCAACAGAAAAGCGCCACTGGCAGCTAACCGAAAATTCAAATAATTTTTGGCCTGAGCGAGGCTTGAACCCGGATCGCGATAATGACTCAGTTTATCGACCACTGAGCTACGGACCCCCCATCCTTGCATACGTAATAGGCCTAGCCTATTATGGACACCCTCTAATGAAAAAACAAGATCTACATTGTAACATCACCACAAGCACGCGACCAGCGCTGAGCATGAACTCTGCAAAACCCGGATGATCGGACTACAGTAACATTTTAGGCCTACACGTTTGATTCCAGTAGGCCTATGCTGCGACAGCTGCCAGTGCTGCTGGTTGGCATTGAAGAGTACTGACTGTCAGAGGGTTTAGAACTGGTTGGACTTACGACTGTAGCACTTTCCAAGTCAGGACAGTTCTGAAAAAGCAACAACAACAACAAGCATATATATATATCTGAGAACCAGTGTTTAATCTAATCTCTCTGCTTGAGGGGAGCTCGGAGGAAACGGCCGTTTTCTATATAATAGTCTTTCTGCCAAAGTTGTAAAAAAAACATAGACCTAATTTCATTAGTCTTTCTTTGAAATTTTCGAAACAGCTAGCACAAGAATTCCGGTAGCATATTCGTTAAATAATTCTGCACATTTAAATCTGATGACTTTTTTTAATTTTTAGTGCATCGATGCTACGCTGTCAATTAAATTTCTTCTAAGTGGGAAATTTTTTACAAGAGCTGTCGAACATTTTCTGGGGTGGGAATTTTACGTGCATCGTTTTCTTGGCGGGATTGGTAGGCCCTACATATATCTATGTAGTCAGCACCTCGCGAAATTTTCTGAGGGGCAATCTCATTCCTGGGGTTCTCACCCTAAGACAGTGCTGTCCAATGTGCGGCCCGCGGGCCGCATGCGGCCCGCGTAGAGATTTCAAGTGGCCCGCCAAAGCATTCTAAATTCTTCCACTGTTAAGTAAGCGGCAAAGTCTAGTCGAATTCAACGTTTTAAAATTGCTATTGTAATGGTTTATGGGGTTTTGAAAAGCCACTGTAAAAGCCAACTCGACAACTAACTAAATATTCTCGTGGTTAGGCTGCCGTAGTCTATAAAAAGACTCACAATCGACTTTTTTTGAACAATGTTTATCAGTGGCGGCGCCAGGATTTCAGTTTGGGGGGGGGCTGAAGCCTCGAGGCGAAAATTTCACATTTCATTCGTCAAAATTTCTGACGACCTTTTTTTAGGGTGGCTGAGCCTCTTCTAGGGGGGCTTAGCCCCCAGCCCCCCTAGGGCCGCCACTGATGTTTATCCCTGTACCGGTATTCAACTAAACTGGCTTCGCATACCGTCCAAACCGTTCATCACTTCTAGTCAGTTCCTGAGATGTGTAGTCTAGAGCGTTTCAGCATGTCAGTGACTCACTGAGAGTGAGTATACTGAGTAGCCTATAGCTGCAACAGTTCCTTTCGAGAGATTGCCCAATCATAGTCCTGAGACTGAGGGTTGAAAGGAAACTCTCAATAAGAGTCAATGGACAGAACCGATGAACGGCGATGTCTTTGGATCATTCTCTGTCAAAGTCTATGGCTGTTCCTTAGACCGGTTTCGGCTCAGCCACAGGGTGGAGATGAACAAAAAATTTGCAACTGGGAGATAAAATAAAGAGCTGAGTTTGTCAGACCGTGGCTGCCAGGCTGGGCGATAAACTGAAAATCCTGCTGAGCGCTCCTAATAATTTTGGAGCTAATCTTTAATCAAGCATCATATTATACATTGTTCGATCATACATTACAATAATTCCATAAAACAGTTAAAATTTATCGGTAAATTTTTTGACGATGCCTTTGAGCTCAAAGGCATCGTCAAAAAATTTACCGCTGCGGCCCTCGGCTTCAAGAGTAGGCCTATTGCTTCTGCGGCCCACGGGGCCAAAAAGGTTGGACAGCACTGCCCTAAGACTTCTGGACTAAACACTGGCTGAGAGCTAATTTTTCTTTTTATATAACATGACGACGTTGCTGCAGTGTGCGCCTGTGCGGTGATAGACCTAACTGTATGCTTTCGAGCCTGCTGGATTTAAGAAATTTTCTCAGAAGATGAAGACATCGAAATAAGAAACATGAAAGGTGATGGTGGTGGTGATCGTTGTGGTGATTATGGTGAGCTATCACCTTTATAGAGACAGAGGCGCAGAGCCAAAAAAAATTCGAAGGGGACCAAAAGTGTTTGTCTGAGGTAGGGAAAATTCGTTCATTTTTCACTGAAAAAACTGATGACCTTTTTTTACTTTTTTAAAGTCATTTGGTCGAACCTGCCTTGAAATATATTTAATTTTCTCTGCCAAAAACTGAGATGACCTTTTTTAGTCGTCTGGTCGGAACATCCGGAAAAATATACCTTTGAAGCCTAATGCGCCTTTTTCTCGCTGACTTAATTGAAACCTTGTTGAAACCTAATCGTAATCGTAATCGTAATCGTAATCTCCTAATTTCTAAAGCGCCACTGGAAAGCCAAGCGCGGGGCACCGGCTTATTCACGAGCGCTGCGTTGAGTTAGAAGGATTGTCCGTGAGAGTAGTCCGTGGTGGTCCGGGTCGAGTTACCATAGGATCAGGATCAAATGCGTTGAGTCAAGGGGTTCTCCGTAAGAGTAGTCCATGGTGGTCCGGGTCGAGGTACCGTAGGATCAGAGGTGCGGAACAGCTACTAAGGTGGGTGTCGTCTGAGCCGGGAATTGGAGGGTAGGGGATCAGATGAAACAGTGGGGTGGCCCGGGTGGGGGTTAGTTCTATTGACATTTATGAATGGGAGGCCATGTCCGCATTTGCCCAACCCTGGATCCGCCTCTGCCCTGGGACACTCTTGGCTTTTGAGCGTTTCCGACTTCATTTTTTGAATTTTGTTGTTATTTTAAGAAGAATAGCCTTTTCTCCCCATCGACAGTGGGCTGCGAATGTACACATTAAATTTTTCATCCGAAGACGCTGTGGGCGAAATTAAGTGGTTCATATGGATAGGGGCTGTCCAAATAATTATTTCGAACGCACGGAGGGAGGGTCGAATATACGATTTTGAGTGCATAGTATAATTATGGATGGCCCATAATAATGCCAGCAGCTCCACTTTTGACGTACACCACAATAATTTGGATAGGAGGACTATTATTATGTAAATGTGAGTCTTGCAAGTGAAATGCAGACTGAGAGTGATACACAGGGCCGGATTGCAAATGCGGTACGTGGGCCTGGTGGCCCTTTTCAGTAACGCTGTGGGCCCTAGCTGCACAGAATCATAACAAATTGACACGTGAAAAGTATAATTTTTATTAGCCTTGTGCAATGGAAATTCAAGATAATCTCTTTGTTCTAAAAGCACTATTATGGCAAAGAGAGACCGGTATCTAATTATTCTACTTACCGGTACTTCGAATTGCGACGGCTTCTCTTGTTTCTGTAATTTGTTGCGTCACTAACTACGACATAAGCTATGTAGCCTGCTATTACAACCACGCCTCCTTGGTAGGCCACTGCAGCATTACTGTTACGCCATTTTAAATATATATTACACTAGATTGGGTACCCGGCGTTGCCCGGGAAATTTAGGATTCGCCAATCCATGCTCCCCACCAGTGGCGTCTAACCCCCCCACTTGGCGTGGGAGAACAAACCCCCCAGTTTGGCCGACTTGTATTTATAATAGACTCGGCTCTTCAGAAGCACACATAACTCTATATTAATAGGCCTGTAGTACAACATTATGAACAGAGTTCATAATAAAAGTGATTATAGGCGAAGAAAATTAAATAACTTAATTATAAAATAAATCAATCAATCAATCGTAATTTATATAGCGCCCTTCAAGGTAACTCCTCATCGTTCCCGGCCGAGATCAAGCGAAAAAACAGTCTTCAACAGTTTGTGAAATTGAGAAAAGCTTGGGAGGTGTCGCATAGTGAAGGGAAGTCCATTGCAGATTGTTGGACCAAACACAGAGATCCATTAATTCACAAACATTGTTTTTACAATTTATTCGCTTGGTGGCATAATTTAAATTTTCTATTCGAACAGACAGACAAAAGTTAATGTTTGGCCCTGGCCTACAGATAGCCTAAGTCTAGTGACCATTAGGCTACAAACAGTTTTATTCTGATTTCAGTCTTGTGTAGTAGACTAATGCAGATTTGTAATCACTAAGTTGTAGCTTATTAGTCTATCTTAACGTTTGGTATAGGTGCCAACATAAATTTGTGCAGGAGAGGGACAAATTCTTCTGCTCAAAAGTCATAGGTGCCTGCATCATAATTCATAGATCAAAATTGCTTAATTTTTGGGAACAAATGGGCTGTAAAACCTACAAAAATTGCAATTCTTCCCAAATGTTTATATTTTCAGCTTGTACTCACACAACTGTTTTGAGTATTGTGTACTCTGTACTATTTTAATACTAAAATATTAAAAACCTTTCATCTGTCTTTAATAGCAGCTAATAGAGCAACATTGCGTGCTGCATGCACTAGGCATAAAATAATTATTATTTGCAATGGCTATTATTCAGGGCTGTTAACAATACTGGAAAAAGTATTGGCAATACCAATACCAATACTTACTAGTAAAAGTATTGGCAATACCAATACCAATACTATTTCTTAAAAGTATTGCAATACCAATACCAATACTTTTACCAATGCTTTTCGATAAGTTTTGAAGTTTAATGACTAAAAAAGCACATGCCATTGCCCGTTAAACAGTGCTAAGCAGTACAAGCAATGTAACTAATAATCTATATACATGTACATGTACATGCTCTCCATAAGTCTATCACTTAGCCATACTAACTAGTAACTACTAATCTATATACATGCTTTCCATAAGTCTACCACTTAGCCACACGTCAAAAACCATCATTTCAAAGTGTAAGCTGCTTAGTGATGTGCGCAAATTATTGTGAAAAAAGTATTGGTATCGGGTATCGCTGACAGGCTAAAAAAGTATCGGCGATACGCATGCGATACCAACAAAATTAAACTATCGCGATACTCGCCGCGATACTGAAAAAAGTCTCGGCGATACCAAGTATTGCGATACTTTATCGCGATATTAACAGCCCTGCTATTATTATTATTTATGTTGTAAGCCCCTATAGTTATATTTTAATAACTATTTCAGGCATAGCATAATCCGTAACATAGCCTTAGCCATATATTTATATGGTCCATAACTATTTCAGGCATAGCATAATCCGTAACATAGCCTTAGCCATATATTTAATCATACTTATACATATTATATAAATTATAGCCTACAATATACAATGTTATACATATATGCATAATACACAGTCTGCCAAGCAATATTTGTAAACCGTTATGCTACAAAAATGGAACTTTTGTCAACCAACTGTCTATTGTCACTGTGCACCATCACTTATATCAGAGACTGGATTTAAATCATGAAGATTCAACTGAAATGGGTCGATATGCAACATATAATTATCTGGCCCGTACTTACTATTTAATCATATTAAACAGACAGGGCTTGAGTTGGAAAAAGCAAGCAGATAATGATGGGCGAACCCATATCCACCAGGAAGGAACCATGTTCAAATAAAAGAAATTGGTCATAGTTTAGGGCATGCTTGTCCAACAAGTAAAGACTACCCAATCATTATAGGCTACATTTAAAAAAACTAATTAGTAAGCGTGAATTCCAGTTCAATAGACGTCACATAATTTAGTCCTGGCCTACCGTGGAGCAGTGGCGGAGTGGTGTGCGGCTGGAGGGCGACGACTGACGTAGCATTCTGCAGTACATTAATAGTAGTTTAAAGATATTGTCTGTAAACTCAGTGTGCCATTTCGGGTAGACCTATAGTCCTATACTGTTCCGCATGCGGACCTCGTAACGAATAACATTCCGACCGGCTATGAACTGGACTACATGTCCTCGATCATCTTTTCTCTTCCATCATCCACTCTCCAGCAGCTATAGCTCTGAAGGAATTCTATATCAGAGGCTAATATCCCTCCTAAACAATCGGACTCCATCCCTCTCCTCCCCTCACCCTCATAAGCCGGTCTTCCACTCTCAGACCGACCTTCCCCTCCGAAGTGAGTTTGGCTTATTTCTGACCCCTCCCCCGCTTTTCACTTAGGGATAGAAGCCACTGCTAATGTCTGCTCTTCTGCGACCCAATTTAATTACCCTCCCTTCATCCGTCGCATGCAGTCAGTCCTGTGTATCCCATCTTTCACTTCTATCCATTAAGGATTTCTCTCATCTTCGACATGTGCGGCTTTATTCGCCCTCACAGGTCGCCGGTGTTGGGGGAACGACAGACCGGGCCTGTAATTTATTCACTCTGCTCAGACGGTGGTTGGGGTATGACTTGTGCAATATACTGAGAGGGTGAAAATAGCCTGTACGCCTTTTGAATATTAATAATCCGGAGGTGACAGGTCATTGCTTAATTGGGCACACACTGCCTTAGTACAGCCCTTCCCGTGCAGGTCTGCTCAATGGGCAACGCATCTCCTCCACTCGTCCCAGTTCATAGCCAGCTCCACTAACCTCTTCCCAAGATATCTCCAAGCACCCCAATGCCAGACACCACATAAATTATGCGTCTGTGACCCCGTGTATCGTAGCCTATATCCAACAGTCTACAGAATTTAGTTCAGACGGCATCCTGATCATTTGTGGTCTACATCACCTGCCACGGCTCGGCCTCGGCTTGACTTCGTCAGTAGGTGTGACCTGAAGTGATAAGAGATCCACCCCAGTCCATGTATTCCACCACTGATGTCCCTTTGAGTATTGGCAGTCACTTCAAACGAACCTTGAATTCTTTGGTCAGAAATACCACATTATAAATCTTCAACCCCCCAGTTTACGTCCAAAAACGTCAAACCCCCATTTCTGGAAACCGTGGGAGAACGTTCTCCCAACCCCCCCATTGGTAGACGCCACTGCTCCCCACCCTCACTTCACCCCATCCCACTCCTATTCCCCACCCCGTTTATTTCCCCCATCTCACTCACCCACCGACCCCTAACCCGCCCCGACCTACCTTGTTACCATCTCTCTGAGGTACTCGGCACTGCCCGGTTAATTTCGGTGTTGGCCCATCCGAACCTGCCCCAACCGCCCGCTCCCCAACGCCACTCCACCCAACCCCACCACACTCCGACCTCCACCGGGTGCCAACTCCTCTGGGGTTTATAACCCGCACACTACCCGTGAAATTTTGTTTTACCGGAGTTTTGTTCTCTCCCCCACAGTAATACCCTGGCCAACTTGGCCCCTGTGGGGCGGGGTGTGTGTCGGGTGGGAGCGACGTGATCCAGGTAGCAATCTGTCTATAGGTGCGAGTTTCAGGTGAATAGCCGTGAAACTATGACGACGAAATTGAAACAGCGAGTTTGGGTTTTTGCTCCCAATCTGGCTCCATGGTGGGAGAGTTTCGCCAACTTATCCAATGGGTGGTCCTGATGGCCCTCTGTGAGGCTCTGTCTAAGGTCAAAGTTTCAGATCAATGGATGCGTTTTACCGGAAAATTTGTCTCCCTCTCCCACTAATACCCTGCCCGGCCTCTGCGGGGAGGTGTGCGTTGGGTGGGGGCGAGGTGACCCTGGTAGCACTCTGTCTAGCTGCAAACTTTTCAGGTGAATAACTGTGAAACTGTGGCAACGGAATGGAAATAGCGAAAGACGTAGCAATAAAAAAAATGAATGTGTGTTGTTGGGATAATGGACACAACCGAATTACGTCATTATCTTTATAATCAACATGTTGCTATCTGACTTGTTCTTAGAGTGATGGCTTTGTGACATGAATGTCTTATTAATATTGTGAGCATTTGCGAAGACATAATCTTTGCTGCGTAAAAATATTAAAACGTCATTTTATAATGCGTCACGTGGCACTTGAGTTCCGGTCAAAGCTAGGCATACCTAGTGTTTAAACATGCAGGTCTAGGCCAAATGTAATTATTACTCTGCCTGCTATATAATGGACACCCAGTGGGGACCCACACATGTGCGAAAGTTGTGTAGGCTGAATTAACTGATTTGAGTGGTTTTTAATAATTTATTTTGAGTTTTTTACGAATAGATTTAGCAAATAATAATTATTATAGGAATTATTGAAATCTGTTTCTTTTGCATGTGTGGGGCCCCTGTTCGGCTCAAATGTATGTTGAGCATGCCTTAATTGGCCTCTGAGCTAATGCAATTGTAGTTTTCAAGGAGGGGCTCTTACCTCGTTCATTGTAAATGTGAGGATGTGATCAAAGGCGTTTGTCAGCTCCGAGAAGGTCGGTCGGAGACTTGGATCCTGCGCCCAGCAGTCGAGCATTATGTAGTATCTGAAAACGAGAACCAATAAAATGTAGGCTACAGGGCCTGGCATTATACGTAGACCTAATCAGTACGGCATTAAGTAGCCTAGGCCTATAGCTATTATGTCCACTGTCCGGCTGTCCAGGCTGACGCGGTGGTTGGAACAATAAGCCAGACTATAGTGACCATGCAGTCTTGGATGTCCTCAAACCGCCTGCGCCTCAACCTTTATGAAACTCAGCTTATCTAAGTTGGAACGCCCCAGAAGCTCTCTGAATTTGGTTCATGTTCCCCATCCTTGAAATATCCGCATTTCATTTTTCCACGTCAGCCCGGAATTTTGGAGTCATCCTAGACCAGGAACTGACATTCACGCAGCACATTAACCTTCCATGTCGCAGCTGTAACCACCAGCTTCGGCAGTTCAAGGCTATTTCCTGCTCTTTGACTCCTAGCTGAGCGTCAACACTTGTTCATTCGTTTGTAGTGTCACGCTTGGACTACTGCAACGCCATATTCGGCGGACTCCGGCCTGTCGCGTAGGGCCGCCAAATAGGTTCCTGCGCACCGCTGCCCGCCTCATAGGCCGCATTCCCAAGTTTGACCAAGTCTCTGAGTACATGCGCGATGTACTCCCTTAATCACAGCGCATTGCTTACCGATTTCCTGTCATGGTCCGGCACTGTTTTGAGGGTTTAGTCTCTTTATACTTGCAGGAGCTCTGCTGCTCCACCACGCACGTCCAGCGCCGCTGCTCTCTCCGCACAGCTGCACTAGCGGAACTTATTATTCCCCGCTCACGGACTGCGCTTTCTTCGTAGCTGGCTCTGCGACCTGGTTCCTGCGCACCGCTGCCCGCCTCATAGGCCGCATTCCCAAGTTTGACCAAGTCTCTGAGTACATGCGCGATGTACTCCCTTAATCACAGCCCATCACTTCATCACTGAAATTCGCAAACCGCTCCATAGCCATTGCCGTTCCACCTCTCTGGAACAAACTTCCGCCAGCACTTCGGCAAACTTCCGACCCATCATACGAACTCACCAAAACTCCACCTCTCGCTATCTCCCCACAGGTCTTTCACTCAAAACTGAAAACATTGCTCTTTCAAAAATCCTATCCTGATTCTTCTTCTCCTTACATCCCCCGCCACTTCAACTCTAAACATCACCCACCTTAGCCGTCCATCTATCTGCCTGCCTGACTCTCCGGACTTGACCCGCTGCCTATCGATTTTGCTTTGATTGAGCGCCTGTGAATAAGCTGGTTCCCGCGACTTGGCTTTTGTGGGCGCTGTAGAAGTTTCGAGATTACGATTACGATTACGATTACGACGAATAAGTTCCTTGTTATTGTTCGTCGAATACCTATTGGTCTTTCTGCATCTTTTTCTCAATGTTGTTAAGACCGTCTTATTCGACCGGGGTTTAACTGGGAGTGCCGCTGAGCAGTGACCTTGAAGGGGCGCTATATCAAATTGCTAGTGAATTAATGTACTGTATATGCACGCATACACGCAAACAGGGCTTTCTTAGCGTGAAGTTGTACACAAAATGTGCAGTTCTGGAAGTAATTTACCATGGAGGATGGGGGGGGGCAAGAAGGAGTTGTGCAGTTCTAAACATTCCTTAAAAACATCTCTGCATGCAGAGGACACTTCGACACGGCTATCTGACCACGTAACGTCGTAATCCATAATGATCGTGTAATCCGTGATAGTGCGTGTATTATAATCATAATATACTTCATGAGATGGTCTTACATTTCAACGGTGGCATGTGGCGGTCGTTTCATACGATATCCTTCCCTCAGCAGATCGAATAATCTCTCGATAGGCACCGACGGATATGGGTTTCCTCCGAGGGTAAATATCTCCCACAGCAGCACACCGTAGGACCACCTTTACGAAGCAACAGATTCAAAAACATCTTTCTTAGACAAATACATTACTCACAAACACAAACGCGCAAACATACATTGTATATTATATTGGCCTATGATTATTGTTGCAGCCAACTATGAGCATGCTGTGAAGCGCTGGCGCATATCGTACATGTTGACTGAATAGCCTACATAATAACATATTTGTGTGCCTACCGGTTGATAAAGATCTTCTTTGATGCATGGCGCTATTATAATATAACCATAGTCCATATCAGAACCAATGAAAGTGTCATCCTATCGTTAGCTAGACAATTATAGAGTCGGTGTCATAGCTAGGAATTTGTGATGGGGGTTTGGGGGTGGGGGGGGGGGGAATTATGACCTGGCCGGATGCCCTTCCTGACGCCAACCCAACAGTATTAGCCTACAGTAAATAAAAAGGGAATAAAGTAACAAAGGGAATAAAGTATAAGAAAAAAATTGTTACTACAAGCATTTGTTTTGCTTTTTCTTATTTAAGTGGATAAATAAACTTTAACAATCTTGTTTCCTAAGCCAATGGGGGATTTTAACCCCCGAAACCCCCCATGGCTACGCCACTGAATAGAGTAGGCCTACCAGTACTCAGATGTTATCAAGTTCAACAGCAGATGATGGATCAAATTAGAGCTAAATGAAATACACATCAACTAAAACTTCGAAGGAATAAAGATAATGAGCAGCAGCAGATTCAGTAAATTAATGACTTACACGTCGCTCTTTGTGCTGCACTTGCCGTCGAAAAGTGCTTCTGGTGCCATCCACTTGACGGGTAGACGACCCTAAAACGACATTTTCGCCTAACATCATAGACAGTGGTGCAAATAAAGAGAGTGCTGGGGTTTCTCAAGTTCCCCAGGGCTAAAAAGGTGGGGTGTAGGACATTAGCCCCCCGGACAAGAGCCCCCCGGACCAGTGGCGTAGCCAGTTATTTTTTCATGGGGGGGGGCAGTGGGGTGGCAGCTTAAAATGATGGGGTGGCTACCGTTGGCAATTAAAGCGTGCATCGGCATCCGTATTTTGCAATAGACTATGTATTTTTAGATTTTGGATGTATTACAGTATTGGACATAATACGCAAGCAAGCCTCACTAGCTTGTCTGTCCCACAGTGCACTATAGTGGCCTGTCCCACTTTCCCATCACCCACCCTATAAGAAGTTGTACAGGAAGTTGTATAAAAAATAAAATAAGTAAGAAATTATATAACATTCTTTAATTCTTTATCACTCGTAAGAGTAAAGAGTAAAACAAACGCAGGGATTGGGGGGCAGCTGGGGGCAGCCCTTTCATGTTGGGGGGCGGCTGCCCCCCCGTAGTTACGCCACTGCCCCGGACATAAGGCCCCCGGACATTAGCCCCCCGGACAAAAGCCCCCCCGATTTTGGGTAGGACATTAGCCCCCCCGGACAAAAGCCCCCCTCCCTATGTGCAAATCGTAGAGTAGTGCCGCAACTGGTGACTTGTCACTGGCATTCACATGCAAACGAAAGTTCTTAGTGTCATTTAGGTCCTAACTGCGTCAGTAGGCCTATAGACTTAGATTTGAAACGAACCAATGGGAATCGTCTAGGCCCTATACAGTCTATTGGTTTAGTGTCAAACAACGGTTTGTTAACGTCAGTTAGGCTACGTATCAGCTTCGTAGACTTATTAGCGTCTTTTCAATTCAAAATTGGATTCAATACATTAGAGAAAAAAAGGATGGGAATCGTATACAGTAAGTAGGCCTACTTATTAGTGTTAGTTTTGGCTACTACGAAGGTTTGCTAACGTCAGTTAGGCATTAAACTTTTATCTAGATTTCACAAACTTTGGACTTCAAATCTTTTACATTTATGAGAGACTTTACACAATGAGTTCTTCCCGTCGTTCTGCAATTAGTGCCTTTAAATGTTTTATAATATGCATATTAAACCATCAATTGACTTAGCATATTCTTACAATGTTAAATTAATGTGCAATGAATTCGCTTAACTTAGGCCTATTGTTGCATTTTGTGCATCATTTTTAGGTAATGATATCATAGACTAGGGAGGGGGACTAATGTCCTACCTCGGGGGGCTTTTGTCCGGGGGCTAATGTCCGGGAGGGGCTTATGTCCGAAGGGCTTTTGTCCGGGGGGCTAATGTCCGTTCCCCAAAAAGGTGAAACGCAAATTTTTTCCAAATTCGAAAAGTTGTTTTAACGAGAGAGGGAAGAGCACGTGCAGGATTTACATTCACAGAAACCTCAAGGGCACATAATATATTAAGGTATTTCCCCCTATCTCTCTTTCACTCTTACTCTTCCTCTCTCTCTTCTTTCTCTCCCTTTCTCTCTCCCTCTCCCTCTCTCTCTTTCTCTCTTTCTCTCTCTCTCTTTCTCTCTCTCTTTCTCTATCTCTTCCTCTCCGTCTCCCTCTTTGTCTGTCTGTCTCTGTCTCTGTTTCTCGGTTTATGTCTGTGCCTGTGTCTCTGTCTCAGTCTGCGTCTCTGTCAGTCTCTATGTCTTTGTCTCTGTCTCTGTCTCCTTCTCTCACCCCTCTCCGATTTTTCGGATGTCTGTTCACCGAGGCGAAACGCGCATGCAAAAGGTTCCTTCATTCTTCTACAATATAAGAGTT
Source organism: Lumbricus terrestris (assembly GCA_949752735.1). NCBI lineage: Eukaryota > Metazoa > Annelida > Clitellata > Crassiclitellata > Lumbricidae > Lumbricus > Lumbricus terrestris. The sequence goes on along the minus strand of OX457038.1, from coordinate 4,039,568 downwards.
GTCAAAGGTCATAAAGGGCCAGACTCTACTATCAGCAGGATTCGCCTAGCGATAAAAAATTTCAACGATAGACGTATGCAATTGGGCCTACATACAAAAATGACATATCTAGGTTATAATATTGCCAGAGTTCAAGTCGCTTCACAAACGCAATCTTGGTGGCTTCTGTGGCTCTCCAAATTTATACAGAAGTGATAGCAGAATTTCGTGAGTTTTGCACCATTAGCATCATGATAACATGCTCACAGACAGGGCTTAAAGTGTGGATGGACGGTCATGGACGGCGTCCATGCACTTATTTTAAAATCTGACCGCCGTCCCGCCACTTATTAGTCAGCACAGCCTTGAAATGTAAGGGACAGCCAGGCACTTCTTTTCCCACACTTTAAGCACTGCTCACAGACACATCCACGGCTTTCACAATAATTATAGGATTGCGTTCTGGTCGATTCTCTAAGAATGGCAACTACAGCCACTTCAGTGACGAACCGAAGGGGATTCGAACCTAGGCACACAAGACCGTCCTCTCGTCTGGTAATATCGGCGAGGTAAGGCGCTTGAATCCAATTTCATGAGACTGATCGACCATCATCATCATCATCATCATCATCATCATCATCATCATCATCATCATCATCATCATCATCATCATCATCATCATCATCATCATCATCATCATCGTCATCATCATCATCATCATCATCATCATCATCATCATCATCATTACCACCACCACCACCATCATCATCATCATCGATCGACGACAACGAGGATGACGATCATGATGATCATGCCGATGATCATGAAAACTATGATCAAGATGATCCAGATGATGATGATGATGATGATGATAATGAGGATGATGAGGATTATGCTGCTGCTGCTGCTGATAATGATGATGAATGTAGCTTGTACTTCTTACGCCTGTTGTTTTCTTGTAGTAGTCGTTTTTATGATGTACGTTCCTCGTCAGACCGAAGTCGGCAATCTTAAGGACGAAGTTGTCGCCGACGAGTGTATTACGAGCTGCCATGTCTCGATGAATACACTGAGGAGAGAGAATAGGAAGAAAACATTCAATTCACTGTCCATTCACTTAATGATCATTCACTACATGTCCATTCACTTCATTTCCATTCACTCCATTGTCCATTCACTTTATGTCTATTCACTCCATGTCCATTCACTTTATGTCTATTCACTCCATGTCCATTCACTTCATGTCCATTCACTTTATGTCCATTCACTCCATGTCTATTCACTTAATGTTCATTCACTCCATGTCTATTCACTTAATGTTCATTCACTTCATGTCCATCCACTCCATGTCCATTCACTTCATGTCCATTCACTCCATGTCCATTCACTCCATGTCCATTCACTTAATGTTCATTCACTACATGTCCATTCACTACATGTCCATTCACTCCATTGTCCATTCACTCCATGTTCATTCACTCCATGTCCATTCACTTCATGTCCATTCACTCCATTGTCCATTTACTTCATGTCTATTCACTTAATGTCCATTCACTCCATTGTCCATTCACTCCATTGTCCATTTACTTCATGTCCATTCACTCCATGTCCATTCACTACATGTCCATTCACTCCATTGTCCATTCACTCCATGTTCATTCACTCCATGTCTATTCACTCCATGTCCATTCACTTAATGTTCATTCACTCCATGTCCATTCACTTATAGTTCATTCAATCCATGTCCATTCACTCCATGTTCATTCACAACATGTCCATTCACTCCATGTCTATTCACTCCATGTCTATTCACTTCATGTCTATATTCACTCCATGTCTATATTCACTCCATTGTCCATTCATTCCATGTTCATTCACTCGGTAAAGGTCGCATTGTCGCATCCCGTGTTAAAGAGCACATTTTGTTGATTGGATGACACTTGGAACAATAACCTATATTTTCACAAAATAATGGGAGACAATATGCAAAATAGTGACATAATCTCAGATCCGAGGTCCGAAGGACATGGGAATCGACTCCACTAATCAATAAGATCGTATAGTGTGGGTTGGTCCGGTAGGCCTACATGGTTAAGCAAATAGATAAACCCAGATTTTGCCAACAAAACCCAGAAACTTAGACGAATAAATTAAATCTGGTGGAAAACCCAGCTGTGGCATCACTGTGATTAGCGGCTTGAATACGGAGTTCTCCAATGTTCCAAACTTCCACCTTTATTATTTACCTATAATTATAAATGATTTAGCCATTGTCTCTGTTTTTCATAGCCTACTATTTGCAGACGACACAAATGTTTTTTACTCCCACACGTCATGGCAGACTTCGGCAAATATTGTTAGTACTGAGTTAATTAATGTTGCTAACTTGGTTCTGTGCAAATAAACTATCACTTAATCTAGATAAAACTAATTTTATTTAATATTAGCCCCATTGATAGTTTATGTTCAGAAATTAGGACTGTTCCTATTACTCAGGCTGAGTCTACTAAGTTTCTCTGGGTTCATGTTGACCAGCACTTAACGTGGAAAGATAACGTTAACTATACATTTCAACAAAAATCATTAAGAACGTTGATATCTTAACTAGTCTAAGAGCATCCTACACACTCCCTAAACATCTTCGACTGCGATTGTATTACACAATGGTCTATCCATGCTTGAATTATTGCAATAATTTTGATCTGGTCTTCTACATGCACATAGGAACCCAGGCTTCGAAAATTGGTAGGCCTATCGTTACAAAAAGAGCGGTGCGTATGATTACAGGCATTCACAGGAGTGAGCACACCAGTTTATCCTTCTTGGTCATCAGCTATTCTGGCAGGGAAAATGGTACTTTTTTCCGAATTTTTTGCGCCAGACGACAAAAAGAGGCCATCAGCTGTTTCTGGGGGGGGGGGGGGGGTACTTTTTCCGACATTTTGAGCAAACGACTAAAAATGGTCATAATATTTTTCGGCCAAAGAAGGCCGACATTTTTCCACACCTAACTCCAAAAACTGTGGCACCCCTTCGAAAATTTCTGTATCCTCCTCTGGAGGCCTATATCAGCATCGTGCAAGTCGGCTGTGAGAGCGTTGACGCCGTTGAATAATTATATCCAACTAGATGATGAAAGGAAGATTACCATTCTAGAGGTGAGGTAATCTGCTCCTGTGGCCACCTGGCGTCCAAATGAGACGAGATCTTTGAATGAAAGCCAGTTCATCTCCTTCATTTGCTCGTCGCTCGTCTTCTTCGATGTGATTGGCTGCAGATAATCATCTGGTCTCCGCTGTCGCAGGAAGTCACGAAGGTTGCCGAACGGAGCGAACTCAACGATGACAAATAAGGGCCCTACAATGAACAAACATAATATCAGTGGCCCTACAATGAACAAACATAATATCAGTGGCCCTACAATGAACAAACATAATATCAGTGGTCCTACAATGAACAAACATAATATCAATGGCCCTACAATGAACAAACATAATATCAATGGCCCTACAATGAACAAACATAATATCAATGGCCCTACAATGAACAAACATAATATCAGTGGTCCTACAATGAACAAACATAATATCAATGGCCCCTACAATGAACAAACATAATATCAATGGCCCTACAATGAACAAACATAATATCAATGGCCCTACAATGAACAAACATAATATCAGTGGTCCTACAATGAACAAACATAATATCAATGGCCCTACAATGAACAAACATAATATCAATGGCCCTACAATGAACAAACATAATATCAATGGCCCTACAATGAACAAACATAATATCAATGGTCCTACAATGAACAAACATAATATCAATGGCCCTACAATGAACAAACATAATATCAGTGGCCCTACAATGAACAAACATAATATCAGTGGCCCTACAATGAACAAACATAATATCAGTGGTCCTACAATGAACAAACATAATATCAGTGGTCCTACAATGAACAAACATAATATCAATGGCCCTACAATGAACAAACATAATATCAATGGCCCTACAATGAACAAACATAATATCAATGGCCCTACAATGAACAAACATTATATCAGTGGTCCTACAATGAACAAACATTATATCAGTGGTCCTACAATGAACAAACATAATATCAATGGTCCTACAATGAACAAACATAATATCAATGGCCCTACAATGAACAAACATAATATCAGTGGCCCATACAATGAACAAACATTATATCAGTGGTCCTACAATGAACAAACATAATATCAATGGCCCTACAATGAACAAACATTATATCAGTGGTCCTACAATGAACAAACATAATATCAATGGCCCTACAATGAACAAACATAATAT
>OX457038.1:4026506-4034006 GCA_949752735.1 Lumbricus terrestris | reverse complement strand
ATTCAGTTGATCGCCTCCATTGCCTACCAGAGAACTACAGCCAATGGTATGACGGTTTGAGGTCACGTGATATTTACTTCTATCGAAAATATTTGCGAGGATTATTCTCGGCTTTTTTCTTCTGATCCACACGAGAAAATCATAAAGATCGCGATCCAAAAATCTTTCCATATTTTAAATTTCGCTGTTATAAAAACGATATATTGGACACGGCATAATTATGTTCACTAATCTCATGACGTCATTATTTTGAGCTCAAATCTTAACGTCACATCTCGCCAAACCGCGTAGCAAAAATGTTGTGGACGTAAATAATGCGAATATAACTGCAAATAATCGGAATAAAAAAGCGTAGATTTAAAAAAACTTCCTTTATCTAAGGGGCAAAGAACAATTTCTGAAAAAAGCACGTTGCGCTGAATGGTAGTATCTTTTCAGAAAAAGTCGTTTTTCTCGGTTACGTGTCGAGTGGACTTAACGGGTTTTGCTCTTCGATTATCGACCAGACCTGTACACCTAGCGGAGAGGTTCGTTACTTCTCCTTAACGCGGGGGTCGATGGAAGGCGGGGTCAGAATGGTGAAGTCGGAACGGGGTCAGGCGTGGCTGTGGACAAAAACTTATATTTCCCGGGCAACGCCGGGTAATTCAGCTAGTACGTTGTAAATCCAAGTGTTCTGTAATGATGTCCTTGGTCCTACCCATACACTTTTACCTTGATATATTTTGATAACTATACATAATTAAGACATTATAATTATACATTTTAAGTTAGGGAGTAAATTTAGTTAGTAAATTTAATTAGTATTACTGCAATGCTTTTTTTAAATTAATTGGTCAGTGCTTCCGACCAGTACCTAGAGGCAAAAGTAGGCCTATATTAATTTGAGGGAAGTTCAATACGATACATAGAAACGATTTGAAGTTGCATCCTCTAATAATTCTAATTGGACATTTCAACATAAGCGACCGGTGAGAAAAGTCGTCTGCGGCGCATGCACAGTGGAGAGCCGCTGGTGGTGGAGGAAGGAGTTGATTGCCGGTTGAGTTGAGGGCTGTTGTTAAAGGGCACATTTTGTTGATTGGATGACACTTGGAACAATAACCTATATTTCCACAAAATAATGGGAAACACTATGCAAATTAGTGACATGATCTCAGATCCGAGGTCCGAAGGACATGGAAATCGCCGTCACTAATCAAACAGATCGTAGTGTGGGTTGGTCCCGGTACATGGTCAAGAAAATAAATAAATCCAGATTTTGCCAACAAAATCCAGAAACTTAGACGAATAAATTAAATCTGGTGGAAAACCCAGCTGTGACATCACTACGACTTGAATACGGGGTTCCCATGGTTCCAAACTTGGACCTTTGTTGTTTATTCTATATTATAATTATAAATGATTTAGGCAATGTATCTATTTTTCACGTTATTTGCAGACGACACAATTTTTTTTTACTCCCATGCGCCATGGCAGACTTCGCTAAATATTGTCAATATTGGGTTAGTTAATGTTGCTAACTGGTTCTGTGCAAATAATCTATCACTTAGTCTAGAGAAAAGTAATTTTATTTAATTTAAATCACACAGGAATATTAGCCCCATTGATAGTTTATGTTCAGAAATTCGAACTGTTCCTATTACTCAGGTTGAGTCTATTAAGTTTCTTGGAGTTCATGTTGACCAGCACTTAGCGTGGAAAGATCACGTTCACTGCATTTCAGCAAAAATCGCTAAGAACGGTGATATCTCAACTGGAGCATCCTACACACTACCTAAACCTATTCGACTGCAATTGTATTGCACAATGGTCTATCCATGCTTGAATTATTGCAATAATTATGATCTGGTCTACTACATGCACATATGAACCCAGGCTTCGAAAATTGGTATCGTTACAAAAAGAGCGGTGCGTATGATTCCAGGCATTCACAGGAGTGAGCACACCAGCTTATCCTTCTTGGAAAACAAACTATTGAGAATCGATCAGATTAGGGTCCTGCAAATTGATGAAGTCATCTATCGCTTTGAACATGACTTACTTCTGGTTAGACCTGGGTGTCGACCCCAATAAGTCGACCCCAGTCGACTTGGTCATCCCAAGTCGGGTCGGGTCGTTTCTGCTCACCGCAACTGACCCCAAGTCGAATTTTGTAGATAGAAGTCACTTGAAGTTGCTTTTACCTGACGTCGACTTAAACCGACTTGAGACACAAACATAGTTAAATTTGTCACTTCAAACCAATGATTGTGACAACATTTAACACATTCAGCGCCCGGGACGTATATATACGTCCCAAATATGGCTATCCGCTGGGCCCGGGACGTATATTTACGTCCTATATACTACCTATTTATTATCGATGATTGGCCTGCAGAGAGTTAAGCAGGTTTTGTTGCCTAGTGTGTTTACAAGAATGAATGAGGTCTTTGCTAAACAGAGACTTAGGCTAGGCTACTGATTATTTTACCTGTAGGCTATCGTGCAGACTGCCGTCTGCCGACCTATTCATATAATTTGCAATTTTATGCTTAAACATCACGCTTAAGCATGCGCTTTAATTAAAATGGTGAATCAAAATGTTACTAAAATTAGCACGCGTGCTTATCATGCAATCAGTGAACTTCTAGTGGTCAGTGAATTCGGCGCGAGGCCTTGCGAAATGATGTTAGTGGCCAAATAATTATGAAAACAGAATTACAAATTAGGCTTATCATAAATTAACACGCCATTCAGTGCAACCATGCAGTCCGCTATTTTATCTTAGACCTTCCGCTTTTTACAAATTTATTTAATATTAATATTAAAAATAATAATAATGAGTAGACCTATAGGCCTAATCTGAATAATTACAGACAATGGACAAGCTAATAGGCCTAATAATTTGCCGTCGCATTGTCTAGGTTACTAGATGGCCCAAAGCATCACAAAACTATACAAAGAATCAAACTGAAACACAAACAGCTTGAAATGGGCTTAGTAACACTTTAACAAATTTATGCATCAATTAAGTGTTGAGGCCTTGTCAGAAGTCGACTTCAAGTGGGAAGTCGGTTGTTTTTCTGCCAAGTCGGGTCAAGTCGTTTTGGCGCCGAGAAGTCGACTTCAAGTCGACCTCAAGTCACTTCAGGGTCAAGTGGGGTCAAATTAGGTGACCAAAGTCACACCCAGGTCTACTTCTGGTGGTCTGTTTAAAGTGTGTTCAGAGCTGAAAACAGTCGCGCTGACCTACAAATTTGGATAAGAAAGTTTTGCTAAATGTTTCGTCATTCAAAGGTATGCCGTTCAGAGCCTTTATTGAGACAGCATACACACAAACACCAGGAAGGACAAACTTTCTGTTTTATAGTTTAAGATTAATAGACCCTCTTATCATCGACTTCTTCAAACACAACATTCTTCTCATGTTTTGTGTACAGCTATCAGAGGCCTACAGGCAGGGGCTTCTATCCCCCCTAAGCAGCCGGGCTCAATCCATATTCTTCCCCCCTCTTCCTGAGTCGGCCTTCCCTCTCGACAATATGCTATCTAGTCCATTCCTCTGGTGAATGAAGGTCTCTGAGATAGGGAGGGTTTGGGGAGGGATGCTCTCCTCCCAGTAAGAATTTTGTCAATTTCAGCATTGCGATTTCAGCATTTAAGCTGTCATTTTTACAACTACTATTCAGTGGAGGGATTGCTGAAAAGAGTTGTCTAGGACTTAATAAATAGGCCTATACTTAACAATAATATGTTTTTGAGTTTCCACATTGTAGGCCTAGACCTAATGGTAAGCTGTTTATGATGTTATCCTAGCAAAATTACTCTAACACTTCAGTGCTGATAAAAGAGTGGTTTGAAATTTCGATAAATATAATAATAATTACAATAATTTCTTTATTTAGGCTATCAAGTTCAGCAACTCAGTTCTGCTGTGATGGACTATACAATAATGAATAATTGCTGACGAGAGTAAACTTAGGCCCATGAAAATTATAGCGACTTATTTACTATTTGTTGCAATTCAATCGGGCCTATCTCTATTGCCCAAGACGGCCCTGAATTGCTAACCAAGATACAATTCGCAGAAATTGTTACAAGTGGTACACAAACCAGGCAGGAACTACCAAACTGCCAATATTGGGTAGCCATGCATTGTGCTTAGCGACTCTGATCAGTGTGCACTGCGAGAGGCGTTACATAAATTTATGGATGCAATAGAATGAAAATACAATGTGGGCCTTCGTAATAATGATGTTGTTTTACCAACTGTTCAAGGAACGCAACATTTTGAAATTTTAGTCTGAAATTTGAAATATAACACTTGAGAGAAGTACAAAAATAGTATTTGGACAAGTAGGCCTATTAATATTAAATCATATTCATTATAATAAATATGATTGTGTCATTTATTAAAATAGTAAATATTATTATTAAAATCACAAATCGTAAATTTGATTGTTGTATATTATAACAGTTCATGTGATGCAAAAATGTAGAAAGTATAGCCAAAAACTATTGCCATTCTGCCAAAATTTTCTGTGGGGGAAAGTAATTTCTGGGGAACTTCCCTAAAGATGCCTATAGATTGAACACTGCCCTCCATGGCCGGCTTTGCCCCCCCCCCCTACCGACGTGAGTTTTGGCTCTTTTCTGATTCCCCCTATTTTTCACTGGGCGCAAGCTGCGCCCACCATGTATAGGGATAGAAGCCCCTGCCTATACAGGGGCGGATCCAGGGGTAAATCCGGCCAAGACCACCATTGAAAAATTTGCTCCTTTGTCACCAGCTATTTTGGCGAGTAAAATGGACGTGGCTCCATCAGGTTCGTTCAGGCTTTTAATCAGAAAGGTCATAAGCTATTCTGGCAGGGAAAAATGTCACTTTCCCCGACACTTTCGCCCCAAGCGACATCAGCTGTTTCTGGGGGGAGGAGTGTAGTACTTTTTCCCAACATTTTGAGCAAACGACTAAAAAAGTCATCATATTTTTCGGCCAAAGAAGGCCGAAATTTTTCCCACCTAATGCCAAAAATGCTGGCACCCCTTCGAAAATTTCTGTATCCGCCTCTGAAGGCCTATATCAGCATCGTGCAAGTCGGCTGTGAGAGCGTGGAATAATCATACCCAACTTGATGATGAAAGGAAGATTACCATTCTAGAGGTGAGGTAATCTGCTCCTGTGGCCACCTGGCGTCCAAATGAGACGAGATCTTTGAATGAAAGCCAGTTCATCTCCTTCAATTGCTGGTCGCTCGTCTTCTTCGATGTGATTGGCTGCTGGTAATCATCTGGTCTCCGCTGTCGCAGGAAGTCACGAAGGTTGCCGAACGGAGCGAACTCAACGATGACAAATAAGGGCCCTACAATGAACAAACATAATATCAGTGGCCCTACAATGAACAAACATAATATCAGTGGCCCTACAATGAACAAACATAATATCAGTGGCCCTACAATGACCAACATACCATGGACCCTACAATGACCAACATACCATGGACCCTGCTGTCAGGATTGTTCTGGCGGGTAGGGTTACATAGTTATTTTTTCTGTTGTTGAAAAACGTTGTGATAGACCTAGCAGGTGAAGAGTGTAGATAGGAGGGTGGAAGAATGGCGACTGGAATAAAATACAACGAGAAGATATAATAATATATTTCATGTTAAAACGATTCCACGTCTTTTGGTTTCTTTTAATGCGACAGAAGTAAATTCCTCACACCTACAATGACCAACATACCATGGACCCTACAATGAACAAACATAATATCAGTGGCCCTACAATGACCAACACACCATGGACCCTACAATGAACAAACATAATATCAGTGGCCCTACAATGACCAACACACCATGGACCCTACAATGAACAAACATAATATCAGTGACCCTACAATGACCAACATACCATGCACCATGCAATGACAAACGGCAATTTTGACGCCATCCTGGGTTTCAGTAAAATCTCATGAATGATCGCTTGGCACTTTTGGTATGTTATTCTAATCATACTCCTACACCTATCCTGAAAGCTTCAGCTTGTTACGTGCTCTTTCCAGGTGATGACTAATTAGCTTGGAAAATGACGGCCATTTTGGACGCCATCTTGCATTTCAGAAAGAGCTCCCTAAGGATTGTTTGACACTTTTCGTATCTCGTTCTATTCATATTCCTACACAAAAATAAATGACCCACGAGTCTAAGGTTAAAGACGTAGGCATATACCTCACTCTTTGTGTCAGTTCTGAAGAGTACCTAAACGTAGACACAATAATTATTAGATCCAAAGACGTCAGCCTTGTTATTGGTCGCAGATCATTTTACTCGATCATAGGCTGATATAGGACCATACATACATGTATATATATATATATGTAGAGAGAGAGAGAGAGAGAGAGAGAGAGAGAGAGAGAGAGAGAGAGAGAGAGAGAGAGAGAGAGAGAGAGAGAGAGAGAGAGAGAGAGAGAGAGAGAGAGAGAGAGAGAGAGAGAGAGAGAGAGAGAGAGAGAGAGAGAGAGAGAGAGAGAGAGAGAGAGAGAGAAAGAGAGCAAAGATAGAGAAGGAGAAAGGGTGAGAGAGGCAGACAGACAGACAGAATACAGACAGACAGATAGGTAGATGGACAGAGAGACAGAGAGACAGAGAGACAGAGAGAGACAGAGATAGAGAGAGACAGAGAGATACAGAGAGACAGGGACAGACAGAGACAGGGACAGAGTGACAGAGATATAGACAGAGAGACACAGAATGACCAACGGCAATTTTGACCATTGTAGCTCAGAGTTGCATAGGCCTATATAATAATTCATATAGCGTACCTCCTTGAGTACAGCAGCCGAGAAGGTTGAGTATGTTCGTATGGTTGCCAATCATCTTCATCATTTCCAGTTCTTGGACAAGATTCGCAAAGTCACCATCCGTAGCGTCATCTAACAACAGATACCAACGACAAACAAACTTCTCTTAATGATCAGCATTTCATTGCAGTCTCCCTGTTTCACTTTGACGAATGACGAACGAATAATTGAACATAATATTTATGAGTAAATTGATTCTTGGGCGCTCGAGGATATTTTAGCAAGAGGGGCTAAAACCGCTAAATATAATATAATTATTGTCGTTGTTTCAATTTTTTGACAAGAGCTTGAAAATGCAAAGCATGCAGGAAACTACGAACATAGATATTTTTCAATGAAGGTTCTAAATGTAAATTTCACTGTTTCACCCTGTCTATCTTTATTATAATTTTAGTGCGAAGAGATACGTAAAAAAAGTAGTAGGCCTAATTAAAAGATTAGTGTAAACTTTCCATCGGGCAAGTGCCTCTCCTTAATAACCTTATATTCGGGCGCCCATGAATCAATTCATGAATAAAAATCAATCGATATGAGAATTGTAGAAAAATAACTGGATGCCAGTAGTTGATTTTTGTGGATTTGTTTTGTGAATGTGGACTTTACTATGGCATCCAAAGAAAGACTGGGGTTTGAACTGCACAATCCCTGGCAATTCTCAC
>OX457038.1:3724006-4021506 GCA_949752735.1 Lumbricus terrestris | reverse complement strand
CGTTCAAAAGTTATACCCGATATACCCGAGGTACCAGGAAGGGTGGATACCCCTTAGATTATCGACAATACCTTATCCGTCATTTAATTTGAAGAGACACAAATTATACCATTCTATAGAGGGAATGTGGGGCTACATTTCCATGCTCATTGAGTTGTCTTATGACAACCGGAAGTGCGCAAACTAAATTAAAATATATAAAAACAGGTTTTAATTTCGTAAAAATTTATGTTTTTTATAACGTATTTATATGTTTGAAGATTTGAAGAGAAATAACTTATGTTATTCTATATAGGGCATGTAGGGCTATTTTCTTATACAAATTAATTTCACTTTAATTTGAGGGTGAGAGGGAGGGAGGGTGAGAGGAAGAGTGGGAGGGTGGATGAGAGGGTGGGAGGGAGGGTGAAAGGGAGAGTGGAATGGAGGGAAGGGAGGGAGGGAGAAAGTGAAGGTGGGAGGGAGGGATGGGAGGGTGGGATGATGTATGGGAGGGAGGGGGTGGGAGGGTGGGAGAGTGAAAAGGCGGGAGGGCGGATGGGAGAGAGAGAGGGTGGGAGAGAGTGGGATGGAGGGAGGGATGGAGGGAGGGAGGGATAGATGGACAGAGGGAGGGAGGAGAGAGGGAGGGAGGGAGGGAGGAAAGGGAGGGGAGGAAAGGGAGGAACGGAGGGACGGAGGGAGGGAGCGAGGAAGGGAGGGCGGGAGGGAGAGAGGGAGGGAAGGAGGGAGGGAGGGAGAAATTGCATGCTTGTCTGTATGTTTGTAAATATATAATTATGTATGTATGAATGTATGGACGAAGGCGTGCAAACCATAACCATGACCATAACCACAGATTTTATTGCTCAAAGTGACAGCTGACAGAACATCTTTCTTACATAATAACGGATATAGAAACTAACATAAAGCAAAAGGAGAGAACCCTTAAGGGACTACTGTCCAACTTTCAGCGTTTCCCAAATACAAGTTCAAATAAACAGCAACAGGTTATGCAAATTATAGAGTATTAAAGATTAATTTTATCTTAACTAATTAACTACATCCTGGGAAACGTCTAAAGGTGATGTTGAGTGTGCCAATTTGGAAAAGTTGTTAAAAATAAAAGAATAATATTATAAGCGGTAACATAGATGGTGTTCGGTAGTTTTAAAAGGAGAGCGTAAAGTAAATGGCTTTTAGGTTTACGTTTAAACAAGGTGGTGCAGAGGGAATTACGAATAAACACAGGTAAGTTGCTTCAGGTCCTATAGGACCCGCACTTTAAATTGAGAACATACGAGTATTTTGTTCTAGTGATAATCCTTCAATAATTAAGTGAGGATCTGAAGTTATAGGGAACTAAATCAGAGGTTAGAGAAAAGAAATCAGCAAAGGCATGAGGCAAAAGATTATGCATATGTTTGAACATAAGTTCGGACGTTTGCATGACTCTTATCTGATCGATCGCAAGTATTCTTAATTGAGCTAAGAGGAGATGTGAATGAGAACGGCGGGAGAGCCCCATGATAATTTTAGCAGCTCTGTTTTGAAGTGAGGTTAGTCTTGTAGCCTAAGTCGAGAAGAGTAGTTAGAAACCCAAACAATTTTCCAGTATTAGCAGGGGTATACCCGGCGTTGCCCGGGAATTTTAGGATTCGGTCCGTTCCCCGCCAATTCCTCCCTCCTTCCCTCCATCACACCATCCCTCCCACCCTCCTCCCTCCTCCCCCTCCCTCCCTCCTTCCCTCCCTCCCTCCCTCCTTCCCTTCCTTCCTCGCTCCCTCCCTCCACTGGCCAATCATGTCGCACCTAACCGGTCACCCAGCCGGTCGTTTCAATACAGAATAACGCATGGTTTCCTCAGCCGTGCATTCTTATTCACTTCTTAGGGGCATTCTACTCTCGTTCTTAAAATAATTTTTATTCGACTTCTACTTCTACTTCTGCTGAACGAAAATACAATAATAATTATTCTTATTCTAGGTCTACTTCATATTCGCGAAAATATCACTGCTGTACGTATACTGTTCATAACATGTCTATTAGGTCTATGTAGCTGTAGGCCTATACTATGTTATTGAATTGCATATTTTTCCTTTTCGTGATTATAAATGTTATAATTATTCTGTTCTTATCAATTGTTTCCGCAGAGCGTTTTCAAGCGGTTCAATAAGGTAGCCTACATAATTTATTCACTTACTTCCTTTCTACAATGTTTCAGGCCAGTAGCTGCAAAACTGTGAGCGTGCGTTCTGTACAAATATATAAACATACCCACATTCTCCTTTATAGATATAGATAATTATGGTTGCGTGTTCCAAGTAGACCTGGGCATGGGCGGAGTTTATCAGGGGCTAGGAGGGGGCTAAGCCCCCCTCCAAAGAAGACCCAGATTCATTTTTTCACCATGTATACGGTATCTTTTCCCGGGCTTAGCCCCCCAAGAAGCTTTTAGCCCCTCTAAGAACGGAAACCAAACTCCGCCCATGGACCTGGGAGTGCCTTTGGTCAGCTAATCTGACCCCACTTGACCTTAAAGTGACTTGAGGTCGACTTGAAGTCGACGTCTCGGCGTCAAAACGACTTGACCCGACTTGGGAGAAAAAAAACCCACTTCCGACTTGAAGTCGACTTCTGACATGGTAATAACGTTTAGCCTAGGTCTAGCCTATGTACGGCTACTAATGCAAGAAGTCAAGCCAATTTTTCCTGGCAATCATTAATTTAATTTAGGCCTACCAATGAGTAATGAGGCCTCAACACTTAATTGATGCATGAATTTGTTAAAGTGTTATTAAGCTCATTTCAGGCTGTGTTTCAGTTTGAATAGCTTTCTGATGCTTTGGAAGTTTGGACCATCTAGTAGCCGGACAATGCGACGGCAAATTATCAGGCCTATGAATTTTAGCTTGTCCATTGTGTGTGATTATTCAGATTACACTCATTAATATTATTATTTTTATTATTAATATTAATATTAAACAAATTTGTAAAATGCGCAAGGTCTAAGATAAAATGGCGGACCGTGGACTGGTTGCACTGAATGAATGGCGTGATATGACATAGGCCCAGGCGATGCCTAAATTGTATCATGTTTTCATAATTATTTGGCCACTAACATCATTCCGTATCTTAGCAAATAGCATTGCAAGCGCATCATCCTACAGTAAGCTACTACAGCTAGTAGGCTTACTCATTGACAGTAAATTAAGTCTTTCATTGTCCAATTGGCCCGTAGGCTATGTATACAATAGTTCTTCCGTCTGCAGACAACTGCAGATGTAGCGTACCAAAGTAGCGCAAAACTATCGACTCATTATAGGCCTTATAGATCCAGCTTTCTTTGCGCCGAATTCACTGACCACTAGAGAAGTTCACTGATTTGCTAATGTTCAAGTCTTGATAAGCAAACGTGCTAATATTTTAGTGACATTTTGTTTCACCATTTTAATTAAGCGCATGCCTAAGCGTGAGTTTTAGCATAGAATAACAAATTATAGGCTATGAATAGATCGGCAGGCGGCAGTCTGAACGATAGCCTATACCGGAAAAATGATCAGTAAGTCTCTGTTTAGCAAAGGCCTAATTCATTCCTGTAAACACACTAGGCTAAATGTTGTCACGATCATTGGTTTGAAGTGACAAATTTAACTAGCCCATGTTTGTGTCTCAAGTCGGTTTAAGTCGTCTTGTGGTAAAAACAAATTCAAGTGACTTATGATAAGTCACTTATCTCAACAAAATTCGACTTGGGGTCAGTTGAGGCGAGCAGAAACGACCCGACCCGACTTGGGATGACCAAGTCGACTGGGGTCGACTTATTGGGGTCGACTCCCAGGTCCAGTTCCAAGTAGGACGCGGTTGTTCTAATATTATTAGAACAACCGCGTCCATTAGGTGTTTAATTCTAAAGGAAAGAAAATAACTTCAGACTGTTCAGACGAAAGGGGACAACGATTGCAAATGTACAATCTCAGACATATGCACAACGCACTCACTCATAGGCGCAACTTTCTATTGTGACGGTGGTGTCCAGTCACAACCACTTTTTAAGGTGGTGGTGACAGTCACCACCACTTTTTGGTTCGGCAAATAAATATTTTTTAGCATGAAAGCAATTGACTGTCTAACAATTCAATTCAATTTTCGTTTAATCAACACGTTGGCAGAACGCAGCATGTTACATAACTAATTTTAATTTTACTAATTTTGTGTAAGTTCAGTTTAAACTTTATAACCAACAAAAATAAATACTGGGTTTGAATTAATATTAATTGATAGGCTATGTGTTTGTTGTAGGGTTTGCTATACATATAGATGATAGAGGCTATTCATGATTGATAGCTTTATCCTATCGCAATGACGTCAATGCTGATAGAGGCTTTGTTCGCTGCCCACATTCGTGCCCGTAAATCCTAAGGAGGAAAAGGAAGGAATTCTTTTTCTACTTTAAACTTGGGGATGGAAAGTAAAGCAGTTCCATCCCACAAATCGTTATGGCTCAAAGGCTGTGTCTCACAAAACCATTCGGAATTATTATTACAAGTTACAATAGCATTGGTGGAACCTCCGTACACGTGTCTTAAGCCGGAAAAAGTTGACTCAGACATTAGGCAGGGTTTTTTGAACGTGCAGTTCTACACAAAATGTGCAGTGGTGAATGAATTTGTGCAGTTGTAAAAGCAATCATGTCCACTGATAATCATTAGAAAAAGGCAACTACAGCTGACTCATGACGGAAGAGCGAAATGGAACGAAGGGCTTGTGCAGTGAAAATACGCACGAAGGCCCTATTTTAAGTTGCTGACTAAAAACAAAGTCAGATTTTTAGCCTGCGACTTGTGAATTTTTTGCAAAATCTCTCCTGACAAACGACCAAGCGAGACTAAAAAACGTCGTCAAAAATTTTGGCCACCAAAGCCACACCAGATTATTAAAATTGCGGGTTGTGTGCAGTTCTAAAAATTTCTTTAAAACGGCCGTGCCATTAGGGAAGGGCGAGCAAGCTGTCTCTTGGATGATTTTATTATTGCGCGATCGGATGGATACAGTAATCTTTGGGCATGATTCAGCTGAAGACCACAACACAAATTATTTAAAGTTGATCGTTGACAGCAAACTGTTGCGCAGTCAAAGCATGGACGGTTTTAGGAGAAATGTGACGTAAGCCTACAATAATAATTAAGGCCTATATCAGCCTAAGACTGGCTGGCCAGACGTAAACTATAAAATATATTCATACTTTCACTGTTTCACAGGTCTGCAGATCACATAGATGGGGAAAGAACGCTTTTAGAGAAAAAGAAGACAGATAGGCCAAAATCAGTTCAACTTTATAGAACCCACGATTCTGCATCCAACTTTACAAAGGACATATAATTTTAAATAAATCAATTTGATAAATAAAGTGCTGTGTAGAGGAGCGCTATTGAAATTAGGCTAGGCCTATTTTAACAATCTTATCCGTCGTTTTCCATGTTACATGTACATGTACCAGCTGGATGGCGTGATGTAAAGTACAACTAAGCAAACAATGCAAATGCACACTCCTTTGAGATAGAATTGGAGTGGCGTTCGAGACAAACGAATTGAATAGGAGGAGTCTGGATAAAATTTGTGAAAGAGCTGTGTTGTTCTAAGCATTGATTTAGTGATTCGTGAGTGCATGGAAAGATCGTGGAGTGCACCATGGCAGTGAGAGAGACGAAAGGGGGAGAGAGGGACAATGGAGAAGGAAGGTAGGGAGAGTTCTCACCAGATTTTATACTAAAGTCGTATGTGGGGAAGAGGTAGAGGAAGCTGACGGAAAGAAGGGAAGGAAGAAGTTGTGAGCAGAGGAATTATAGGTGGAGATCTGGTCCAAACTTGGGGGGGACGGACGAGCGGCTGAATGAGGATCGCCGAGACACGAAGCGCCGAGCAGGGGGAGGGTTTGGGCAGGGAGATATGCCCCCAAACTTCGAAAATTGTCGATTTTTCACACTGCAATGGTAGCATCTCAGGTAGTCATATTAACAAAGTTTCTCATCATTTTAGTGCCTATCGTCCTTGTTTAAGACTTCAAAAGTCCAAACTCCAATGTTGAAATGCCTTGAATTTCAACATCACAACGGGAGCATTTTAGGCTGCATAGGCGGAGACTTGCCCTCTTGGTTTTTTTGGGGGGAGGGGAACGATCGATCGGCCGCAGAACGATCGTTGAGACTCTGAGAAACATTACGGGGCTACTGTACTGTTACTAAACACCGTTTTAACATGGAGATTCCACGCTTTTTAACGACATTCCTTCCTTATAAAGCGCCGAATGTTCTTTTTGACGGCGATTTCCCTATTACCGTTATTTCAGTGTTCCGTGCAGTGGCGTAACTAGGAACTCGGGGGCCCCTAGACAAAATGTGAATATGGAAATGTATTATCACTTAGAGTGGCGTAACTAGGAACTTGGGGGCACCTCTGGGGCCTCTACATTCGGGGGCCCTTTGACTTTGTCTTACCCAGTCTACCCTATTGTTACGCCACTGGTTCAGTGACGTAGCTTAAGACTTAATAAATGATCCATCCGCATGGTTTGAATTTGTTTAATTTTAAAAATGCAATTATAGCGTTTTAACACGTTGGCCGTTGATTTGCTGTGTTAAATAACTCAATTTGGTTACGTGTATATAATCTGAATGAAATTGCTAATTAGGCCTACTGATAAACATTGGATATCACTTAAATGTTTCTAATGAAATTTATAATGATAATATTATTTCCGAAATATTGGGGGATTATACACCTCCGTCCTCAACCACAAACTTTGGAGGGGACCGTCCCCCGCTGTCACCCCTAAGTCTCCGCCTATGTTTTTATGCACTTCGTGTCCTTGTGTCGCATGGGTTGACAGGTAGCCGACTCCATTATGTTGTACGTTCCACTACAGTCACGCAAATGCTTTATTCTTCACTAGCATGGTGGCCCATTGGTGGGGTTGTGCAAACGAGGGTCAGAGGAGTCGTCTGTCTGCTATTATTAGAAAGTTGATACGACAGGTTTTTGCCAACTGACACTGCTACTTTTGACATACTATGTTCTAAGGCAGATGTATCCCTTTTTCTTCTATCCTCTTTGACCCCGGGCATGTCCTCCACGATCTTCTCTTTCACCTGAACGTGCAACTGGTTACTCCCTTAGGTCCCACTCGCATAATCTGCGGATACCGCGATGTAATTCGTTGTTTGGAAATGGATTTATCACCAGAATTCAACATAGTTAACTTGTTTGACGATAATAGTTTAGTAATTATATTATACTAGCTAGGGTACCCGGCGTTGCCCGGGAAATTTAGGATCAGACCCGCTCCGGCCATAACCCCACCACACAGCACCCCCACCACACTCCGACCTATACCGGTACGCCACCCGAGAAATTTAGGCTTCAGGAAAATTTCCACCCCATCTCACCCCACTCCCTCCACCGCACCCCTCCACCCCAACCCCTCCCACCACACCCCACTCCACCTCCATCTCATCCTCCTCCACCCCACCCCACCTCCACCCCAACTCCCACCTCGACCACCACCCCCACCCCACTCCCACCCCAAACACCCACCCGCCACCCAAACTCCACCCCCACCCCAACCCCCACCTCTCGACCTCCACCCCACCACACCCCCATTCCACACCCCACCCGCACCCCCATCCCACCCCTCCACCTCGAATCCCCACCCCTCGAACCCCATTCCACCCCACCTCTCTCCGCCCATGAGAGGAATAGTTACCACCACTTTTCCGTGGAAAGCTACGCCCTTGCACTCACTGTTCATTGGCATAAGTGCATAATCTACCCATAAGAATGATCGATTAGTTAGTGAAAGAAATCATCTGTCTGCAGTAAGAAGCGATTCTAACTGCATAGTTATGCAAACGGCTTCAACGATGTAGTCGGACCATATGGACTTCATGTTCAGTTCTTGAATTTAATCGTTATATTTTAACGCCGCTAAGCAGGCGCCTATACGTGTAGTCCAGAGCCGTGATGTAGCCTAGAGCCACCGGTTAGGCCTAAGCGTTGGTTTTTGTTGCGCCTAGGCTAAACTCGGAAAACTTGAATTTTTTATAGTCTCTTATCAGCCCTCAATGCGGCATATTTAAAAGTCACATAGCCAAAATATGTTAATAACATTGATTAAAATGTATAAATAATATTTAATGGCCAACTTCTCCGTAGGTTAACGATTATAATTGCATTCCATCCCGAAAGTAGAATTCATTCTCAGTCAGTGCTGCGTTAGTATTACCGAATGCACGACAAGTAGACTACATGTATTTCCGAGAGAAACATATGTCGCTTTCAACTTAGCTTACGTTTAGCCATAGCATAACAGTCGTCGCTCACCAGAGTTGTCAGCGCTTTGCACGTTCAGCTCACTCAGGTATGATTGGTATTATAGTTCATTCTTAATACTTAAATGCAGGCCTATAAATTAGGTTTACGGACGTAACGTCAACGGACCATTCGTCCAGGGGCTTCTGTCCCCCCCCTAAGCAGCCGGGCTCAATCCATCTTCTTCGCCCCCTCTTCCTGGGTCGGTCTTCCCTCTCACAATATGTCATCTAGTCCATTCCTCTGGAGAATGAAAGTTCATCCTTAATACTTAAACGTAGGCCTATAAATTAGGTTTACGGACGTTTCGTCAACGGACGTTTCGTCAACGGAAGTTTCGTCAACGGACGATTCGTCAACGGACGATTCGTCAACGGACGATTCGTCCAGCGGTGGTTGAGTAAAAACAGATTGATGAAAAGAATTCTTGTAACGTGAAAGCGGGATTAATGAAACTGTTCTCCTGAAATGTAATTGGGATTGATGAAAAGATTTCATGGCTTAAAGAGAAGTTTTGTGGTGAAAAGACATTTAGTTTTAATGGAAATTTGATGAAAAAAGGTAGTTTTTGCTTAAATAGAAGCTGGAAAGATTAAACAAATTCTTTCCAAAATGGAAGTCGGATCTACGAAGAATAGTTCTTGCTCAAATACACGATGGAACGATTAATTGAACGCGTGTCTAAACGGAAGCTGGATTTATTCAATTTAAATGATGATTCAAAACATATAAGTACTTAGGCTCAATCAGGCCCGCATTAAGGTAGATGCTAAGAGTGCTGCAGCACCAGGGGCCGCAGTCATCATCATCATCATCATCATAATCATCATAATCATCATAATCATCATCATCATCATCATCATCATCATCATCACCACCACCACCACCACCATCACCATCACCATCATCATCATCATCATCATCATCATCATCATCATCATCGTCGTCGTCGTCATCGTCATCGTTGGAAAAGTCGTCGTCATCATCATCATCATCATCATCATCATCGTCGTCGTCATCATCATCATCATCATCATCATCATCATCATCATCATCATCATCATCATCATCATCATCATCATCATCATCATCATCATCATCATCATCATCATCACCATCATCATCATCATCATCATCATCATCATCATCATCATCATCATCATCATCATCATCATCATCATCATCATCATCATCATCATCATCATCAATAATCATCATCATCATCATCATCATCATCATCATCATCATCATCATCATCAATCATCATCATCATCATCATCATCATCATCATCATCATCATCATCGTCGTCGTCGTCATCGTCGTCGTTACAAAAGTCGTCGTCATCATCATCATCATCATCATCATCGTCGTCGCAATAGTCATCATCATCATCGTTATCATCATCGTCATCATCGTTTTCATCGTCATCATCATCATCATCATCATCATCATCATCATCATCATCATCATCATCATCATCATCATCATCACCACCACCACCACCACCACCACCACCACGGTCGACTTCGATGATGGCAACTTGAAGTCTTGTTTAAAGGTCGCGAGGCTTAGCTGTTGAATTAATGTGTAAACCAGGGTGTCAAACCTTTTTTAGTGGCGGGCCACTGTGAGCATCTTCCAACAAGTGGCGGGCCATTGTTAATGTAACCGGATTTTTACAGTGGCGTAGCCAGTTATTTTTTCATGGGGTGGGGGCAGTGGGATGGCAGCTTAAAATGATGGGGTGGCTACCGTTGGCAATTAAAGCGTGCATCGGCATCGGTATATTGCCATAGACTATGTATTTTTAGATTTTGGATGTATTACAGTATTGGACATAATACGCATGCAAGCCTCACTAGCCTGTCTGTCCCACAGTGCACTATAGTGGCCTGTCCCACTTTCCCATCACCCACCCTATAAGAAGTTGTACAGGAAGTTGTATAAAAAATAAAATAAGTCAGAAATTATATAACATTCTTTAATTCTTTATCACTCGTAACAAGTAAAAAGTAAAACAATTCATTTGGGGGGGGGGCGGCTGCCCCCTTGCCCCCCCCGTAGTTACGCCACTGGATTTTTATATAGGCCTAGCGGCTGTCTTATGGCCAGGATCCTAAGGGTGAGATCCTTCACCACCGCTCGCCCGTTTTGAATGGACGCCACGCCATATAGGTCCCCGTGGACGGACCGTGCTAGCCCGAGATTTTGAATCTCTGAAATAGGCACCATCGGGAATCGAACCGCGGTCCGCATGCTCTCTTCCAGATGTAGCTAACGTGTGTGAACATCTTCCAACAAAATTAATTAGCAAAATTGGGTAGCGATCTGATCCAAATATCGCGAAAAGATCTTGATTCAATGTCCACTTCTCGCTTCTTATTATATTCTGACAACATTTTTAATAATGTAAGACTTATCTAAGTGTTTCGTAACTTTCATTATTTGTTCAACAGACAACCAAGGACTTTCTATACATAGGACCAGTGATACCGCTACAAATTTTAAGAAATGCCAAAATGGGGTCCTTATAAAAGCCAAGAAAATCCAAGTTAATAATTATGGACTTTGGCACATGTTTTATTTCAACAGAAGCTATTTTATTCGATAAATTGCCATGCTTATGAAATTATGTATAATTAATCCTAAAATCAATGTATGCTACATTGTTCATAATTGGTCCGTTCGCTGATTTTCCAACATACTAACAACATTTTGGAGCATACCAGGTAGTGCGCTAGTTTTTAGAAAACTCAATTGAGTCATCAACGTCCTCTGTACTTTAGTTGTTGCTTCTTGAGTTCAATTTTTGTGTGCTTTTGTCTGATCATTACCATTAAACCATTAAACCATTAAACTGACCATTAAACTGACTTGTTTGCATTTCTATGATTAATATCACATACCTTGCAACGTACAATATATATATATATATATATATATTTATATATATATATATATATATATATATATATATATATATAATCTGTCGTTGGGACAGATTCGATCCAATGTTTCAAATCTAATTCATGCAACCAGTCATCATTGTATGGTTTGTTATAGCCTACCAACCGTTGGTCTTAGTTCTCTTACTGAGTTAGGCTACTATCACCAGATACCGAGGTGCTAAAACTTGAAGAACCATCATTATTGCAATGCTGAGTGTCGTATAAATAACTCTTGCTGAGTTTCATGACGAATTAAAATCCAGATTTTTAAAAACCAAAACAAGAGATATTGAAAGTGCAACTATTGTTATTAATATAAGCATCTGTGATCAACTTATCGTTTATTTATTGAACTATTATTGTTTGCGATCTTGCGCGGAATTGCGCCAAATTTTACGTGACGTCACTGACAACTAATATGCAGAGAGCAACCAGTTCAGAGAATAATAATAAGTCGGATATACAGGGTGCGCCAAAAAAAAAACCCTAGGTTTTTCCCCAATATCTTGGCCAAAAGTAAGAATTTCAAAGTGAAATTTTACAGTCTTAAAGACAATTCATATTTACATATGATGGCCAGATTTCATCAAAATATTTCACACAAAGCAAAAGTTATGCCACTTTTAGGAAGGCCACCCACAGTTTTTTGACGATTCAAAAACGTAACGCAGCAAAAAGTAGGTTTTTTCCAATATTTTGGCCAAAAGTAAGAATTTCAAAATGAAATTTTTACAGGCTGATAGACAATTCATATTTACACATGATGACCGAAATTTCAACAAAATATTTAAAACAGAACAAAAGTTATATCACTTTTAGTGAGACCACCCTCGGTTTTTGGATGATTCAAAAAACGTCAAAAAGGTGGGTGTCCTCACTAAAAGTGATATAACTTTTGTTCTGTTTGAAATATTTTAATGAAATTTCGGTCATCATGTGTAAATATGAATTGTCTATCAGCCTGTAAAAATTTCTTTTTGAAGTTCTTACTTTTGGCCAAGATATTGGCAAAAACCTACTTTTTGTTGCGTTACGTTTTTGAATCGTCAAAAAACGGTGGATGGCCTCCCTAAAAGTGACGTAACTTTTGTTCCGTTTGAAATATTTTGATGAAATCTGGTCATAATGTGTAAATATGAATTGTCTATAAGCCTGTAAAATTTCATTTGGAAATTCTTACTTTTGGTAAAAATATTGGCAAAAAACCTAGGGGGGCCTTTTTTTTGGCGCACCCTGTACACTAGTCAGTAGATACAGCCATAGTTATATTATCGCTAAGGTTATTGTTTTTTAGTGGATTATTGTTGAGATTATTGTTATTTAGTGGATTATTGCTAAGATTATTGTTATTTAGTGGCCTGCCAAAAAAACAAATAAAAAAGCCAAGGTCCTTTGAAAAAAAGCCAATATCCAAAGAGACGATTGAAAAAGCCAAGTTCTTTTAATTAATTAGGCCTACATCTATGAAAGCAGATTGACGAATGATTGTTTGCAAAATAAAATAAATGTCTTTGGAGATTCAAAGCATGGTTCTTAGCGTTAGAAACAGAATTTTAAGTGGGGCGCCATCTATCGTTGAGAGTGAAATCATGACCACAAAATGTTCACAAGTAACCTATACTCTAAGACAGAATCCTTGAGAAACAACCAACCGGAAACCATAGATACACAATCTACAGCTGTGCGTCTGAGCAAAAGTGACGCCAGTAATAAAAAACCCATGTATTTGGCGCTCACTGTAAACTATAAAAATTTGAACTTTTATCCTCTAATTTTGTAATCTTTATGGACGGCTCCGCGGGCCAGAAAAAATCGTCGGCGAGCCAGAAATGGCCCGCGGCCAGCTCTTTGACACCTCTGGTGTAGACCTATAATCTTAACGTTCTAAAACCTGTAGGCTATAGGCTAAGCCAGAGTGTATGAGGCTAAGCTGTAACTGGTGATGACCACGATGAGTGTTAAGCTTAAACATGGAAGAATTCAAAAGAAGTAAATTTAGCCGACTATTCTAGAATTTCAAAAATATGCATTTGAACGATAAGCCTAATGATTTATTTAATATTGCTTTGTCGTTCGTTCCTGCTGTCGCTGTTAAACTAGTCTGAAACTTTTCTTAGAAACAAAATGCAATTCAAGAAAACATCCTTCATATTCATTAGTAGATATGGTAGAATTATATGCCTTGTGGACCGCTGGCTGACAGAAGAGGGGCCCGCAAGGTTGTCGCAACACCCGGGCCCGCACTAACCTTAATGCGGGCCTAGGTGTAATCACTTATCTTGCTAAACTATTATTTTAGAGAAAATAATGTGCAACGTTTACAACATTAATACTATGAAAATTATTATTATGAATACGAAGGACTACCAGCTGTCCACTCCCTCATCACCCATCCATCTAGGCCCCAGGGCCGGTGACACGAAATGGAGTATCCCTCCTGAAAGCTATCCGGGAGGATGAATTAATCTATCCCTCCGGATGGAATTAACCGGTCTACATATCCGAGGGATGAACCAGTCTATCCCCTTTTTTTGAATGCGTATAATTGAAAAATTTGTGCTCTATTCAAAATTTGAAGTGACTGAAATTGTTTAAAGTGCCCTAAGCAATGTTCAGAGAAAGGCAATTCGAATTTATTTAGTGACTGAGTGTTTTAAAGTGTTTAACAAGTTTTATGTGCTCTAAAAAGAAAGCAAAAAAATTATCTAGTAGGAAAAACATACCTGGTAGTGTCATTGTTCAAAACAAAGCAGATGAAAATTAATTTGCAAAAAAATATAGGCCTACGCGGAGGTGACTTTTCGACTTTTCTTTATTTGGGGGATACGATTAATACGGATGATACTCTATTTCGTGACACCGGCCTTAGCCCATATGACGCCCCAGGCAAAGCATGCATTTTAGCGCCCGAGACAAAGCATAGGCTACATTTGACGCCTTCGCCTTGTCACCTTGTGCTGTCAGCTCGTAGAGCTCTAGCGATCGTCATGACACACATTCTTCATTGTTCTCTGTTCGCAGACAAGTCCCTCAGTTCTTCCAAATTCATGCCAGTTATGTCGTGTATATTTGACGCCTTAGGCAAAATATATACCTACATTCGGCGCCATCTGGGTTTATTTTAATGACTTGACCATTCTGTATTAAGAACTCATGAATATCCTGTGCACTGTGCAATATATACATTGTATTTTTAGTGAAATTCAACGTAAACCGCTATTTATAACCTGGTTTATAAAATAGGCTTTTCAGTATCACATATAATTATTTATAACGCAGAAAAATAGCTCGGCGCAGAAATAAACTTTTCGACATCTCAGTAGGCTATAGCCTAGGTCACTCCTCCTTGTTGAGCTGTATCGACATCTCTAACATGTTATACATAGACCAGGTCAATCCTATAAGCGAGTTCACCATCTCAGTGACCTTTCGTGCGCGCGTGCGCAGTGGTCAAGGTCAATGCTACAATAGATGGTGTATATACCAAAAGTTCGGAAAATTAATGACTCGCGCATTGCGAATTTGTAATCTTTAGGCTACAATTATAATTCAACATCTATTGTAGCATTGACCTTGAATACTGCGCACGCGCACGCGAAAGGTCACTGAGATGGTGAACCCGCTTATATAGGAAGTGGTCTAGTTGTTTTTTAATCTTCGTTTATTGGCATTCAATCTGACAAACCGAAGAATGATTACAGATACAAGTTATACGAAATACGGTTCGTTTCGCACGACACGCAGGTCGGCTACACAACAGGCTCGGTAGAATCGTATATTTAGAAAGTGGGAGATACGTCCTTGTTATTCTGAATAGACGTAATGGTCTAAGTGCTGGAAACGGCCAAGCCAGGGGTATTATTATACATGTAGGCTACGCAAAATTTTGTTGCAGAGTATTAACGTTATTGGTGGTTTAAAACGTTGAATTTTTATGTATTAAGAAAATTTGGCTGGGACTTTGCTGTCATTTTTTTAAAGTTAGGCCTAAGGTTTGCAACTACATTTGAT
The DNA here is from genome assembly GCA_949752735.1 of Lumbricus terrestris. Classification (NCBI taxonomy): domain Eukaryota; kingdom Metazoa; phylum Annelida; class Clitellata; order Crassiclitellata; family Lumbricidae; genus Lumbricus; species Lumbricus terrestris. Next base: position 4,006,200 of record OX457038.1, on the reverse strand, counting down.
TTCACTCATTTGACGAATATTTTGTTAACCCTCATCCAAACAAGCGAAAAACCAGCTGAAGTTTAACAAAGGTGTCTAAAAATCGGTCATATTGATAGTACGGGTTTTTCTGTTGTTTTTTTTTCTGAGGGAAATCTGGGTTTATTTCTGAAACATCAGTGGCAACACTGATCCCACGTCAGAATCTAAAGATGAATATTAGTAGTCTATACGCTCAACTGAGTAACTTATTATAATTGTTTCTATTAGTACACGTGCTAAAGACTGAATAATATTCAATTTTGCAAACAAAATTGGTTCCAAGTGAAAAAAAAACTATTAAAATACACTTTTGTGGAAATGGCGCACCCTTTGTGGACATAGCGCCCCCTGGAACTTGGTGCCCCATGCAACTGCCTGCCTTGCATAGGCCTAAGACCGGCCCTGCAACCACCGGTTGCTACATGTCCACATTGAATGCGTTGACTGTTGAAGAACTGCGGCGCATGATTCTCTCTTCACTATCCAAGCCTTGTTAATTGGATTCTCTTCATATCGTTTCTACTCGATGAATTCGTGGAGATTCTTCTTCCCATTCTTACAATCATCTGAAGTCGATATCTACAGGGTGGGCCATAAAAAAAGACCCCCCTAGGTTTTTTGCCAATATCTTGACCAAAAGTAAGAATTTCGACATGAAATTTTACAGTTTTAATGACAATTCATATTTACATTTGATGGCCAGATTTCATCAAAATATTTCAAACAAACCAAAAGTTATGCCACTTTTTGGAAGGCCACCCACCGTTTTTTGACGATTCAAAAACGTAACGCAACAAAAAGTAGGTTTTTGCCGATATTTTGGCCAAAAGTAAGAATTTCGAACTGAAATTTTACAGGTTAATAGACAATTCATATTTACATACGATGGCCAGATTTCATAAAAATATTTCAAACAGAACAAAAGTTATATCACTTTTAGTGAGGCCACCCACCGTTTTTAGACTTTTTTTGAATCATCGTTGCCCGGGAAATTTAGGATTTGATCCGCTTCGGCCACAACCCCACCCCACAACACCCCAAGAACACAACAATAGGCCTATGTTTGTTACAATGGCGGCGCCAGGATTTCAGATTTTTGGGTGCTGAAGCCCCAAGCCCTTCCTCCCTCCCAGGGACGCAACTAGAACATTTTCTTACTAGGGCGGTCACATTGCAATCGCCGTAAACGCGCACAGCTGCGAGTTCCGAATGCATAAACGAAGCACATACCGACCAGGGTGTCTGGGAGAGCGTCGTAGGGTCCCCCAGCGGGGTCTGGGACGGAGCCCGAGAAACCGACGCTTTTTTGTCTGTTGACATTGACTAGAGTCTAAAGAGTTCAGCTCACTTTTGTTTGGGATGACAGCTTCTATTCCATAAAGAAGAAACGGTTTACAGTGGGCAGCTACTATATGCAACAAAACTGGTTCACTAAATTTGTAGCATTTGCTATACAATAAATTAAATTACCTATAAAACTTAATATATGTCTATAATATATATATATATATATATATATATATATATATATATATATATATATATATATATAGTATAGTTGATTTCGATGGCATTGCCCGTTGTCCATAGCCTTCTTTTTACGAAATAAGCCTTTATGGATATTTTCTGCTTTTTGCTTTGGGCTGAGCCACATTTAGAGACTTCGCCCCCTAGCTCCTGGCGCCGCCACTGGCGCAAGCATAATATACGCTATGATAATAATTATAGTTGATTTCGATGCCATTGATCATTGTCTAGTTTTCTTATGACGAAATAAGCCGTTATATACATTTTCCGCATTTTGCTTTGGGGGGGGGGGGCTGAGCCGCATTTAGGGGGCTCAGCCCCTCCTAGCCCACCTCTGTCGCCGCCACTGGTTTGTTACACCAAGTACAATTCATGAATATATAGTGCACCAATTTATAAAAATTTCAGCTCGTTATGAAGAAATTAGGCTCGTGACTATCTCTTGAAAATGAGCAACACGAATTGGTAGGTTGGTAGGTTGACCTTTAGTAAGGTTCAAGCACCCCTAATCTTCCAACAGCATGGTAAATCAATATCTAATATGTATACCCGTCATGTTTCTACAATTGCCTTACTAACCATCCATTCTCACTCTTTAGGCCTACCCTTTCGTCTCTCTCGCTGGTGAACTCCATGATCATTCCACTCACGGATAACTCAATCAATTTTTAAAAACAGCTCTTTCACAAAATTTTATCCAGATTCTTCCTATTCAATTCTTGCTGACCCTTCCCAAAAGTACAAGCCAACAATTTTTTTTTGGGGGGGGGAGGTTAAATGTACCGAGGTTCTTTCAATGCTATTTTGATAATAACAATGATTCCAGAAGGGTTGTGAGGCTGTTGGCATGCCATGCACTGCCTCGGAGCCATAACGATATGTGGAGAAATTTAAAGTGGTAGGGAGTTCCTTCCCTTCCCTCTTTATGATTTAACCCTAGGGCTACCAAGGGGGGGTGGTTGCCACCCCCCTAGGTTTTTCGCAAATCAAACGCGTTCCGTCTGGAATAAAATTTTGAAAAAATTGGTAGCTGTAGAGGGTTCATTGGGACACATTTTGAGCCAACAATTTTTATGATGCCCCCTACCGTTCAAAAGTTACACCCGATATACCAAAGGTACCAGGGGGGTGGATACCACCCCCCCTAGAATATCGTCTATAACTTTTCCGCCCTTTTATATTAAGAGACGCAAATTATACCATTCTATAGAGGGAATGTGGGGCTACATTTCCATGCTCACTGAGTTGTCTTTTGACAACCGGAAGTGCTCAAAATAAATTAAAATATATATAAAGGTGTTTTATTTTCATAAAATGTTCATGTTTTTTATATTATAACTTATTCATAATTTATTTTTTAATAGAAATAAATTATGCCATTCTGTAGAGGCCATTTAGGGCTATTTTTTGATACTAAATAATTTGGAATTTGATGACCGGAAGTGCTCAAAATAAATTAAAATGTATAAAAATGTTGGGTTTTTTTGCAACGCAAACCGATATGTCTGCGTAAACGTTTTTCAGCAGATATAACATGTTTTTTTGTTTTGTTTGTACATAAAACAGACTTATTACTAGTTTTTATTGTTGATAATTGGACTTTATTATATAAACTATTATTGTATATATAAATCATGTTCAAAATAAATAAAATCTAATATATTCCCTATGCGTAAGCATACGTTTTCGTGTAATCGACGGGTGCCTATGGTAAAAAATTCATAATTTCGGGGGGCATTCATATTTTCTAAACCTAAATATACCATTTTGTGCAGAAATGAATGCTGAATCGAATGGTGTATTACAAGTTATGATATCCAAAACGAAACCCAAAATCCAGGGGGGTGGTAACCACCCCCCCCTTGGTAGTCAGTGTTACAAAAAAAGCTTGGTAGCCTGAGGGTTAAGCCATGATTGTGGACAATGAACACGCTGTGGAGTGTGGACAGTGGAGGCATCCAGGCTATCGGCGTTGGCGCTATTGCGATGTTAATCATGAATAGCCTTTATTAGCCTATGTTAGACACAGTGGTGTAGTCCTAAAAAATGGAGTGGGGGGACGCCTGGAAATTGAAGTGGGGGGACGCCATGGAAATTGAAGTAGAAACTGTAGCAAAAAGTGCAAGCTTGCAAGAATTTTGCAAAAAAGTGGGGGGACGGCGTCCCCCCGCGTCCCCGCCCCACTACACCACTGGTTAGACAGACAAATGCTTTCATGTTTCCAAAAAAATATTTCATTGTCGGACCCAAAAGTGGTGGTGACTGTCACCACACTTTTATAAGTGGTGGTGACTTGACACCACCACTTTTAAAAGTGGTGGTGACTGGACACCACCGTCACAACAGAACGTTACGCCAATGAGGAAAACTTAATTTCAAGAAAAGACCGGCAATCGAAGCACCTTAGCACGGTGTCGCCATTCACCAAAAGGACGAGTTTGTTTTCTTCTTTCATAAAAATCATACACATCTGCTCGACTGTTTTCCTGCCACGCATGATAATTTTTAGCGCAGCAATCATCTTGCCTCCTCCGTCAAGTGTAGTTGTTGATGTGTGTGACGGACGTTGTCGGCTAGAATGTAGGCCTACAGTTGCTTTTAACACATCATTTCTAATCACACACCACAAGCTTCCTCGGGCTCATAGGCGCAACCACCCTATGGGACCCACGGGACGCGTCCCCCCCAACTCTTGAGTGGTCCCATTGACTTTATCATTAGGGTCCCCCCAACTTTTAGGACGTGATTCATTTGGTCCCCCCAACTTTTAGGACGTGATTGCGCCTATGCTCGGGCTCCTCTATCCATCACACCTCGGGCTTTTCATTCGAAACTTAAGACACTCCTTTTCACGATCTCTTACCCTATCTCAACTGATCCTCCACCCTCCAATTCCCGGCCCAGACGACACCCACCTTAGTAGCTGTTCCGCCCCTCTGATCCTATGGTAACTCGACCCGGACCACCACGGACTACTCTCACGGACAACCCTTCTAACACAACGCATCTGATCCTGATCCTATGGTAACTCGACCCGGACAACCACGGACTATTCTCACGGACAACCCTTCTAACGCAACGCAGCGCTCGTGAATAAGCTGGTGCCCCGCGCTTGGCTTTCGAGTGGCGCTTTAGAAATTTCGAGTTTACGATTACGACAGGGCGAATAAGACGCCAACCCCTTTAAAAATCGTGGATAGACACAAAGTCATATTTTAGTTGTCTCACTGCATGGAGCGACATCTTGCGAACTTTCCTTAGCGATGACTTTTCAGTATTCAAGACATTGACGCGAAAAATCAATTTTCTATTTTTTCACTACTTTTTTGTAAGTACACATTTGTGAATCTGCCTGAACTTCTCTTTAACCTTCATCATCATCATCATCATCATCATCATCATCATCATCATCATCATCATCATCATCATCATCATCATCATCATCATCATCATCATCATCATCATCATCATCATCATCATCATCATCATCATCATCATCATCATCATCATCATCATCATCATCATCATCATCATCATCATCATCATCATCAGCAGCAGCAGCAGCAGCAGCAGCAGCAGCAGCAGCAACCGTGGGCTCAGCGCCCGTAGGTGTCCGATGCCTTCTTTGCCAGGTACTTCCATTTTCTTCTATCCAGCACTGCTCTGCTCAGCTCCCGAAGCGAGGCTCTGCCCCAATCGGAGACGTCGTCGAGCCATTCCCTGAGCGGGCTTCCTCTCTTATTATTTTGTCCCCTCCATTCGTCCGAACATCAGTGCTTTGGTCTTTCTGCTGTTATCCACTCTGCAAATGGGCCCGAACAATTCTAGTTTTCTGCTGATCAGCTTCTGCATGATGTTTTCCTTCAGCTGCACACGTTTGCATAGCTCTGTGTTGTTTACCCTATTCTTAGTATTTTCCTGTAGCATTTTCTTTCGAAGGCCTTAACCTTCTTTAACCTTATGTAGCACCAATTTCTGAAATTTTAGTGCAATAAATGCCATGATTGATGCAAATTACAGTTTGCAGGGTGTAATGTTTAGGATGGGTCAGGCCCGCCGACAGAAATTCCGGGCTTCTGGGCAGGGAAGTCACGGGCCCTAAACTGTCTTTAGACTTTTTTTTATAGCAAATTTGAATATAAAAAGACAAATAGAAACAACAAAAGCGCGGGTGCGGATGTACTAAAATTTACGATTCCAATCAGCTCTTAAAATGTTAAGAATTTAATTTTCAAAAAAATAAAAAATTATGATATCGTGGTCTAATTAAAAAGCAGCCCTTTCCGGATTTAACTTCAGCAAAAGCGTTTATGATATATCCTGGTATCCATTTTGTGATTTTTGTGTGGGAACCTTTAAATGCACTTCGGAAATGCTCTTTTTATCGCCTGGTAAATTGTCCGGATGTCTTGGAGGACTGCTTCTTATGCTATAACTTATAGCCTAGTAATTCTATACGGTCTCAATCGTCTGTGTAGACAAGAGCCCTGTAGGCAGAGTGCCCAACATAAAAACCAAGCCTTTTACAGTTTCTATAATTTCAGTATTTGCGTAAGTCTAATTTATAATGTCATTTTTTGGAATTATGATGCCACACCACAAATTTCATATTCGTCCATTCGGCTATGATCATCATTAACTTTCAATTCACTCGTATCAAACGGTGTAAGAATGATTTACGGGCTCTTATTAAATTTTGTCTTCTTTGGAAATCAGACAACACATAATAATTAGCAAAAAAGCGTTCTGAGACGAAAGTGAGCGTGTGCTTTGGAAAAACTTGATTATTATAAGGCAATGGACAGTTGCTTGAAAGTTGAAGCTTAAGCAGTTGTACACTTGTGTGATAGTATTATTAGGCTATTATTCAAAACGGCATAACTCCTAAGCTTTGTATTGGCTAAGTCTCCTTCTCTAAGCACATCTCTTCCCTGTCACGTGCCTGCTATTACCAAATTCGACAGCTGCGAGTTGTTGCTCGCTCTCTCTCATTCACTGCATCTTCTACTCTTGTCCATGCCTTTGTTTGCAGCCGCTTAGATTACTGCTCCTCTCTTTATGTTGGCCTCCCACAGGTCCGTCTGAACTCATTGGTTAGGGTTCTTCGAACTGCAGCACGCTTGGTTGGTGGCATCTCCCGGTTTGCTCACGTATCTGCCTTCATGAGGGACGACCTTCACTGGCTCCCACTGCAGCAACGCATTGCTTATAGAGTTTCGTCTATAGCTTGGCGCTGCATTTTGTCTCAAGCTCCATCCTACCTATGTGAACTTTTTACTCCAGTCTCGGTTTCTCTGGGCCGTCGTTCGCTGCGGTCAGCTGCCCGCGGTGACTATGTTGTCCCTTTTTGTCGTACCGCTACTATGCAGCGAAGAGCATTTTCCGTGGTGGGTCCAGCTATCTGGAATGGCCTCCCTGCGGCTCTCCGTTCGCTTCCCCGCGACTCTGCTGGCTCTTTCTACCGTCTTCTCAAGACCTTTCTCTTTGACCAGGCCTGGGTTGGGAGCGCCTCTGAGTAGATATCTTGAAGGGGCGCTATATAAATTTATGTGATTGATTGATTGATTGAAGTGATTAGCTGGGCCCGCCGCCCGTAATCAACATATGAAAACTATTATAACCAATGTAGCCGGGGCCCCTCCGGGCCCCTAAAGATCGCCGGGCCCCTGGGTAGTTGCACCCCTACCCCCTCTCGGCGGGCATGGAGGGGGTAATTTGAAACCTTTACACCGGTGCACCGAGTTCCCACCGCCGCAGTTTGTGGAATGATTATTAGACGATGGAAGAAAGACAACTCTGTCCGACCTGACGTGGAGAAGACCACGATTCCGTGCTGGGGAACGATCGCTAGTGTCACGGTTAGGGGGAACCATTCCAAGGAAGGGCCGGGTTGCGGGACCCCGAAGGGACGGATACGTCCGCGACCGGTAAAGCACCGGGCAACCGTAGCGAACAACAGTGTAATCCACGCACAATTAACCGAGAGATGCGGGACGGACGTAATTTATTAGAGCCGAAACCATTCCCACCCGACCGGAAATCCTTAGCGGGTGGAGATGGTGGAAGCCTCAGTCTTGCGTATGGTTGTAGAAGTCGACAATCGACAATGGAAACGTCCAAGAACAGCGACCGGAAAGCTCCAGAAGAAATCATAGTCTTGGAGGATTCACCACCTGGGAGCCCAACCAAACCGTCGACCGGAAGACCTGCGGAAACAGCGTACGATCTACGGACGCCCGACCACATGCTGCCTCTCAGCCAACATCCGACGTCTCCCCTATCGCAGAGGAGTTCCTCCGTGGAGATGCCCTTCCTTGGAGAGCTGGTGCGTTATTCCACGGCAGCTCCCGTCAGCCAGCAAGGACCCAGTCGCCCACCACCGTCGGAGCTGGTCGGCAATCCGTATGGAAGCGACGGGGCCGAATCATCGGCGCTCAGAGTACGTATGGGTGGGACCCTGTGGTGTGTGATGCGATTCCTCCACAATCAAGGTCACGTGGAAGTGACTCCAGATGACGTGAGAATGATGAAGAAAATGGCGCCTGAAGTGGCTGAGTTGGCGTCGGCCATTCCCATGATGCTGGCTACTATACAAGCGTTGGCCAGCAACCCTGGGGCCAGCCAGACGATGACCCGCTGGACCAAGATCGAACAACGGGGACCGCCGCCACCTCTGGACTTTGATGTAGTGTTAGGCCCACGCTTAAGGCCTTGGGATAAGAAGGAGATCTGGTCTTTTGGGAAGTGGGCTTTGGCTGCACAAATAACGGAGAAGTTCTTGGAACAAGGGGTACCTCTCCTGGAACATGTCTTCTTCACGTCGCTTGGCGACTGGGACGCCGCAGTACTCAAGGAGTACCAGAACATAGATTTGGTCGTTTTCACACTATACATCGTGAAATCGGCCTTGTGGTTTTGGCCCACTCTGTTTAGGAACGACCAAACGTCACTATAAGTTTGCATGAGGCGCGCGGCCCTGGACAGTCAATTTTCTGGCCTGATTCGCAGTTGAAAAAATTATTGTTATGGTTCGAAAGATCAGAACTTTAAATGGATATCCCGCTTGGAGAATTATTTACTGTATTTGAAAAGTGTTTAATTTCTATTAACTTACCGGTGTGGCTCCAGTAAGCACATACCCGCCGCTTAATTGCGGGGAAGTAGTGGCGTCTAGATAGGGCCTAAGTGATGTAGTGTTGATTTCGATTATGATGAACATGAACTTGAAGGGAAGAGATTTTTCGGTTTTTATTTTACGAACTTGCCCTAGTTAAGATGATTCTTGGTCAAACTGAATAAAGTCCCGCGTATGATTTAACTAGAATTGTAAGATGACATGACTGTAACTTGCTTAGTTATAACTGATAGCTATATTTTTGAATGCTTTGCATATTGATGACTGAGATGCGCTATGTTTCTTTAGTTGGAGCGATGATTTGATTATTTCATGCGTTACTATGAACAGTTAACCATATTGTATGGTGCTGGAGCTGGAGCTGCATTAGTTGATAGCTGTTTTGTTATGGATTTCCGCGATGTTGATTGGTACTATTCGTTGCAATTGTACTGACAAGCGTTAGTGGATTTCTGCATTGAGGTAGTGGCATTGCAATAGACAGTAAGCTTCCATTGGTTGAACGAGCAGATACATGTATTGCAGTTTGCTGAGGCATAGGATCTTGGTCTTGAGATATTGTATGTAGACTAGAAGGGTTCTGTATAGCATGCTTTCATGTAAGCCTGATGCTCTGCAGCCCGTAGACTCTAGTAGTGTTTCGTGTATTGGGTGATGACTGATGAGTCATGGACTCTGATGTATAGACCGGTGAAATTGAGTAATGTGTGTACTGTGTGATGAGACATTGTGCCGATGACCAGAATTGCTTAGACCTTGCTGCATAGATTTGACATCGGATTGCTTTGATATTGCTCTGACATTGCTAGCGCATTATTGCTGAGCTTGATCATGTACACAGTACACTTGAAAGTCGTATAGAGCAGCGGTTCTCAACCTTTTTAGTGCGGCAACCCCTTGGTAACATTTCGAAAGTTGTGACGACACCCAGGGCTCCAACAACCAAATTTATTGAGTTATCTTCTTTCACTGCAGTTTTTTTTACCATTGTCCATTGTTATGCATTTACATCCTAGTAATTCGAAAACTGCGTTTAGCCAATTGTACGAGGTTTCCTTACTCTTGCGATTCTGAGAGCTACCTGCTATTCGGTATTTTCAGTTGAAGTTGATTTCCACAGCTACCACGTCTTACTGTTGAAACTTTCCGAACCTGTCTCAAGAGTGCCTTCTTGGTGTCATCAGCATTGTTCTTAAAAATACCAGTCATGTTTTCCTGCATAGTTAAGGATGATTAGTATCTTAATGGCAAATCAATTTATTTGTCGGGTTTTATTGATTTTTGACATTATTGAAAATGTCAGTAAAAATAAAACTATTCATGTGGCAACTACCGGTATTAAACAATAGGCAACTGTGACAATTTTTCTTTTATTAACACTCATTTCACCTAGCTGTTTTGATTTGAGTGGGTATCAATTTCATAAATTTTATTTGTGTTCTTAATGAATGCGTCGAGCAGGGTAGGGTTTTGGAAAGGGGGTGTGCTCCTCATCATTGTCAAATTATTTAAAAATATCCACACCGCAGTGGTAGCATATTAGGCTGTCCTTTTAAAAAAAATTATAATTTCAGTGCTGAAAGACATAATTTAAGACTTAAATAAATGCCCCCATTGTTTAGTTTTTCGTAAATCTTCACATCATAATGGCTACATTTAAAGCTGTCATCTTAAGACAGGTATACCTCGTATTTTCAATGCTGATAGTCATGGTCTAAAACTTCAGAGTGTCGAACCCCAATTGCTAAAAAACGTTTTGGATCTGCACACTGTAGCCTAACTGTTACATTTTCAGCTGTCATCTCAACAAAATTAGGCCTACTCATGATTTCAGTGCTCATAGACATTGTTTAAGACTACAACAAATATTCACTGTAGCCATTGATTTTAAAGAAGAATGGTAAGAATGGTAAGAGTGAAATTTACACTTGAAAAGTAAAATGGTAAAATTTTAATTAACTTGCTGCCCCAATCTAACGAATAGCAAGAGCATAAGTAAAAGTTTATTTTGAGTTGCTCTAACGCAGTAGATATTGTTGAAATTGCTATTGTATCTTTTAAAAATTTCTGAAGGGTCCAGGCGACCTCTGGCAAATCGTCAGGCGACCCCCGTGGGGATCGCGACGAACAGGTTGAGAACCGCTGGTGCAAGCAATAAACTTGCATAATTAAGAAATAAAATTGATTCAATGACTACTAGTCGTCCTGCCTCACCGGAGTTTATAGAGCGCCCGGTTGGAGATGACGAGCAGTGGCGTAGACAAGGGTGGTTTCGGGGGTTAAACCCCCCATTGACTTAGAGAAAAAGTTTTTTTAAAGGTTATTTATACACTTAAATAAGAAAAAAACCAAAACAATTGCTTGTAGTACCAATTGTTTTTCTTACTTTATTCCCTTGGTTACTTTATTTCATTTTTATTTCCTGTAATACTGTTGGGTTGGTGTCAGAAAGGCATCCGGCCAAACAAAAATCCAACCCCCCCCATCATAAATTCTTGGCTACGCCACTGATGACGAGGGAAGGTCATGTGCCTCCAATAGGTCACGGGTCAGTTCGGTCCTAGAGATGATAATTGACCGGATGAATAAAAGATTTGCAGTTGTGCAATCACAAGTGTGGGCCCTTCAATGGGGCATGCGGTCGCAAGTAGGTGAGGTGCGATCACAGGTCAGGGAAGTAAATTTTCAGGTGGGAGAAATGAAGTTCCAAGTCGGTGAAATGAAATCGCAAGTAGGGGAGGTTATTAGTCGCCTCGACCGATTGGAAACGTCTTGGCCAAAAGTAATATCGAAATGAAATTTTACAGGCTTAAAGACAATTCATATCTGCACATGGTGGCCAGGTTTCATCAACATATTTCAAACAGGACAAAAGTTATACCACTTTTAGTGAGACCACCCACCGCTTTTGACGATTCAGAAACGAAACAACAAAAAGTAACAAAACACGAATTTATTACGCCTCATCTCAAATAACTGTTGTCAAATGAACTTGGTAGTGCTTCACAACTTGTGTTCAATGTGCCCACCACCCATGCCAAAACTTCTTTTGAGTCTCTTTGCAAAGTTCATCATGGACCTGTTGATTAATTTGACAGATTCCTTATTTACCAAGTTGATTGTCATCTTGCTAAGTGACTTCTCAGTGACGCGCAGCTACGCTGGTACCCTGTGTCTTTTTTAAAATAATAATAATAATGATCATCTGGCATTATCAAGGCCAAATGATACCAATTATTTGAGATGAGAAAAAAATTCGGGTTTTTGTTACTTTTTTTGTTGCGTTTCGTTTTCGAATCGTCAAAAAACGGTGGATGACCTTACTAAAAGTGGTGTAACGTTTGTTGTGTTTGAAATATTTTGATGAAATCTGGCTATGATGTGTAAATATGAATTGTCTATAAGCCTGTAAAATTTCATTTGGAAATTCTTACTTTTGGTCAAGATATTGGCAACAAACCTACGGGGGGTGTTTTTTTGGCGCACCCTGTATATCAGAGGTTCTGAACCTTTTTCGCCCGCGACGCACCTAAACTTGCAACCAAATGTCGCCATGCAATCGTCATGACTTGTGAACATCGTTAAAAAGATAAAATTAGACCTAATTTAAGGCAGCTTGGTCTATAAATTTTGATATTGTTACAAATTTTATTGAATGAAATGTTGACACTTTATGCTTTTTAGTATCTAATTAAGCTTATTCTAACATTTCAAATAATTATACTAATCTATATTCACGAGTCTACGTTGTTTTATGGTTATTATTGTTTGACTATGAATTCAGTAGAGTTTTTGCTTCTGAATTTTCTTTGGATCATAGTAAGACGAGGATCCACAGGCTTTTGTGAGATGTATACAGCTGCGTATAGCAACTCAGCCAGATGAGCCTGACGACTAAGCTAGGGCCCTTACCCGTTAACGAGACTAACGAATTAAAATAGTCAAAGTATAGGAGTTACATATAGGCCTAAATATAAACGGTTTAAATTCAATTCAATTCAATTCACTTTATTGCAACCAGAACACACCATAACAGCAAAGGTAGAAAATATACATGCATTGGCTACAATTACTAGGCCTACGCGTGTAATTGCCTCACTATGAATAAAGATCAAAACGTTGTCAAACAAATTAAGAGAAGAAATAGCAGGAGTTCGCGGTAAGGCCCAACAGAAGCTTATAAGAAATAAAAATTAAAAAAATGACTAAATTAATTCGTTTTTGCCACAGCAATCGTTTTACGACCCAAAATCCTTTAAAAAAATCTGGTGACTAGAAAACAAGGTCATCTGAAAATTCGAATGTTCAGAAAATTCGTTAAATTATTGGACCGAAAAGTCGCTTTCATCGACCGCAGCGTGTAGCCTACACACCTCACATTTTACCAGAACAGCCCTGCCAATAATTTAGCTTTAATAGACCTAAGATCGCACATTTATAGACTGGACAATTCTTTTTATATTTTAGAAGGTCATCTGGATCTCTTCCTAAAACCTCAGTGGCAAAACTGTTCATTCGACTTGGAATCTGCAGAAGACTTTCTTCATAGACAGCAACGTCTTCTCGCAATTCGGAGTTATCTTCATAACCACTTAGTTAGACTCCTCCAAGACTCTTCAACAACAAGAAGCATCTTGTTCGGAACTTAGATCTACTATGGATGAGTGTAAGTTATTTGAAACTACTAGCCTACATACTTGAGCGTTGCCATAATTGTGCAATAGCATAATCTTATGACTTATGCAATCTTTTTATAACTTACAGTTGGGGACGATGCCATATCGAACACGGAACTCGCGGAATTAGAACGTATGTGTGATCTCTTTAACGAGGATGGACTGATGGACTTCGTGCTCCAAATAGGACAGCTGGAACCGGACAAAGCTCCAGGTAACTATGTTGATTATGGACCATTGGATAGGCCTAATTACTTACCGCTCTAGGGTGGTGGGAAGGGCTGCTGAAAACGTTACGTGTGTGGGCGGGGAGTTGAACGTTACGTAGCGCCTTTACTAAAAGTTAAGTTACACATCTACATCGAATGGCACACTTTAGCCATGATGATGTGATCGAAGTTTAAACTTCGTGACATTGATGCAAAGCTTAAACGAATTTGGCCTTATATATACGAAGAAGATCAGACAACAGACTCCAGTTAAATTCCAGGCCAATATATCCAGTCTCAGTTCTCCCGTTTGTTTAAACCGGAAGCTACTCTTGGAATTGTTTGGATCTCGGATAGTAGGCCTATTACCGACGGACAACGTAGTACCGTAGCCTTATTCTCATTGGATTCGTAGTTTGTTTGTTTCATTCATTCATTCATTCATTCATAGCATTTAAAAAAAATTATAATTACGCATTCAATGTTGTTTGTATGCGCACTTGTTATAGCGCCTCTTCCAGCCATCAACCGCTACTCAGAGGCGCTCCAGACTACAGCGCGGACACTGCTTCGGAGTTTCACGTCGAAGCGCTGAGCAATTGCGAGTGAATTAAGGACTTGCCCAAGGTTCCTACGCGGCGACTTGAGGTGGATTCGAACCTCGAACCTTCCGGCTTCAATGCAACGATGCCCCCACTACACCTCCGCGCCCCACTTGTCGACATCGGGGAACCAATTTGAGGCATATTTTTAAATGGACACGAATTTCAAGCTCTTAAAATTGTTGCTCAACAAAACTAAGAAACAGTTCTATTAATAATCCAGACTAATCAAATTACTAGTTTATCTTAATTTTGATTAATTACTTGGCCTAATGAGCAATGTAGTCCGTGATACTTTCAGCATTGTGTAAAATTTAACTTTTGATGTAGAACTTTAAAAATTACATTTTACAAACATGACCGTCATTTATATAAATAAAACATTCTATATATTGCCTATAGCCTACTGTCAAATTACAATACACATAGGCTACTATATTAAATTTGCTGTAAAATATGAATTATAATTACGCGTTCCCATAGGCCTAGATTTTAAGTGATTTTTCGTAAAAATAATTACGTAACGCTGGGGCGGGTGGGTGTGTGGGTTAAAGGAAACGTCACGGAGCGTTACAGGGTGGGTGGATTAGTCAAAAAGGTCATTTTCGGCGTTACGTAATTATGCAGTGACCCCCTTACGATTATTATTTCTTAGCTGCATTTCTTTCATTTTCTACTGGAAAAAATATAAATATTTTCCAAGTTCCAAACTTTATTTTCAACAATTCTGCTGTTATAAATATTTCAAAGGCAGTGACTCTTATCTTTACAGTGAAGAAACAGGAAGTAGATCCATCGGATGAAATTGTCGCACCAGAGAACGAATTCTGTAAGTGGTTCTCAGTGTGAACTTATTCACCTCACATAAAAATTGTCTCTCCAGTCTCTTCGGGGATTCTTCACGCAGATTATTGGCCGACCCTAACAACGACTCTCCCTCTATGTGCGACAGGCGCCCAGCATTCATTTTACGCGCCAAATATGCGTGCACCCGTGCCAAGTGTACATGTACACTTGCTCTTGCATACCAATAATTAGCTGAGCATTACAGGGTGCGCCAAAAAGACCCTCTAGGTTTTTTGCCAAAATTTTGGTCAAAAGCTAGAATTTCGAAATGGAATTTTACAGTCTGAAAGACAATTCATATTTACACATGATGGTCAGATTTCATCAAAATATTTCAAACAGAACAAACGTCATGCCACTTTTAGTCAAACCACCCACCGTTTTTGACGATTCAAAAACGAAACGCGACAAAAAGTAGCAAAACACGATTTTAGTAAGTCTAATCTCAAATAACTGTTGTCAAATGAACTAGGCAGTGCTTCACAACTTGTGTTCATGTGCCCACCACCCGTGCCAAAACTTATTTTGAGTCTCTTTGCAAAGTTCTTGATGGACCTGTTGATTAATCTGACAGATTCCTTATTTACCAATTTGATTGTCATCTTCCTAAGTGACTTCTCAGTGACTCGCAGCTACGCTGGTACCCTGTTTCTTTTTTTAAATAGTAATAATAATGATTATCTGACAACATCAAGGCTATTTGATACCAATTATTTGAGATGAGAAAAAATTCGTGTTTTTTGTTAACTTTTTTGCGTTTCGTTTTCGAATCGTCAAAAAACGGTGGTGACCTCACTAAAAGTGGTGTAACTTTTGTTGTGTTTGAAACATTTCGATGAAATCTGACCATCATGTGTAAATATGAATTGTCTTTAAGACTGTCAAATTTCATTTCGAAATTCTAGCCTTTAAATCCTAGCGGGTCTTTTTTGGCGCACCCTGTAAAATTAGCTCACATTACTTATTCCCTTCTTTTAAACAGGGCTAATTATATTCAATACATAGCGAACCTAGGCTACATTAATTAAACAAAGTAAACAATTCCTAATCTATAATAGCATCATCAAAATATCTTAAACTACCATCTAGTTAAGCTGTCGGTTACTACGTTTAATTTTCGGCGCTTTCTAATTCGGTGACCCTGAAGATTTTGCCATCCGGAACATTCAGTTTTCCATTGCCATAATTATAGGCTTAGTGTCCTACTGCATGTTGAAAAATTGGTCAGTTTTCACCTTATGAAAACCCTCAGTGGACACAGCTTCCGACATCTTGCAGGGTTCTATTTGTGTTATTTTTATGGGTTTTTCTCTTCCATTGCTCCCCTTTATTTGTCTTGTTGTTTGGCACAAATAGAGTTCTATATTTTTATTACATAGGCACTATGAATGGATTGGTTTTACTAACTCGCCACCTGGTGAATCAATTCAACACTGGTGTAAAACTTTATAACGCTTAAATGTTCTGATCTATTCTTCTTACACCACACTTATTTACTTGATACATTACTGTTTTATAGTTACAATATTATACGCACTAAACCAGTACCCATAGTTTTTTATCAGACTTATTTTTTTCTTTTTTATGCTTATTATCATTTGAATCATTCTCTAATATTAAGGGGTTATGCTACTAGAATAGTTGTTTCAACTATTAGAACCTAACTGTAGGCTACTCATTAGACCGTAACTCTCCAGGTCTGTTAGCACATGCTGTCCACCGTCCTGGACATTTCTTCGATTTACATTTTCTCATCTTGAAACAGTTAATAATTGACGAACTTCATTTGTGATAACATTTTTTAAATCGCAAATCGGCCAAACAACGTCCGGTGGTGCCATAAAATACAGCAGTAGCGTTGTGAAAATAATAAGCTATCACACAGATCAACTTCATTAAATGCATGTAACTACTTGCAGCATTTGTTTTCTCACGATGGTCCATATATAACCCCAGGGTCCATGCAACCAAAGTAATTGAGCCAATCAATAGTCAAAATATATTAAAATAGCGCCAAAAACCGAAATATAAACTTATGGCAAATTTTATCACCTTGTGTTCGTTCAAGTTCACCAAAATGCTTAGATCCTGACTTCAGAAACTGAACATGGGCCATGCCATTGTGAGATCAATTTATTTGTTAACGTATGAATACAACACGAAGATGTTTTCTCTTCGTTCAAATTTTTCTTTTGCAGTGGCGGCGCCAGACACTTTTTGTAGCCAGGGCATAGCCAGGGCAGTCATACAAGTAACCAGGGCAGAGGGTGAGTCGCATTCTCGGGAGTACGGGCTTACATAGGTCTATAATTTGGCGCTACCGTGCTAGCCATAAATCACCATTGATGTTACAGCTGTTTTTTTCACTTAATCTAGGTCTTTTGCCTGCGTCTGGGTTTCTGGTTTGCTTTGAGACCAAATCTGGTATTATTTTAAATTTTTGATTACTTGACCATTTTTATTTACAACGCATGAATATTCTGTGCACTGAGCAGTATAATTGTGTTTATAGTGAAATTCAATGTAAACTGGTTGTGCTACATAATTTTTTCCACGACTCATTTGACAAACATTTTATTAACTCTCGTCCAAAATATCTGAAATCTAACATAATTTGAATAAAGGAAGTCTAAAATCGCTTATATAAATAGTCCGGATTTTTATGGGTTTTTCATAACGAAATCTGGGTTTATTTCTGAAACCTCAGTGGCAACACTGTAACCCACCCACCCTACACTACTAGGGTTGGCTGGTCAGAGAATCAGATGGGCGAAGTCATAAAACTGAGGACTTTTTGACATTTTTAAAAGCATGTCTTATAAATCGTATAGACTAATCTCTGTGACTTAGTGAAGCATTGCAAATTTTCTTTCGAGTAGCATTTCGGAAGCAAAAAGTTCAGCAAACTGAGTTAGGCATAATGGCATATAGGCATAGGCTAAGTGAATTGCTTACGCAAATGCTTACGCTTCATTTGAAGAACGATAAAGCGACAGTAGGCCTACTGTTGGGCTTATGCTGTTAGTTATAAACGGTAACGTGGATAAACAACCAGCCATAGATTTTTTGCCCTAGGCCTACCAGAACCTTTGCCCTGCAAAGGCTGCCATAACTTTTGTCACGCCAGAATTTTGCCCTGCCATAAATTTTTCTCTGCCAGAATTTTTCCCTATCAGAACTTTTGCCAAAATTTTTACCTTCAACAATTTCTGCCCTGCCAGAATTTTGCCCTGCCAGAACTTTCCTGCCAGAACAGTTGCCCTGCCAGAATTATACCCTGCCAGAACTTTTGCACTGCCAATATTTTTGTCATGCCAGAGAGCGGACGGACGTGAACAGCAGGAAACAATATGCCGGAGCAAATTATGGCAATGCAAATTTTCTGGCAGGGCAACGACCAGGGCAACAGCCAGGGCAAATGCTTTTTTACCAGGGCATTTGCCCTGCCATGCCCTGGCGTAGCGCCGCCACTGTTCTTTTGCTCGATCTTTTGTTGCATTGAATGGTAAATAATAGTCTTTGGTTTCCTTCAGCACAACTCTCTGCGAAAACCAAAGCCTTCTCCATGTCGGCTCGGTAACTCCAAGTATTTTGAAGGTTAAATTCTGTTGCTCTCTGTAAATTTTTATTTCTTTAATCCGATTCTCTGTCAGGATGGTTAATGGTCCTTAGGGCTGCCAACCGTCCCGGATTCGGGCCTGTGCGTCCCGCGTCCCGGATTGATCTCAAATTGTCCCGGAATTTCTTGTAGAGATGAACTTGGCAAAATGTTATTTTACACACTAAACTCGGCAAGTGCAATGATTTTGCGTTCTGCGCTCTATTAAACCTTACGTTGTTGGCTGAACAAGTGGATCTACAAAAAATAGGCCTAGGCCTAGCTAATGACACATTACTAAGATAGTGCGATGAGGATTGAAACACCAGATCGAAATTAAACACAATAACCATACAGGAAGAATAAAAAATCATATTTTCAAAAATTAAAATTTGTTTTTTTATGTCTTCTTCATCAGTAGGAGTACTTCTCTCAGTGCCCATTGCCCAGCCCATAAGTGGAGTGATTTCACACAATTGTCTCGGGTTTGTCACAACGACATGGTGAACCATCTTCTTAAAAGTTTGGTGAAGTGATTTGAAACAGGACATGGGCCTAATAACTATATCAGTGGTTCCCAACCTTTTTTGACTTGAGGGCCACTTTTTCTAAGTTGGAGGACACGAGGGGGCCACAAGGCTAAAATTGTATTAACTAAAAGCATATAAAATTGTTAAAATTGATTCAAAAAATAATGTTTTATGTTACAATGTATTTATCGACGTTAAAATAAAATAATTTGTAATAGAAATTATTCTATCCTGTTGAAATTGTTAAATTTATCGTATATTTTTGATAATTCTTTGAGAGATGAGGGTCATTTTCTGAGGCCTGGCGGGCCATTTTCTGAGGCCTGGCGGGCCACTTTTGGCCCGCGGGCCACGAGTTGGGAACCGCTGAACTATATGATTTGTATTTAAGAACCATATGTTTTAAAATGACCTGAATTCAATAACCATATGCAGTGCCGGTGTCACGAAATAGAGTATCCCCCGTATTAATTGTATCCCCCCAAAATTAAAAAAGTCGAAAAAACCGTTTCCGAGTGGAGTTTTTTTGGCAAATTAATTTTCATCTGCTTTGTTTTGAACAATGACACTAACAGGTATGTTTATTCCGACTAGATAATTTGTTTTGCGCTATTTTTAGAGCACTTAAAACATTTAAAACACTTAAGAACACTCAGAGTCACTAAATAAATTCGAGTTGCCTTTATCTGAGCATTGCCTAGGACACTTAAAACAATTAGAGTCACTTTAAATTTTGATTACAGCATAAATATTTTTACTATGCTCATTTTTCAAAAAAGGGGATAGAATGGTTTATCCCCCCGGATAGTATAGACCGGTTAATTCCATCCGGGGGAATAGATTAATTCATCCCCCCGGATAGCCTTCAGGGGGGATACTCCGTTTCATGACACCGGCGCTAGCACCCCAGTACCCCCCAATTGGGGGGCCGAGTTTGAAAGGGGCCCCCAAATTTAGCTGATCATTATGCCTATTTGTGACTGCACAGATCCGGTCTGGTGCATGCCTCAACTAACCATAATATTATAGCACTGCCATAGCAGACCTAATGCAAATATCATACTGGTTTTGGGCATAAGCATAAAGCCATTAGAGTTTGAAAGGGGCCCCCAAATTTAGCTGGTCATTATGCCTATTAATTTTGTGGCTGTGCAGATCCGTTCTGGTGCATGTCTCAACTAACCATATGGCACTGCCATAGCAGACCTAATGCAAAAACCATACTGATTTTGGGCGTAAGTATAAAGCCATTAAATTTTAAACTAACTCAGGCAATTTCGTCCACTTTCTCAAACACAACGCTTATAAATTGTAACTTATTCTAATTGCTAAGTGGATGAGGCATCAAAACAAAAACCTGCGTGAGACCCAAACATTAAAGCCTGTGTAGGGTCCCATATGTCCTTGGTATGTGTCTGATCTCAAGTTTGCAAGGGGCTTCAGATGTAGCTGGTAATTATACCTTTCATAACTTTTCAATCCTGAAACCATGCACCGAATTATGCTTTAACGCAAAGCATACAAAATTATATTACTCAAACCAATAGAGCATTATCCTTCAACCAAAGAGGAGACTTGGGGGTGTGAACAGGGGCACGGCCCCACAATTTGTGGTTGGGACGGAATCCTTATATCCCCAATATTTCAGAAATATTTCATAAGTATCATCCACTGCCCATCAATAATGATCAATTTTGTTCAGACGACAGCCTATAAATGCTACCATTACAGTTGGCAAATCGAATAAATTTAAACAATGGAGAGGGACACTGAAGTCCTAAACCACGACTAACAGCAATGAAAAAGAGCTATTTATTAAAGATGACAGCTTAAAATGTCTACCATTACAGCATGGAAATTTCAAAAAATTTAACAATTGAGATGGGACATTTATTGAAGTCTTACACCAAGTCTTTCAGCACTTATATTATGAGAAATTTTGCTGAGATGACAGCTCAAGGTATGGGGCAAGGTATGGGGGCCTCAAGTTTTTCTTTGGGGGGGCCTCAGGTACCCTAGCGCCGGCACTGACCATATGAGTTTAAAAACAGCCTGAGGTTAAAAACACGAGTTCAGTTGTTAAAAACAATGCGATTCTAAAAAAGGTTTGAGTTTTAAAACAATCTGAGTTAAAAAAACAATCTGAGTTTAAACAAATAATTGTATTGAATTTTATATTCGTTAAATCGAAAAAAGACAAATCCTGGTGACACACCGCACCCGGTTACATGTCAAAAATGTAAAATAAAACACATAAATAATAATATAGACAAGTAGCCTATAGTAATAATAATATAGGCTACTAAAACCTTTTAAACATAAAGTAAAGTAGCGGCAGACATAAAACATATTAAAAATAAAATAAAATAAATAAAATAATTTTAAGCACTTCCATAATTGCGCATTAGCATAATCTTATGTCTGATGCAATTTTTATACCTTATAGCTGGGGAAGATGTCATATCGAAATCGGAACTCTTGGAATTAGATCGTATGTGGGGACCAATAACAGATGATGGACTGACGAAGTTTGTGCTCCAAATTGGAGAGCAACAGGGTTCAAAGAGAGCAGGAACAGGTATTTTTTCGGCATCTTGACACCTTTTGCAAGTTATAGCGAACAATTGGAAATCGAAAACTCTGCTTCTGAATGATCGCCATAAGCATTTCGCGTTATCTTTTTCAGATTTGGATGATGCAGAGATGTCAAATGATGATCTTGTACCAGGCAAAGCTCCAGGTACAAAGTTTCAGATCAATATTTGCGTTTTGCCGAAAGTTATTTGGGAGTTCGTCCCCACCCTGGCCCCCATAGTGGTAGAGTTTCGCCAATCCCTTCACGGGTGTACCATGCCGAGACCGACACGGTAGTGAAGGCTTGGAGTGAAAAGCTAAAAACCTGTGAAAATGCATCCCGGTCAACCGGTCAGACAGACAGACAGACAGACAGACAGACAGACAGACAGACAGACAGAATTTTCTCTTTATTTATATAGATGTGCATTTCTGTCTTTTTCTACTGGGAATGAATTATAAATATTTCCCAAGAGCTAAAATTGCCCAATATCTAAAATTTTCCAATATCTACAATTTTCCAATATCTTCAATTTCTCATCATCCAAAATAGGTGAAATGGAATCTGGATGAAGGTTCTTTATAGGTGAAATAGAAGCAGGATCGACGAAAACAACGCTATATAAATGGAAGCTGGATGAAGGTTCTCTATAGGTGAAATGGAAGCTGGATGAAGGTTCTCTATAGGTGAAATTTAAGCTGGATGAAGGTTCTCTATAGGTGAAATAGAAGCTGGCTCGACGAAAACAACGCTAGATAAATGGAGGCTGGATTAAAGTTCTGTATAGGTGAAATGGAAACTGGATGAAGGTTCTGTATAGGTGAAATAGACGCTAGATTGACGAAAACAACGCTAGAGAAATGGAAGCTGAACATTCAGAATTCATTGGGAATTCAGAGGGGTTAATGTGAATCTACGGGGGTAAACTGAAACCGATTTCACATTGCCCCAGGGGGTAATCTCAAACCGGTTTCAGAATACGGGGGTGAGGGGTAACCTGAAACGGTGGTAATTTGAAACCTTTACACCGGGACGTCATATTCTCGGGACGACTAATGAACACTTCACAAGAAAACTGAACATGGGGCAGAGTTGAATACTCGATAATGTTGGATATACATGTACACTGTGTAGTTTATACTATAGGCCTAATTGTATATACGGAATGTTGAGTTTTTATTTAGTGTAATTTTTACGGGACGTTATGTGTGTGAAAATAATTTCGAATTTTGATGGCACGGTTTTGCTATTGGGGCCTACGGATCTAGTGCCAAAGGCAAACCAGCGCTGATACATCTTAATTTTGACTTTTCGAGTAGGCCACTTACAAGAAGCAAAATGCACGAATGGAAAGCTTAAACTTATTTTGGCGATGTCAAATTTACGGCGATGTTGTGCTGTTCCCAGAAAGCAAGTTCAGCCTCTGGTTCGCTGAACAGTTGGTCGTCTGATGCTACAAATCGTTCCTTGGATCTGCATTTGATATGGTGAAACATTCCTGACACGTGAAGCCACAGGAGAAAATTTAATGAACGCGCGTAAACTTATACAGCCTTAAAATTTCACCTCATCGCGATCACTCTCCCGATAATTAATTTGGTCACCGGTCATCTGTCGCCCGTTCAACTGTCCGGCCGTTCAAAAGTCTCAACGGTCGTCTAATACACCGTTCTCAGTCGCCGTTCTAGTGTCGTTCGGAGTCGGTTATGGCTCAGGTTAGGCGTCGTGAGGGTCGGTTAGGGTTAGTTTTAGGGTTGGTGCAGTCATATTCTGCTGAAATTGTAGCTGGATTGATGAAAAATAATTTTCAATGAAAACTGATGAAAATATTTGCTGACGAAATAGAAACGGGATTTATCGAACAAATTCTTGCCTGTAAACAGAAGCTGGATCGATTAAAAGGATTATCGGCAAACTACAAGTTGGATTTATGAAAGATAACAACGCTGGAACGTTAGTTCTTGGTGTGTTGGTGGTCGTATAAAAAACATGTACCCAAAATTTGTATCAGCCGTAAGATTATACTATTGCGCAGTTATGGTGGGACGCGGTGGTGTAGTGGTGGCGTCGTTGCTTTGAAGCCGGAAGGTTCGGGGTTCGAATCCACCTCGCCGCGTAAGGACTTTGGGCAAGTCCTTCACTCACAATTGCTCAGCGCTTCGGCGTGAAACTCCGATGCAGTGTCCGCTCTGCATTCGGGAGCGCCTCTGAGTAGAGAGAGTTTGAAGGGGCGCTAACAAGTGCACATACAAACAAATTGGTACATGTTTTTTATACGACCACCAACACACCAAGAACTAACGTTCCAGCGTTGTTATCTTTCATAAATCCAACTTGTAGTTTGCCGATAATCCTTTTAATCGATCCAGCTTCTGTTTACAGGCAAGAATTTGTTCGATAAATCCCGTTTCTATTTCGTCAGCAAATATTTTCATCAGTTTTCATTGAAAATTATTTTTCATCAATCCAGCTACAATTTCAGCAGAATATGACTGCACCAACCCTAAAACTAACCCTAACCGACCCTCACGACGCCTAACCTGAGCCATAACCGACTCTCACGCGCTAAATCCCGCTTCTATTTCGTGAAGAAATATTTTTCATCAAATTTATAAATTTTTGGTGGTCGTATAAAAAACAAGTACCAAATTTTGTATAACTTACAGTTGGGTACGATGGCATATCGAACTCAGAATTCTTGGAATTAGATCACATGTGGGGTCTGTGCCTGTGTGTCTGTTTGTCTGTATGCCTGTCTTGTGTCTGTGGGTGTGTGCCTATTCTGTGTGTATGTGTTTGTGTATGTCTATTTGCCTCTGTGTATACCTTTTCACAAATAATTAGCTTTAATAATAGCGGAATGGCACAGGAGAGACAGACAAGAGGAGACGGATGGTGAAACATGCGATTGACACCAACGATGACGATGATGAATTGGGTTTCGTGCAGCAATTGAACTTTGGACGAGTGATCTATCAAATCGGGAGTTATTTGAGACAGGACTTGAGTTTTAAACCGATATGAATCTAAAACCAATCTGAGTCTAAAACCAATCTGAGTTTAAAAACGACCTGAGTTTAAACCAATGCTTCCCTATCTACTGCCGTCCACTCGCACTTCGGAGTGGTCTTCATCAACAGCGATCAACTCGTCGGCAGGGACCCTGCCCCGTGCGGAAGCCCTACTGAACCGCTTCCGCACGGGGCAGGGTCCCTGCCGCGCGATTCTGCACAAATGGGGTCTCGGTTCGTCGGCGGATTGCGAATGCGGACAGGTCCAATCAATGGAGCATATTGTCAACGTGTGCCCAAGGACAAAATTCAGCGGTGGCCTGCGGGCCCTGCACAACGCTGAAGAGGACGCGATCTATTGGCTGAAGTCAGAAGCGACTACAGCACTCGTGAAATGAAATGAAACTCGTCGAAAACTCTTCAACAGCAACAAACATCTCATACGGAAGATAGATCTCCTATGGATGTGTGTACATAATTTCAAACTAATACATATTTAAGCGCTTCTTTGATTGTGCAATAGTATAATCTTATGGCTTATGCAATTTATTTTATAACTTACAGTTGTGGACGATGGCATATCGAACTCGGAACTCTTGGAATTAGAAGGTATGTGGGATCTCATAAAAGATGATGGACTGATGGACTTCGTACTGCAAATAGGACATCAAGATGTTTCAAAGACAGCACAAAAAGGTATTTATTTCGGCATAAAATTATTGACACCTCTAAAAATTATAGCGAATAATTGAAAATCAAAAACTTTAGGCTACTTTGAATGATTGCTATAAGCATTTCGCGTTATCTTTTCCAGATTTGGATGATTCTGATAATGATATGTCAGCTGATGATCTGCCACGTCAAGAGACTGAAGATCAATCAGCAAAGAAGCTGGAGCCGGGTAAAGATCTAAGTGTGTTATTTAGGATATAATTATTTAGATGCATTTCTGTCAATTTCTACTGAGACAGAAAAACACAAATTCTCTCAAAGCAAAAATTATCAAAATCCAAAATCCGAAGTTTCCCAAAATCCAAAATTTTCAAAATGGACCTAGTCCCAACAATTTCTAAGTCCAGAAATGTTCTTGCTCCTTTTCTCTTACAACGAAGAAATAGAAATTGTGAACTCCATTCATTGTACTTTGCAATAGGCCTAAGCATTCCATGCTATCTTCTTCAAATTGGGATGATGCAGATAGGCTAATTATGTCAGACGTTGAACTGTTGCGACCTGTTACTGAGATTCTAGACAAAGAAACGAAGAAGCTAGAATGTGGGTAAGCTTTAGGTATTTTGTCTGTGTTTGTGACTGTGTCTGCTTATATGTTTGTCTGTATGTCTGTCTTGCCTATGTCTTCCTTTATCTGCGCGTGTATGTGAACTTGTGTGTAAGTGTGTAGGTCCACCTGCCTGTATGTAGGCCTACACTTTTGCATAAACTATTAGGTTTACTAATAATTAGATGGGGTTTCGTGTTGCAATTTTTTGCAGCTGTTGCATTATACTTACTTATTATTACTAAGCTTTATTATTACTTCTGTGTATAAATTTACATCTCTGACCTGTAACTTGGTGCGGTGTGTCACCATGATTGTCTTTGACATTAAACGAATATACTATATATAAATTGACCTTTGGACCAGGGGTTCTCAAACTTTATTTTCATTGTACCCCCCAAGTAAAAAATCGAATGATGGCGTACCCCCCAGCAAAGTCAGATCAGAAACAAAATGCCATTGCGAAGTCCCCTTGCAGTGAAAAATAAAAGTCCATATAATCATTGGTCACACCGTTTATTAGTATTGTATATAGGAAGCAAAATTTTGTTTGAATCAAGTAATCTTATCAACAAATTTAAAAGGGAAAATTGCATGGTCTATAGGCCTATAACCTATGTAAGAAAGAGCCAACCTGTAGAGCTCTGGGCTTGTTTAGATTAGGGCAGATTTAAAATGCATGGTTTAATATTTGTCAATTTCAAACGCAAATTTACCCCATGTATGCTTTTCATAGCAAGAATTGTTTTAAAACCAGTTTCACCCAGACATGACGTGCTGAAAGGAATTGCAAAATTTAAAGCTCGTCCAGAAATTAACCCTCAGGCTACCAAGCTTTTTTTGTAACACTGACTACCAAGGGGGGTGGTTACCACCCCCTGGATTTTGGGTTTGGTTTGAGATATCATAACTTGTAATACACCATTTGATTCAGCATTCATTTCTGCACAAAATGGTATATTTAGGTTTAGAAAATATGAATGCCCCTCGAAATTATGAATTTTTTACCATGGGTACCCGTCGATTCCACAAAATGTATACTTACGCATAGGGAATATATTAGATTCTGTGTGTTTTATACATGATTTATATATAAAAAGTAGTTTAAATATAACAAAGTCCAATATTCAACTATAAAAACTAGTAATAAGTCTGTTTTATATTCAATCAAAACAAAAAAACATGTTTCAGCCGCTTAAAAACGTTTACGCAGACATATCGGCTTGCGTTGTAAAAATACCCAACATTTTCACACATTTTAATTTATTTTGAGCACTTCCGGTCATCAAAAGACAAATTATTTAGTATCAGAAAATAGCCCTAAATGCCCTCTACAGAATGGCATAATTTATTTCTATTAAAAAATAAATTATGGATAAGTTATAATAGAAAAAACATGACAATTTTATGAAAATAAAACACCTTTATATATATTTTAATTTATTTTGAGCACTTCCGGTTATCAAAAGACAACTCATTGAGCATGGAAATGTAGCCCCGCATTCCCTCTATAGAATTTGTGTCTCTTAATATTAAAGGGCGGAAAAGTTACAGACGATATTCTGGGGGGTATCCACCCTCTGGTACCTTTGGTATATCGGGTGTAACTTTTGAACGGTAGGGGGCATCATCAAACATTTTAGCTCAAAATGTGTCCCAATGAACTCTCTACAGCTACCTTTTTTTAAATTTTTTTATTCCAGACGGAACGCGTTTGATTTGCGAAAAACCTAGGGGGGTGGCAGCCACCCCCCTCTTGGTAACCCGAGGGTTAATCCTTAGGCCAATTCAGCTCTCCGCTATTTGAGCTCTATATAGGGCGAGAATTTCTGGCTTTGATAATTTCAACCATTTAAACATCATTTGTTTCAAAATTATAGAAGGCCCCTAATAGGCATAAACAATAAATATGTTGCATGCACTGTATAATGTTTGAGTCTAATAATAATCGTATGTTGTGAAATAAATAAACGATGATGCTGTTTGATATGTTGCAACGCTAAAATAAAAATCATTGCTAATCAAAGAAAGATGGACACAGAGCCATAAACTCAAATAAAATTTATATTTCTGGAATTTTTCGCGTACCCCTTACCGACGCCTGGCGTACCCCCAGGGGTACGCGTACCACAGTTTGAGAACCCCTGCTTTGGACGATTGATCTATCAAATCGGGACTGATTTGAGACAAGACTTGAGTTTGAAACCGATATGAATTTAAAATCAATCTGAGTCTAAAAAAGATCTGAGTTCACACCAACGCTTCCCTATCTACTGCTGTCTTCTCGTACTTAGGAGTAATCTTCCTCAACAACGATCGCCTCTTCGAAAACTCCTCATCAACGTAGGCCTACAGCAGCAAACATCTCGTATGGAAGATAGATCCACTATGGATGTATGAGAGCATGTTTCAAAAATTTAGTACATATTTGAGCGCTGCCATATTTTCACAAGAACACCATCTTATGGCTTATAGGCCTACTATTTTTGTGTATCTTACAGTTGTGGATGATGACATAGGCCTATCGAACTCGGAACTCGTGGAATTAGAACGTATATGGGATCTCTTTAACGAGGATGGACTGATGGACGTTGTGCTCGAAATTGGGCAGGAATATGATTCAAAGAAAGCAGGAAAAGGTAATTTTTATTTCAATATTGCCACCTTTTAAAAGTTATAGCGAACAATTGGAAATCCAAAACTCCAGTTTTGATTGATTGCTATAAGCATTTCGCGTTGTTTTTTTTCCAGACGTGGATGATGTAGAGATGCTAGATGATAATACTATGTTACACCACAAGACAGAAGAACAAGAACAAATGAGAATGGAACTGGGTAAAGATCCAGGTATGTTGATTGCGATAATATTTCTTTTATGCATTTCTGTAAATTTTCTGGGAGAGAATATTAAAAATTTCCAATAAGAAAATTTCTCAAAATCATAAATTCTAAAATATTCAAAATTCCCCAGATGGAAATTAAGTCTAGAAATGTTCTTGTTACTTTAACTTACAACGAAGAAATGGAAATTGCGATATCAATTAATTGTACTTTGCAATAATCATTCCCCTTTACTGGATGACATAGATATGTCAGACGTTGAGCTGTTGCAACCAGTAACGGAGATTGTAGAAGAAGCAAGGAAGCTGGGAAGTGGAAAAACTCTGGGTATGTTGTGTCACGGTTATTTATTTCTTCGGTGCATTTTTTCATCTTCAGTACCAAAGAACTTTGCTATTATAAATATGTAGAGCCAGTGACTCTTATCTTTGTAGTGAAGAAGCGTACATCGGAGTCTTCGGATGAAGTAGTAACACCAGAGAAAATCCCGGTATTCTGTAAGTAATCCTAAGTGTGAGCTTATTCAACTCGCATACAAAATTGTTTATCCGGTCTCTTCGAGGTTTTGGAGTTGCTATAAAATTTACGGAGAAGGAAGTTTGGTAACGGAGTCGACATTGCTGCTTTGGGTGCTGTCAAGCTATTTGGAAAAAATTATTAAGCTAGAATATTAATGTGCAACAGCACCCATATTTCTTAATGACATATCCTACATTGCTGATTAAAATAAGATGAAAAAGTTATCCGTTTTAAAGAAAACAAATCACCCAACTCCAAAAGTGAATTTAATCTAATAGCAGAAAATGACTCAGATAACACCACAATGTATATTATCTTTTACAATTCGTTCCGCACAAATATTACAAAAGACAACAAAAATATAAATTTCACACGTTCCAACGTTAGAGTTGCTATCTCCTTAAAACGACATTGTTAAACTCCAACTATCTATTGCCCGTCCTTTCACGGCTAGCCTCTCTATGAGTAGGCTACATCCTCCTCCCTCCCTCCCTCCCTTCCTTCCTTCCTTCTTTCCTTCATTCCTTCTCTCTCGCTCTCTCTCTCTCTCTCTCTCTCTCTCTCTCTCTCTCTCTCTCTCTCTCTCTCTCTCTCTCTCTCTCTCTCTCTCTCTCTCTCTCTCTGTCAGTACCTCTCTCTGCCTCTGTCTTCCTCTCTGTCTCTCTTGCTCTAATTTGCGCCGGTGTAAAGGTTTCAAATTACCCCCTCCTAAACATTACCCCCCGGTAACTTGAAACCGGTTTCAGATTACCCCCCGGAAACTAGATTTGCATCAATCTTCGCATTTATTGCACTTAAAAAATCAGAAAAATCATCCCGCTTCTTGTTTTGGTCTGAAGAATATCACCCATCATCCCACTTCGTGTTTTGTTATCAATATTTTGATCCGGAAAAAATAATAGCCTCGAAGCCATTTTCTCCATTGTAACTTCAGCGGCGATTAGTATTTTAGTCACGGATGAAAATATTGATAGCAAACCACGAAGTGGGATGACGGATGAAAATCTTCAGACCAAAACAAGAAGCGGGATGATTTTTCCGATTTTATTAGTGCAATAAATGCGATGATTGATGCAATTTACAGTTTGCAGGGGGGTAATGTTTAGGAGGGGGTAATCTGAAACCTTTACACCGGGCTACCAGCATTCATTGTGCGCGCCAAATCTGCGTGCACCTGTGCCAAGTGCACACTCGGTCTTGTATAGCCTACATACCAATTAAGTGAGCGTTATATGCAATGTATATGTGTAACGGTTTTGGACCGCCACTGCTTAATCAGCAGCTAAGTAAACACTTTGAGATTCCAGCTATTTTTTGTAGCTTACCGCCTATTCATCAGCTGTTTCGGTACTTGTTTTTTTTTTATCCGACCACCAAAATTTAGTTATGGCAATTTACGCTGAAAAACACGCTGGATAGACAAAATAATATTTCTTTATATTTCCTTAATTCAAACTGAAATAAACAAACCACGACTTTGAAAGTAATTTTTTGAAAAAATAAAGCGAACATTTTTTTGGTGGTCAGATACAAAAAACATGTACCGCTGTTTCTAGTTCCCATTGGTGCAGAACTTCACACATGTTGTGATGGCGCTGCCAAGTGACTAGGTAGGCCACAACGGTTTCTGATTCGTTGATGCCCTGAGATATGTGGGAAAACATTCAAAACAAGCAGTTCTCTGTCGGCCGTCGATGACGTGGAACCTATGTGTGAATTGTTGCCCAAATATTATCTGAAATTTGTCGATTAGATGACGTTTCTCATGAATTGCATGGAAAATAATTGGCCGTATTATTTAGGGATTGAAAGTAGCCTAATCTCTCGTGGGAGGACTCGTCGATAATTTTTTTAAGGAAACGGGCGATATTTTGTCGAAGGTCATTGGTCGCTTGGACTTTGTCAAAATTGGTCACATGGGAAGACGGAATATTATTGATAGCTAGTCAGAGAAATATCATAACAGATTTATCAGTTCCGAACAATTTCTTGGATTGGAAGGAAATTTAACTCATGCATAGGAGCATTTCATTTCAAAAGTTGAAGGGAAGAATCCATTCATTTTTTCGAGTTTATGCGATAAAACTACAGAGGCGAACTGCGTAACGTCGAATAGATTGATTGCATTTGAATCTTAGCATTGAGATTAAGAGTAGCCTAAACTGTATTCATATACTCGTACAAAATTCGGTAGATTAAGGATCGAATAACAATCGTTAGAGAGAGAAAAGTTTTCTCTAATCAATTAAGTCAGTCAAACAGTTTGCAGATTGATAAACATGCTGTTGAAACTTGTGAATGTTTATTGTCAAATCAGAGAAGAAATTTCATAATTTATAGTTTAATTAAATCGTTCAATTTAAGCGATTGTGGCAAAATGTCTGATTCACCTTCCGATGAAAATGTTAATGAAAGCATGAATGACAGTTTAACTGAAATGATAACAACTCAGGAATCGCAGGGAGCGATATTGATTAATTTAGTCGAATAATTTGACTAGAAAGATTCCCAAGTATCGAGACTGATAGAGCGCCAAGATAGCCAACTGGCGAAAATACTATATGCCCATGAATCTAGGTAAGACCCAGATTCAATAACCTAGTTAAAAGCGTTAATAGAACTGCCAAGCGCCAAGAAGAATTGAAACTTAATACAAGAAATATGTTTGCACAGCAGGTGAGAATGTCCGAACAGCAAGGACGAATGATCGAGCAGCCCTGTAGATTGATGGAGCGCCATTTTAGGGATGGGTCTACGTCAAAACCTGTTGAGGGGATTAGAACCCAGATGAGTGCACCGAGACTAGTACCATGGACTGAGTTTAACAGGGGATAGGAAGGTTAAGCTCCCCCCAAGAAGACCCAGATTCAGTTTTTTACACGCGTGTAAACGGTATCTTTTCCCGGGCTTGGCACCACCCAAGAAGGCGCAGACCGGGGGCGGCGCTAGGGAGGTTAGGGGGTCTAAGCTCCCTAAAAAGCCATCCATTTTTCCCATGTAAAAATAAAATATTTGCATGATTAAACCCCTTTAGCCCCCCCCCAAGTCAAGGTAGGCACGAGGTTTGTCAGACAGTTCGGCGGATACGACAAAGGACCACTTTCCACAGATTGCGAAGAAATGACCAAATGGAAAATTTTCTTCAGATTTTGGTCGATGACTAAAAAAGTCGTCAAAAATTTTGGCGGGCGAAATGGAAAATTGTTCCGCAAATTCAACCCCCAAAACTGAAATCCTGGCGCCGCCACTGGCGCAGACTCATAAATTTGTTCGGGGAAAATGATTCTGTTCACGAACGCGACAATTCCGAGTGACTAAAAAGTTCATCCTTTTTTGTCCGGGAAAATATGTATTTTTCGGCGAGATTTTTGGATTTCTGCCCAAGGACGAAAAAGGTCATGAACTTTTTGGGCCGAGAAAATATTTGTCGGCGCCTCTCGCTCTGGACCGAGTCTCAGCCCGAACGAAGCCCAAGTTCCTCCCAAGTTCTTTTTTAGCCCCTCCAAGAACTGAAACTAAACTCCGCTCATGGCTAATACTGCCGCACCCCTACGAGATTCCCAAGTCACACCTGAAGAATTGGCCCTGGTAGATTTGAGTAACCCTGATGGGGTGGATCCGAATAATTTGTTTCATATCCATTTGAGCGCCCAGAGCTCGGGACTAAAGGAACTCTCCCGAAGAGATCATCATTCTTTCACTTAGGTACCCTGGGTCTGGATCTGAACTCGGCGACTAAAAAAGAGGTGGTCCAAGACACATACCTTCAACAGTGTGTGTATTCGCAAGAGGGCGCCTTGGCAAGACCACCTGAGGAGCACCCTTCGTTTGGCGTCAGAAGTGGGGTGATTATACACTGTGTCCGGATAAAAAGTAACCCCCACAAAAAGTGTAATAACTCGGTCAAAACTCTTAGGATTTGTCTGAAATTTTAAACGGAGCAACAGTGACCATATCTACACGAGATCCTAGAGCCGATTAAAAATATTCCTGAGTTTGACAAACTTATGAGCGTTTAAAATGCGGCACCAAAAAATTGAACTTTCCAACATGAAAAACCTGAAAAGAAGTGAAATTCAGCTATATATGGTGCTCAAAATGTCCTTCTTGTTCACGAACACACGACCGTAGACGTAGTAGTTGTCCAGGGATACACTCGGCTTTATAACCCGCAGCTGTGGCCCCCAGCAGTCCAGACCTCGATCAGGAGAACCAGGTGCATTTACTGGAGGGGCGCGTTTTTCGTTCACGCGCATTCATGACATCGATAACCGTAGGGCGCGTCTGATTGAAGAGTGGCAGATTTTTGACCAAGTGATCATCGACCGGACCATCAAACAGTAGCGTCTACGTCTACGGTCGTGTGTCCGTGAACAAGGAGGACATTTTGAACAACGGATATAGCTGAATTTCACTTCCTTTCAGGTTTTCCGTGTTGGAAAGTTCAATTTTTTGGTACCGCATTTTAAACGCTCATAAATTTGACAAACTCACGAATATGTATAATCTGCTTTAGGATCTCGTGTATATATGGTCACTGTTGCTCTCTTTAAAATTTCAGACAAATCCTAAGAGTTTTGACCGAGTTATTACACTTTTTGTGGGGGGCTACTTTTTATCCGGACATAGTGTAGAAAGATCCCGGCTTGCGTAGCACGTTTCACTTGACCTTAAGGTAGAAGCGGGGCCCTCGAGCGACCACATTTCATATTTAGCGAGATCTTCTATATTGGGATTTTCTAGTAGACTTACGTGTACCGGTATTCTTTCAAGATTACAATGTGATGGCAGGTTGTTTCAATACGATGAGTGTATTGCCATCATCATTCATTAGCCATGTATTCTTTGTTCTTTCAGAATAATTTTCTAAACGAATATTGGAATACTTTCAGATTCTGCCAGTCCTATCAACATCAACGCAGTAGACATCCATTCCCTCATCACAGATCATGGAACCGATATCGCGCAGAACCTGGACCGAGTCGTAATAGGTATCGGGTGAGTACCTTTCAATGCTGCGAAAGTGAGCCTATGTATGAAACGGCTACGAACCTTTTTTTAATTTTATCATTAGACGAGATCAAACTTGAGATGTGCATGGATCATTTATTGTCGCTCTTGTAATGAAGTTAATTATGGAAGAGTACGAAATTTCTGAAGACATATTATGATCTAAATTTCTTTGTATCTGTATAGACATTATTGATTGTAGCAGACATTAATTTTGTATGACAGGTGCACATGTTGAATCTAGGCGGGAAACCGTTGCTGGGCGACCGCGTGTGGCTGACAGCGAGAGAGAGAGAGAGAGAGAGAGAGAGAGAGAGAGAGAGAGAGAGAGAGAGAGAGAGAGAGAGACAGACAGACAGACAGACAGACAGACAGAGACTGAGAAAGACAGAGAGATATATATTGATAAATAGGGGGAATGATCTAAGGAGAAAGAGAGGTTGGACGTTGAATGATTAGTAATTTAGAAGTGTGTAGAACAATGTCGCTGTAATAGTACGCCTATAAGGAGATTAGCGTTGTATTCCGAGATCTGTATAATTGGTGTTTAAGGTGCATTTTGTACTACGTCTTTATTACTGCACTCGATTAATGCTAAAAATAATTCGAGCAATAATACATATTTTCGTTTATTCTGTATCGAAATCAAGGTTATGTAGGCCCTAGATAATTATAACTAACCAACTAGATAGTTATAACTAACTCAGAAGCCTAAAGTGTAGTGAGATTATGCTGATAGGCAGCGCTGAATGTTGAAGAAACCCGAGAAGACTGGAGAGGCAAATTGTATGTGAGGGAATAGGCTCATACATATTCAAGGACTAAATGTGTTTTAGGCCGGTCACATGGTGTTTGGCACACGACGTCAATTTGGTACGTGACTCAACGGAAGGCGAAACTAACACAATGGTCTACTTCAATTCACAGCCGTCATCTCTAACTCATACTTTACAGATGCAGTCGCAGATGCAAGACCCTGTAGCCCGATTCGACTCTCCAATCGACGCCTTCATGGACGATGGATCTTGGTGGAAAATCCACGGAGTACAGCAACTTAAAGGTTGTAGAGCACTGTACGACGCGGTAATCGAGAATCAATATATCCCGACCCCGCAATATATTGCTAAGAAGAAACATGCTACCGTAAATATTAAGAACAAGGACAAGTTTTCTTTTCTGTATTCTGTTCTTGCAGTCTCGCACTTTCACGACAAGAACCCAGGACGAGTGAGCGCATATGAACCTTTCCTTACAGAGCTAAAGACATCCGGCTTAGATTTTCCTATGGGTGTTAATCAGATATCCTTGTTCGAAGACAAAAATTCTGACTACGCCGTAAATGTCTGCTATTCCAACCCCGATGATAAGTCCTTTGTCCCACTTTATTCGTCCCCTCATAGGGATAAAAAACATGTCGTGAATCTGTTGCTGCTGTGCGATATGGACAAGCGCCATTACATTGTCATACGTAATCTATCTGCGCTTTTGTCCAAGAGATATGGTCATGCCAGAAGGTGCTTCCCCTGTCCATACTGTCTTAACTGCTTTATATATGAGGCCGATAAACACGAACACATGCCAGCGTGCGGTAAACATGGCGTACAATCTGTCAAATATTCGACGGAAGGCACTGCATCTTAAAATTGGCTAATTCCCAAAACGAGAAGACACAAATAACATGCCTAAGGCTTATCCACGTTACAGCTTCTTCGTTTATCTGCCTAAAAAGTTCACGAAAATTATTTCTCAAAATGATGAAATTCTGGCATTTCAACAAACAAGATGACTTAAAACAGTGGTTCCCAACTTTTTCTACTTCATAGACACTTTTTCTTGGTTGGACGACACGAGAGGCCACTTGGAGTTCAAATTTGCAACTTTGAGAAAACAATCGAAGGCCTAATAACAGGCCCCTAGAGACTATATAGAGCGAATCTGATAAGTTTATCGGTTTATTTAATGTTTTTTTACTAGAAATTTAACAAAAGCATATCAAAATTGTTAAAATGGATTTTAAAAACATATATTTGATGTTATCTTATAAACGTCCAAATAAAATTATTTGCAATAGAGAATATTTATGTGTTCTATCATGCCCAAATTATCAGTTTTGCATTTATATTTTCATGATTCTTTGAGAGGTTCAGGGCCATTTTTAGGCATGGCCCCGGAATGCGAACCACTGGCGTAAAACATACATAGATTTCAAATAATACTAACTACAAAGCGCGATGTCCACTTGTGTGACGCAAGTGAACATCGTTTTTTTAACTTGAAGTTCCACACAAAAATATGCTCATTAATGATGAAAAAAGTCTAATCTCATTAACCTATAGTAGCCTATAGCCAAAACTCCACCTCTCGCTATCTCCCCACATGTCTTTCACTCAAAACTGAAAACATTGCTCTTTCACAAATCCTATCATGATTCTGCCTCCTCTCCTCACATTCCTCGCCATTTCAACTCTAAACATCACCCACCTTAGCGGTCCATCTATCTGCCTGCCTGACTCTCCGGACTTGGCCCGCTGCCTATCGATTTTGTTTTGATTGAGCGCCTGTGAATAAGCTGGTTCCTGCGACTTGGCTTTTGTGGGCGCTGTAGAAGTCTCGAGATTACGATTACGATTATAAACAAAAAATCATTCTTTTTGTAATTTCTGTCATTTTGTGCTCTCATCCTAAGACAAATCCAACAGTCAAGGCTAAGAACATTCTATACCGGTAGGTATTATATTGTATTTAATAAACTGCTTTTGCAATTGTACCTGATAGCGGTGTGTCTATCAGTTTTTGTTACCATTGAACGAATATAATAATAAAATGTGCAGTTGTAAATAAATTGGTGCAGTTGTAAAAGTCATCTTGTGCAGTGATAGGGCCTAATCATAATAAAAAAGGTAAATGGTCCAGTTGAAATATACAAAACAGGTCATCAGGCTTAAATGCTGCGACTTAGGACATTTATTTCAGGGAAATTCTGCCAAACGACTAAAAAAGAGTCATCAAATTTTTTCGGCGGGGACTTCCGACATTGAAAAAATATTAGAATTGTCACAAACCCCAAAAATTGCAGTTCTTAATATTTCTTTCAAAAATCCCTGGTGTTACAGACCTGTTCAAGCTCATAAACAATCCAATCGATTGCAAGACTATGCAAAATAATCACAAAATCTATGCGTTAAGATGGTTGCAAATGCTAAGGGAACGACACGGTCCATAGCGTGTTCAAAGTTTCAATCCTTCGCAAAATAAATGACGACCCGACCATTATCAAATGGATTAGCGCCAATATATCTACATAAACAAGCCTCTGTACGCTGGCATGTGTATCCTGGATATTTTCAAATTAAAGATGTATGGGAGAGTTGCCGTAAAAACGGACCATTGCCCTGATTGGACCACAGCCGATTCACACCCTAGATGCCAATTTAACCACGGTTTCAACTGCTGTAGGCCTATTCTTGAGCAATTGAATATGAATCGTATCGTTGAAGTCGGTTTTGCGGAATGCTGAATATTTTATAAATTGCTGTTGAAAATTCATTTCGTGTAGTTTTGATATAATTCTATCGGGTGTGTCTATAAGTTTTTGTTACCGTCGTCCCTAACAACGATGGTAGCCTATACATTTTGTATGTAAAAGTCTTACAGTACGTACCATACACGAAAATTTTATTCATTGTTTACTCGGCGACCCATAGCCAATGTATAATCTGACGTCAACTGTAGGCCTATTATATGCGTCATTGAAACCGGTGCTTCCGACAGCGTAGCAGTAAATTTAATTCGATAAATTCTTTGGTTATAGTTATTAATTTAATGCAAATTGAACTGTTTTTCTGTCGGTGTCATAATGCATCAGTAATGACAAAAAATGGTAGCTAGCGCTGTTCCAAGTATATAATTAAAACCTAAACTAGTATCAGTTCGACTTTTTTCAAGTTAATACTAGAATGAAATACCTTTAATTTGATGCATTAAGTATAAATAAATGTTAAAAATTGGCGAAGTTATACGCGTGCAAAGTCGGGGCATTTATGCTGGGCCACCCTGTATATACAGGGTAGGCCAATAGAAATGCAACAACTTTGACGCCTTATAACTTGAACAATTTTTATCTGAGCGTCTTTTCCAATATATCAGATTGAACATAATTATCCATTGTATCATTCTGCAAATATCTAAGAGATACCATTACGGCATTTTGAGATAATGCTATTATTATTCGATATGCCATTTTCTGCCATAAAACTGCAAGATAAAAGTCTGAAACTGAATATGTCAAAAAGCTAATTTTGCATACACACGTGTCACACGGTCGTTCTAAGTGTTTGTTGGCGTCTGAACTGTGAATATCTTCTCGTCTGTGAACCATGTTCTGTCGATCTTTTCATCTGTCGTTCGCTTCTTGAGTCATTTGTTGGCTTTAAGCGTCGTGTGGCTGCGCCTGCTCGGCTTCTGAAGGGCAGGATCGAAGCACTTTTCACAAAGTGTGATGGTGTTGTTGGCTGTTTCGAAGCTTGTAAAGACGGTGCCATTCTTTATTACTCCAAAGGCTAAGGTGAACAGTGCTTATTACTGCTATGAAGTACTCTAGCAAGAGGACGGCTACGTGATATTCGCCAACTGTCTGGAGTTGATGGTTACATCTTTCAGCAAGATGGAGTGCCGGTGTCATGAAACGGGGTATCCCCCTGAAAGCTATCCGGGGGATGAATTAATCTATCCCCCCGGATGGAATTAACCGGTCTATACTATCCGGAGGGATGAACAATTCTATCCCCTTTTTTGAAAAATGCGCACAATAAAAAAATTTAGGCTGTAATTAAGATTTTAAGTGACTCTAATTGTTTTAAGTGTCCTAAGCAATGCTCAGATAAATGCAACTCGAATTTATTTAGTGACTCTGAGTGTTCTTAAGTGTTTTGAATGTTTTAAGTGCTCTAAAAACAGGGCAAACAAATTATCTAGAAGGAATAAACATACCTATTAGTGTCATTGTTCAAAACAAAGCAGATGAAAATTAATTTGCCCAAAAAAATAAACGCGGAGGCGGTTTTTTCGACTTTTTTTAATTTTGGGATACAATTAATACGGGGGATACTCTATTTCGTGACACCGGCGCATCGTTCACGTCATAGACGGTTGCCTATCTAAACGCTAACGTGCCAGAGTTAATTGAACCTGATAACTGGCGACTGAGCAGTCCGGATTTAAACCCGATTGATTATTCGATCTGAGGTTGTCTTCAGCAACTGGTCTATCGTGAACCGGTACGTGACGTTGAACGTTTGAAAAAAGTGATTCTTTGTTGCTGGGCTGAAATAACCCATTCCAAGCACTGGTGGACTCAGCCATCTATCAGTGGTCGTCTCGTGTTGATGCATTCATTAAAGCACGTGGTGGACATATTTAGTATTTTGTTAGACTAATGATAAATCCACTCAAGATATTAATTGTTATTAATTGTTAGTACTAAGTGATTGTTTAGGATTGACATATTCAGTTTCATACTTTTTTCTTGCAGTTTTATGGCGGAAAAAAAATGGCATATCGAATATTAATAGCATTATCTCAAAATGCCGTAATGGTATCTCTTAGATATTTGTGACCCATCTGCGCAAAACCAGTCGTAAGACGAATTTTTGACTTTTTAAGTTTAATACACTGTTTTAAAGAGGAACAAATTCTCTTTAAAATGACACCAATTTTATCGCTCTATCTTGATCCAAGCTGAATTTATGAATGAAAAACTACTTGCATTATGGATACTATTTATGGACAAAAATGCATCTAAGTTGGCCTAATAATATAAATTGCAAATCATAACTTGCAAAAAATCATTCAAATAATACTCTTCAATGTTATTTTAACCCAAACGTTTTAGTTATTTACCAAAAAAATATTTAAAAAAATAATTTTCTGCAATAATCTAACAATTGGAAAATATTGACCTTGCTCTAGTTTTTGCTTGTTTTCTTGCAACGGAAATTTTCGACTTACGACTGGTTTTGCGCAGATGGGTCACATTTTGCAGAATGATACAATGGATAATTATGTTCAATCTGATGTATTGGACAAGACGCTCAGATAAAAATTGTTCAAGTTATAAGGCGTCAAAGTTGTTGCATTTGTATTGGCCCACCCTGTATATATATATATATATATAATTATATATATATATCTTCTTTAGGTCTGCTGCCTCCCGGCAGGTCCAGATGCCCAACGACGCCACTCTTCACGGTGTTGTGCTTTTTCCTTGAGTTTTCCATATCCATCCTCCATCATCCAGTCCAAGAACTTTTCCCTCGGTCTTCCTCTTCCCCTCTTCCCCTCTATTTTGCCCTCCACTATGCCCCTTTGCAAGGAGTTGCCTCTTAGTACATGTCCTATCCAGTTCTTCTGCCTTGCTCTAATTGTATTCATCAAGGATCTTTCATCTTCCACCTTCCTCAGGACTTCTTCGTTTGATCTACGCTCTGTTCAGCTGACCCGTTCCATCCTTCTCCATATCCACATCTCGAATGCTTCTATTCGTTTGACATCCTCCTTTCTCATCGTCCAGGTCTCTGCTCCGTACTGTGTGACGCTCCAGATCAGTGCCTTCACCATTCTTTTCTTGATGTCTCGAATCATTCATCCTTTCAGTAGCTCTTTCCTTTTCGTGAACGCTTCTTTCCCCATCGCTATCCTTTTCTTGATTTCTTTGTGGCACTTCCCATCTTCCGATATCAGGCTTCCTAGATAGCAGAATTCAGTGACTTGCTCCACTTCTTCTCCATTGATTGTTATTTTCATATTCTTTTCCCCTTTTGCATCTCTACTTATTCTCATTACCTTCGTCTTTTTGATGTTTATCTTCATCCCATATTCTTTGCTGGTTCTGTTTAGTTCATCCGTTATGTGTTGTAGGTTCTCTTCTTTGCTTAGTAGCATTGCCTGGTCGTCCGCAAATCTTAGGGCCTTTATCATATTTCCTCCAACCTATATATATATATATATACATCCATAATATATTTCTCAAAGTTTGTCCTTCCGTTTGTATGTCCGGATGTCCGGATGTATTTTGACACTTCGTCCCAGAAAACCAACATTTCGCAGGTGGCGTACCGGTGGAGGTCAGAGTTAGTGGTGGGGTGTTGTGGGTAAGGGGTGGAGGTGAGGTGGGGGTGGTGGAAGGTGGGGTGGTGGAGGGGGTGGAGAAATTTGGGGGAAATGTTTTACCTCGAAAACCAAAATTTCATGGGTGGCGTACAGGTGGAGGTCAGAGTTAGTGGTGGCGTGTTGTGGGGGCGGGGGGTGGGGTGGGGGAGGTGTTGAGTGGGGGGTGTAAAGGTGGGCCTGGTGGATGGTGGGGGGGAGAAATTTGGGTGAAATTTTTTTACCCGAAAACTAAAATTTCTCGGGTGCGTACCGGTGGAGGTCAGAGTTAGTGGTGGCGTGTTGTGGAGGGGAGTGGGGTAGGGGTGGGTGAAAATTGGGGGGGGAGAATTTTTTTCCAGAAAACCAAAATTTCACGTGTGGCGTACCGGTGGAGGTCGGAGTTAGTGGTGGCGTGTTGTGAAGGGGTGGGGAGGGGTTTGGGGAGAAATTTGGGGAGAGAGAATGTTTTCCCCGAAAACCAAAATTTCATGGGTGGCGTACCGGTGGAGGTCGGAGTTAGTGGTGGCGTATTGTGGAGATGGGGAGGGTGGGGAAAATTTGGGGGGCAAATTTGCCCCCGAAAACCAAAATTTTTCGGGTGGCGTACCGTTGGAGGTCGGAGTGGTGGGGTGTGGTGTGGTGGGGCTGTGGCCGGAGCGGGTCGAATCCTAAATTTCCGGGGCAACGTCCGGGTACCTCACCTAGTATATATATATGTATATATATAGGCCTACTTGTTGGAGTATATTCCTAACGGAAAAGCATTGATACTTGCATACAATTTTGAATGTAAACCGAAAATACATTGATGGATGCAGTGGAAGGTTGCCAAAATGGCAGGTTAGGATGACCGCCCGTTTTCTCCACATAATATTATCTGAAAATCATAATGCAACATGGTTGTTAGGCTACATAGAATAGGTATTGATACAGAAGTGGATGTAATATAATTTTCATTAAAAATTATTTGGATAAGAAAACAAAATTTAAAATCGCACAATGATCCATCTTAGGAACCTGGGCGCCAAAGATGGACCATAGAAGAAATGTATTGTTGAAGACGGACCAAGAGTATTTCTTCATCAATCACGTCTGCTAAAATGAACTTACATGTACATGTACATAAGCAGCACATATTATGCGATTTTTAAATAAATAGTGAAGGGAAAAAATGGTAAAACTGTTCTTTTGAAAACTTATAAATAATGGATTTTTTAAAATTAAACAAACAACCTTGTAACGTTTCTCACAGTTCAACGCTGTTCACATCACTGTCTTAAATTAAATTGCAAATGCTAGCTTGGTATGACACATAGCAGTTAGCTGCAGTAGAAATAACGATGTCCAATGGAGAACCAAAACATCAGCTAGTCACAGTGGGTTACTGCTATTGCTTATATTAGAGTGTGTGTATACATTATGTAATGTTTTCTGTTAATAGCATGAGGGGTTACCCATGCTAATGCTGATTTATTTGATTGTTTGATTGCTTTTGCTTTTATTTTGTTCTTTCTCTCAGTTTTTTATGTAGTGTTAACTACATTAGTTTTGTTTTTATGGATAATAATTTTTTTCTTTCCCTAGTTAAGTAATATCTCTGCATTCCAATACTCCCTTCAGCTTTCACTTTCTCACTTCACTCTGTTAATTAGGCCCCTGCTTAGCGGGACTTGTCCCTTTTGGTGTGCCTATTTGCTCCCTCACTCTTATAATACCTATTCACTTTGAGTATTTTCTTATTGCAAATTATGTCTATACTTTGTTAAACATACATGTACAATTGAATTGTTGGGATCAATAAAAATATGTCTATAAAAATATGTCTTAATATGGACCATGGTCGCCTAACATGGACCACACATGGTTTATCTTAGACAACTTTCATACACCTACAGTAACTTCCAATGTATGCTACATTTTACACAGTTGTGACATTGGATTTTCTGGCATAGTATTTTGTAAAGAATTGAAAAACTTAGTTTATACACGAATTCCAAATTTTCTGCAGGCCCTACTCGATTTGTCATACATTTTTAACCCAAGCTATTTTTATATCAAGCAATGCAAATTAACGTTTTGTCTGTTTTCTCGAACGTTTTTCTGTGTAGCGGACGTCTAATTATTTCATTTAAGGCATAATACTGTGACCTGCTAGCTACGACATCACGTGACAATCCAGTTTCAATCCTTGTGGCCAATCACGGAGTGGTCCATCTTAGGCGCTGGTCCATCTTTAGTAACCTTCTCCTATATTGGAGAAAACGCTGGTGCTTGCATATTGAAAAGAATTAAGATTTTTGCATAGTGGAAAAGACATTGTTAGTTGTAACTTGCATATGATATTATTCTTGTTCTTGTA
Organism: Lumbricus terrestris; assembly: GCA_949752735.1. Classification (NCBI taxonomy): domain Eukaryota; kingdom Metazoa; phylum Annelida; class Clitellata; order Crassiclitellata; family Lumbricidae; genus Lumbricus; species Lumbricus terrestris. The sequence goes on along the minus strand of OX457038.1, from coordinate 3,962,316 downwards.
TAATGGAAAACCTATTCTTGTATATTTTTGGATGTATTATCAACGGTATATAATTTCGATGCATTATGAAAAAGTCGCTGTGACTTGTACAATTTCATTAAATATTTACTATGTTGTGAAAAATCTACCAATAGCGACTCTGTGTTTCTTTTGCTATTAAGCTTAGTTCAAATGGTTGAGTGAGTCTTTGGAAATGCTTGAGTAATCAAATGGGTGAGTGTGTGAGACGTTTGGTGTTTGAATATTCAAATGGTTGAGTGAATCTAAGAGTGTGTTTGCAATAAAAAAATATTATGAAAAGAGAAGGACCATCGTCCTTATCATATTCTCCAAAACGTTTCCACTTCTACCTCGAGTCAACAAAATCACACGCATGCTATAACCTATTATAGATAAATCTTAAGAGCCAACATAATTCTCTTCTCACATAAATTTATGAACCCAAGAAAGCGTTGATAAATATCGATACATAGCTTAAATGAAAACATTCCAAGGGTTAAAGTCTTGGAGGGTTATTCGTCAAATTATTGAGGCTGTGATGATCCAGATGGAATGCATGGGGACATCATGTTCATCGTTTCGCAAGACGACAGATGGAAATTGCAGCGTTGATCTCGTTCCTCAGCTTTTCTGCTAAACCTGAACAAGAACACAAGATTCTAACCAAGACCGAAGAACAGAACAGAAATTAGACGCAGGCTGCAGGAAATCAGGACTAGCTACTGATACTTCATTCCTGAAGTCTGATGCGTTGAATCGTTCGTGGCCGACAATGGATCTTACAATAAATGTCTGTCGGCTGAAACTAATAGCCTAATATTATTTTATAAAACACACGAGAGCGTTAGGCTACTCTAAATCGATGCACAGGAAGCCGACATGAAGATTTTCAAAGGAGAAAGTGACGCAAAGTTGTTCGATGAAATCGATGTTCTGCTTCGTATTTAACGGATTCATTATGCTATCCGCTGCGAAAAGGCGGAATATGGGCTGCTCTGGTATGTGCCTTGACACCCTTTGCACAGCGACAATATCCGTCTGACGTAATCCCTGGCTTGTATCAGCTCCCAGTCTACAAGGCTGTTCTATGCCTGATAGGCCTACAGGGCTGCTAGGCCTAAAAGACTGGTACAGCACTGATCTGGTACGTGCTTTTACACCTTCTGCGCAGCGACGACTACCCTCTGACTAATCCATGACTTGTACCAGCTTCCCGCCTACAAGGCTGCTCTAGGTCTGCTAGGCCTAGAGGACTGCTAAGCCTAGGGCTGCCAGGCCTAGAGGGCTGCTAGACCTAAAAGACTGGTACAGGACTGATCTGGTACGTGCCTTGACACCTTCTGCGCAGCAACGACTACCCTCTGACGTAATCCCTGGCTAATTAATACGAGTTCACCGCCAATAAGGCTGCAATAGGGCTGCTAGGCCTAAAGGCCTACTAGGTCTAGGCCTAGAAGGCTACTGGGCCTAATGGGCTGACAAGGGCTGCCCTAGTATGTGTCACGACACCATCTGCACAGCGACGATCACCCTCTGACGTAATCCCTGGCTAATACGAGTTCCCCGCCAACAGGCTGGAATAGGGCTGCTAGGCCTAAAGGTCTGCTGGTTTAGGGATGTCTGGTATGTGTCTTGGCACCCTCTGCACTGCTACGATTACCCTGTGACGAAATCCGGTGCATATACCAGCTCCCCGCCTACGGGATCGGAATACAATGTTTACCCGAGTATACTCGGGCTACACGCTAAAGGGGTTAAGGGGCGACGGTACAAAATGGAATATAAGGTCAGAAACCTACTCATAAATAGCACAAGTAGTCATAAGCAAAGAGACACTTTAGCCTACGTTTGTTTCTTGTGAGAATCTCAACTTTTCGATTCTGGTCATAAACTAGGGCACATTATTTTAGTACCCACTTTCAATCATGTGCAAAACTGGCATTGCTACGAAATGCATCACAACACGATTTCCAGATTACCCAGCATCAACTCTTCCTAATGAGCAGGTTTGATATCCTGTGGAAATGGGGATCGACGAACGGACGTTGTTTGAATGGATATGAATAGTGAAGGACTACAAAACGATTTCTGCACAAGGTTCTGACTACACACTGCCTTTCGCGAAAGAACTTATTGTCATATTTCATCAGATCATCGGAGATTTCAAGTTGCAGATGGGTCTAGAGTGTTTGAGACCGTCATATATTCCGTGTGAAGACATGGATTGGATGAGTCACTTCCTCAGGACGAGAAGTGTCAACGGACGTGGTCCATAGATAGCACATTGGATGACGTCATTGAGTTCAGGGGCAACCATACAAAATCGTTTGAGACGTATTGAGTGAAATTTTCACTACAATATATCGTGTAACAGCCTCTCAACGAGTCGGAGGACCTACGATATAATCGTCGGTTGAAACTTCTTATATCGATGAACAATTGACATGATGAACTATTGTTTCTGCTGTATACGTCTACGATACTGACAACAATGGACAATCACGGTAAGCCTAAACTCAAAATTTATGCAAATAGTGTATGAAGTCGACGAGACGAAAACTATCTACAATTTAATGTCCGTTTGGATACATACAGAAAAGGTTATGGTGATGTACCTAACATTTTGGTGCTGAGTGCAAACAGACGCATGATCGAGCCCAGCTACCCTCCCAAAAGTTAACTCGACCTTTCATTCGGTAAATGGCGCTAATAGAATGAGAAATCAAGTGAGATAGGGCATTTCCTCATACTTTGGCGATGGCTACTTCGAGGAATAATGGGCAGTCGCGCTGGAAATCTTATCATCTCTCCCAACATAATATGCATGCTTTATTCATGCCCTAAATGGGATTTAACCCTCAGGGTACCAAGCTTTTTTTGTAACACTGACTACCAAAGTGGTGGTTCGGTGGTGGTTCGTGGTTATGAATTTGTTACCATGGGTACCCGTCGATTCCACGAAAACGTATACTTACGAATAGGGAATTATATTAGATTCTGTGTGTTTTGAACATGATTTATATATACAATAATAGTTTACATATAATAAAGTCCAATTTTCATCAATAAAAACTAGCAATAAGTCTGTTTTACTACAAACAAAACAAAAAACATGTAGTAGCTGCTGAAAAGCGTTTACGCATACATATCGGTTTGCGTTGTAAAGAACCCAACATTTTCACACATTTTAATTTTTTTGAGCACTTCCGGTCATCAAAAGACAAATGACTTAGTATTAGAATGTAGCCCTAAATGCCCTCTACAGAATGGCATAATTTATTTCTATTAAAAAATAAATTATGGATAGGTTATAATAGAAAAAAGATGAACATTTTATGAAAATAAAACACCTTTATATACATATTAATTTATTTTGAGCACTTCCGGTTGTCAAAAGACAACTCCGTGAGCATGGAAATATAACCCCACTTTCCCTCTATAGAATGATATAATTTGTGTCTCTTAATATTAAGGGGCGGAAAAGTTATAGACGATAATCTAAGGGGTGGTATCCACCCCTCTGGTACCTTGGGTATATCGGGTATAACGTTTGATCGGTGTGGGGCATCATCAAAACTTTTAGCTCAAAATGTGTGCCAATGAAACCTCTATAGCTACCTAAAGCGTCAAAATTTTATTCCAAAGGGAACACGTTTGATTTGGGAAAACCAAGGGAGGTGGATACCACCTCTCTCCCCCTTGGTAGCCTGAGGGTTAAGCAATTAGCTTTGAGGATGTTCGTACATTTCTAGCAATGTAGGCCTACATGTAATAAATACAGTGAAGCAACCACACAGCTCAGACAATCGAAATAATCTGTGACCAGATATCTAAGTGGCTTTTAAAGTACACGGATAAACCCTTATTGCGCAATTTGCACACTGAACCTACTTGTGGGGCGCGGTGGTGTAGTGGTGGCGTCGCTGCCTTGAAGCCGGAAGGTTCGAGGTTCGAATCCACCTCACCGCGTAGGGACCTTGGGCAAGTCCTTCACTCGCAATTGCTCAGCGCTTCGGCGTGAAACTCCGATGCAGTGTCCGCTCTGTAGTCGGGAGCGCCTCTGAGTAGAGAGCTTGAAGGGGCGCTATAACAAGTGCGCATACATACATACATACATACATACATACATACATACATACATACATACATACATACGTACATACATACATACATACATACATGCATGCATACTTCGACATCATAAAAATTTGAAGAGTAAATCTAGACAGTCCTGGACTTCTGGTATCATTCCAATTATCTAACCACGTCTTCTCATCAGCTTTTGTTGCCACTTCTGATATCGACGAACGACTGTTATGATGAACTATTGTGTCTGCTCTATACGTCTACGATACTGACAACAATGGACAATCACAGAATGCCTAAACTCAAAATTTATGCAAATAGTGTATGAAGTCGACGAGACAAAAACTACTTACAATTTAATGGCCGTTTGGATACATACAGAAAAAATTATGGTGAGGTACCTAACATTTTTGGGCAGAGTGCAAACGGACGCGGGTTCGAGAACAGCCACCCTCCCAAAAGTTAACTCGACCTTCCATTCGGCAAATGGCGTTAATAAAATGAGCAATCTAATCAGATAGGGCATTGCATGGTAGACATCAGTTCGTCATATAATTATGCAGATATACATACATACATACATACATACATACATACATACATACATACATACATACATACATACATACATACATACATACATACATACATACATACATACATACATACATACATACATACATACATACATACATACATACATACATACATACATACATACATACATACATACATACATACATACATACATACATACATACATACATACAATTACATACATACATACATACATGTCATACATACATCCATACATACATACATAGAAAAAAAATTTAAATGTCGATGTTAATAACGACCAATATGTTTTTGTGTTCCACTTTCAGAAATATAGTTATCTGCCAAATTAGATGAAAATCGGAATAGGTTTAGGACTTGCTCACAGCACCGGAAGAATATCCACTTAGGCGACATGGTGACACATTGTAGTTTTCACAGATCCAAACAAATTTGAACATATAAACATCAGATATAAGGCAAAATCCAAAGAAGCAAGCTTACTGTAAGTTGTCTTAGTTTATTCCTCTTATAGTACATTTGAAAAAATCTGACTTTATTTGACCATTGCAGAGCAAATTGGATCTCTCCCTTATTTCTGACCAGGACTTCATTGAAGGACTGCATAAGAGTCACTCTGCCAGATCATTCGCCACTCTTAGGTCGGGTTAGATATGATGACTTAATTTTGCCTCACTGTGTGATTGTTCTGACTACCATTGTTGCGAGTCTCAACCACAAAGAGAGTAGCCCAATCCGAGGATCTTGAATATTTTGGTGGTGACTTAGGTACACTAGGAAGCCTCTCATGAGATCAGATCCAAGATCATCAAATTCGTAGCGCATGCTGTAGTCTAACCTATGACTCGTCAAAAAGCTGTGGCCAACCAGGGTCGCTGAAAAATAAATCAAAGGTTTCGAGAAAATACTGTTAGTGCGACAAGTAAGACTTCTCTGGCGTGGTAAGTATGGATTCCACTTTGGGCTTCATTGTTTCGGGTATGCAGGTGAAATAGTACTTCACGTGAGACTAAGTTGCTGTCACAGAGAGTGACACTTCAGGTAAATGAGTCCATACCTTTTCAAAGTAGGATGGTCGAGATTATCCTCTCTGTGCTCTGACGTTGATGAATGAAAAATTTGATAACTGAAAAGCACAACTCGATCATGTAAATCGCGTATGACATCCAACGCCCTCGGTGAAATGCACCTGGTTACCTGAACTTTATTCCCTTTGGTGGAGTTCATCTTTTGAAAATGACTATTAGCTCTAGTAGCTCTTGACTAAAGACTTCCAATACTGGAGTCCTTGCAGAATCATGCAGTGACACACTTTTCCAGAACAATTTCAGAGGTATCGATGGCAAAGTTCAAGAGGTCCTTCCCAATTTCGCTTCCAGCTTCAAGCATATGCCGCACTTGCAACTCGTTTTACTCGCCACTGTGTCAAAATATGGACAGGCACAGACACAACATGACGGAGGGCAGGAAAAAGTGGCGAAGGCGTGTCCACGAAGAGACCAACCGTCGAATCGGGGAAGGTTGAAGACAAGACAGTGTCAAAACACATGGCCAGGACTTTGTCTTCCAATCCCCAGATCACAGCCAACAAGAATATGGCATGACAGTAAGTTGCTGTCACTGATTGGAGTTAGGGGATGGCCAATATCTTGGTTAGGCCTACATCCCTACGAAATATATCATCATCGTCCTGTCCCTGTAACATCTGGCATGATCTTGTCATTCAAGTGAAGAGTACGGGGAACCTGTGGCTCAGAAGAATCTCTGCTGCCAGGGCTGCAAGATCATCTCTCCCAAATTGAAAAGTACAATTATTGCTACTGCATGTCCCTTATACGTTGTCATCCAGATTATGATTTCTTGGTGTATGCGTACATTGAGCAGTACCTTGCATGGGAACTTCTCCTCTGTGAAGACAGCTTCGCATGGCCGAAGTGATATCAGTAGTACCTATAAACTAAATCTCAGCTTTCTTGTAATCAATTTTGCATTGTGCCTGCCATATCGATGGTGGGACCCTCGACTTGGAATGGTCTTCCTCTGACCCTCCGCTCTCTTTGTAAAAATCCTTCTCAGGTTTTCCTCTCTCATCTTAAGACAGCTTTATTTGGCCGCGCTGAGGTTGGGAGCGCCTCTGAGTAGCCCCCTTGAAGAGGCGCTATATAAATGCATCTAATGAATGACACAAGAATGAAAAGCACCACTTCCCGCCATTTGCAACACATGACCAGTGACAAAACAACATCATATCAGTAACGACATGATCATGAATGTCTATTTGTTGGGAACTAGTCACTGAGAAGGGTTCTATAGCATGCAGCTCGCATGTATTGCAATCGTAGATTGTAATGCTTGCAATGCAACCGAGTTCCTAACTTCAGCCCTCTTGAGCAAGTCCTAAATATTCAGCTGTCGAGATCTAATTTCAGATATTCAGTTTACACATGATTTGGCACGAAAATTTCATTTGGTCGTTAAAAAATCTTTAATTTGAAAATTTCACTTGTACCTTAAAAACACCCTAACATACATACATACATACATACATACATACTTACATACATACATACATACATACATACATACATACATACATACATACATACATACATACATACATACATACAATTACATACATACATACATACATGTCATACATGTACATACATACATACATACATACATACATACATACATACATACATACATACATACATACATACATACATACATACATACATACATACATACATACAATTACATACATACATACATACATGTCATACATGTACATACATACATACATACATACATACATACATTCATACATACATACATACATACATACATACATACATACATACATACATACATACATACATACATACATACATACATACATACATACATACATAGTAGTGTCTGGCCTAACACATAAGATAATACAGAGTAGGATAAAGAGAGAGAGAGACAGACAGACAGACAGACAGAGCGCACACTGACTACAGGCTAAGTACAGGTATACATAGAGAGAGTAAGGAGATGATTGGATAAGCAACAGACTGGTCAGCATCCAATCAGATGAAAACACACAGGGGGAGAAGCTGCCGAGGTGTAGAAGAGAGATTGAGTCGGTAGTTTGAAATCAGTCGAGATTAGGGCAGTTGAGAGAGTCGGCCGAAGACCGAGGCTTAGGCCAAGGCTAGATGCCGCATTGCCGTACACATAGGAGATGCAGCGATCAGGCAGAAATAAGATAATCGATCGAGAAAGTTTGTAGCTGAGTTCAGTCAAGTAGGTCGAGTGTTTTGTCTAAACTCGTTACCATCATAGTATTTACAATTACTGTCTGCGTCGTGAATATCAAGTATGTCGTCATCTTAAGATCAAGAATTAAATCAATAAACGTTCATTAACCGAAAGAGCTTTGTTCCCTTATCAGGCTTATCTCATCTGGTCGTTAACCTGTACTAGCCAGGCGATTCAGCACAGATACTAGATATTGGTGGATAACCTCTCAGATCCTCGTACTCTCGCAGTAGAGTCTTCAACATCCGACACCAACTTTGAACACTATCAGTTCGTTCCGGAGCTTACATCTCCAGCCAGCGAGTTTCTCCAAAGCGACAACAACCAACTGACTGGAAACGCAGAGAACTGGTAAGACCGTCGCATCTACGACTACGCTGCAGTTTCCGACCTTCAACCTTCGCCATCCTCATCCATCCATCCATCCATCCACCATCCGCCCACCCACCCGCCCAGGGTTGGCCCTCGTTCATCGTCTGACGTCGATTGCGACATGGCTACTAATCTTATCCGTTCTGCATCGCGAGCCACGTCATCGAACAACGACGACACTTCTGTCACGCATCACTGCGCAAGACAGCATTCATCCTCCAGAACAGTAAACAGTGTCTACGCATCATCAAGTACGTTATCATCTTCACCTTCATCGCTCCATTGTTCTGCTACTCATCTCCACGTCAATTAGCCGACACTGAATCCAGCCATCTACACGTCACTTCATCTACGTCGTCGCGATGAACTCTATTTACCAATCAAGACCACCAACGCTTACAAAGACCACCACTAACTCCGCCCATGGACTCTTTTTCCTGGAAGACCAATTCTGTGGAATTCCTGGGGAACGTGTGACGAAGGAACGACAAACATGAACGCAGCGTATTATCATAAATTTTTAATTAATACTGTTTAAAATTGTTTTTATTTAGTCGCATGACTATGCGAATAAAGTTTTTTTAGTCTATCATGAATTATTGATACGAGTATTTTATGATGATTACCTCAGCGTCATTTCTAGCAATTAATTATTTGCCTAAAACTCCTTTAATTATTTATTTCATTGGTGTCCTGTTGAAACTTGGACTAATGCTTATGTTAGTCAGCCTTCTATAAGATCATTGTACTTTACTCATCTACAGCAGGTGCTTTGTAATGAAAAATTGTCTAACTTTCAAACTATAGAATTTGGAGTACCTCAAGGCTCTATCCTTGGTCCTCTCCTGTTTTTAATCTATATCAATGACCTCCCAAATTCATCATCCATCTTACACTATATTCTATTTGCAGATGATTCTAATGTATTTTTATCGCATGCCTCCTATGATCAGCTTCTTCAGCTAGTCAATAATGAATTAATATCAGCTAGTGATTGGTTCAAGGTAAATAAACTTTCATTAAACCTATCTAAAACTAATTATATTATATTTCGCTCAAGTAAAAAACCAATACCTATAACAAATAATGAACTTCTTATTGACAACAAAGTTATTCCTCAAGTTTGCACGACAAAATTCCTTGGCGTTCATATTGATCAGCACCTAAAATGTGACCCATCTGCGCAAAACCAGTCGTAAGTCGAATTTTTGACTTTTTAAGTTTAATACACTGTTTTAAAGAGGAACAAATTCTCTTTAAAATGACACCAATTTTATCGCTCTATCTTGATCCAAGCTGAATTTATGAATGAAAAACTACTTGCATTATGGATACTATTTATGGACAAAAATGCATCTAAGTTGGCCTAATAATATAAATTGCAAATCATAACTTGCAAAAAATCATTCAAATATTACTCTTCAATGTTATTTTAACCCAAACTTTTTAGTTATTTACCAAAAAAATATTTAAAAAAATAATTTTCTGCAATAATCTAACAATTGGAAAATATTGACCTTGCTCTAGTTTTTGCTTGTTTTCTTGCAACGGAAATTTTCGACTTACGACTGGTTTTGCGCAGATGGGTCACAAATGGAAAGTCCATATAGACGAAATAAGTTTAAAAAAATCAAAAAGCATAGGCATTATTAAGAGAGTCTCTTACTTGCTTCCCTCTCATGTGCTTGTCAATCTATATTTCACCCTAATCTATCCATACCTTACTTACTCTAATTTAATTTGGACTTCAACCTATGATACCCATCTCCATGTTTTAAAGACCTTGCAAAAAAAGCCATACGAGTTATCACTAAATCCACTGTTAACTGTCATACTGGTCCCCTATTTGCTGAGCATAAACTCCTAAATATTAAGCAGATTAGACTTGAACAGACATCTCAATTTATGTATCAATACATCAATAACCTCCTCCCTTCTTCCTTTGCATCCTACTTCTCTCCTGCATTGCATCCTGGACTCACTAGAGGTAATAGAGATTTCAGTATTATTTTTGCAAAAACAAATGTTCGGAAATTTTCCATTAAATTCCAAGGCCCTGTCATATGGAATAAAATTCCGATTCACATTCGTATGGCTACTATCTTAACTCACTTTAAACACCTGTTACGTGTGTATACATTATGTAATGTTTTCTGTTAATAGCACGAGGGGTTACCCATGCTAATGCTGATTTATTTGATTGTTTGATTGCTTTTGCTTTTATTTTGTTCTTTCTCTCAGTTTTTTATGTAGTGTTAACTACATTAGTTTTGTTTTTTATGGAAAATAATTTTTTTCTTTCCCTAGTTAAGTAATATCTCTGCATTCCAATACTCCCTTCAGCTTTCACTTTCTCACTTCACTTTGCTAATTAGGCCCCTGCTTAGCGGGACTTGTCCCTTTTGGTGTGCCTATTTGCTCCCTCACTCTTATAATACCTATTCACTTTGAGTATTTTCTTATTGCGAATTATGTCTATACTTTGTTAAACATACATGTACAATTGAATTGTTGGGATCAATAAAAAATATGTCTATGTCTATGTCTATGTCTATGTCTACTCTATAGAACGACCTTATGAATGATTGTTTGGCAGAATGCAGTAAATGAGATATACTTGAGAATGGAAGGATGCAGGACAGTTGGGATGTATTTTTAGTAACGAATCGAGATTAAACACAGGAAAAAGTGCTTACTACGGACAAGAAGTCCTGCACCCTGTTGAATATTAAGAGTCAGACGATAAAGGTTTTAAGTCTCAACGCCCAGAACGTACTCGCAATGGCCTAGGCCTATGTAATCTGTCTACTCAGACGAGACCCGATTATGTTGTGGAGATTCTTACTTCCGGTATATATAAGCTTAAGCAAATACATGACAGGTGTTTTCTATTTTTCTGTTCCGCAGTGTACTGTACCTGCGTTTTGTAAAGTAATTTTTCTAAAGGCGTTGGGATTGTTCTCAGAGACGTCTGAGAGCAGTTCCTACGAAGTTCTATGAGTAGAAGTTTGCTTGTATGACCATCCAAGGCACTGGCTATACTATATGAGTACTGCTTAACTGTGAGAGTTTGAAAAGTTTTTTATATTATTATTACAATTACTGATTGTGTTGCAATTTATAAACCATCATTGCTTGCATTTTATTGATTGCATTTTTATTTCAAGTTTCAAAATATTTTATTTCTCGATTAACGTATTTTATTATTATTGTCATTACAATGTGAGCTCATGTGGCTTGCATTTTACAATCATTGATGAATTCAGATGTTATGTCTAGCCTACACGTGAGACTTTATCATGAGACAACTAAATAGTTTTATTTCGTACAGTGACATTTCAGTATGTTTTCAGTGGTTCTATTGTGTATTTGTGCTTATAATGCTGATGATGTTCGTGTTATAATGTGTGCTTCTGAACAGATGCTTTTGAAGAGGCGCTATATAAATGTATGTAATGAATGAACGTAAGTTAGCTTGAATCTCATCACAGAACCACTGATAAACTTCAGTCGTGTATCATCATCGTCATCATCATCACCACCATCAACAGCCGCCTCTCCAACAGGTATACCACCAAGAACATCATCATTAACAACAGCAGCAGCAGCAGCAGCAGCAGCAGCAGCAGCAGCAGCAGCAGACATGCCAGCAGCAACTGGTCTAACACTCAAAACTGCTCCACCACCCCAATCCCCTCACAGCAGTTGCACAGCCCTTTAGATCAGACGTACGAAGCAGAGATCAGAGCCTAATTAAAACCGTGACCAGCTAACGCACACCAGTTGCCAGACACCCATCAGAATGTCCATGTGTTATGAGAATTTAGCTTGACGCATTCATCAAAACGCCCCTTGATCTTAGGTTCTCGGCAGCTGACCAGTAACGTATATTAGACCGAGACCAGCCCCTTTGAGTCCGATAAATGCACAGCGGATAGACATAATTTATTTTGGCAGAACAGATGCCTTCATGCCAAGAAACTAAATAGGATTCCTTCTTAATGGTGTTGATACTCCATCTTATACATACATACATACATACATACATACATACATACATACATACATACATACATACATACATACATACATACATACATACATACATACATACATACATACATACATACATACATACATACATACATACATACATACAGAGATTAGAGAATTTGGTGCAATTATATAAAGACCTGTCTTGCTGCAATTAACATCCCTATCCCCCCATCTACACATGCTAAATGCAACTTACTTGAAGAAATCCTCCGTCCTTTGTTCCTCATTTACCTTGGCCTTCACCGTTACGTCAATGAAGTGGCATTGCTGCCCACTTTCTGCTATTGCTGTAAGAGCAGGTTGTGGCTGAGCAGCAATCGAAACTTGCACGCCCGTGCACTGCAGAACTGTCCTTATTCATGGTGTGGACACTGAGTGTCTTTGGCTGCCGCAGGTACTGAAGCCAGTAAATGACTGTGAGGGTTGTTGATTATTTATTCTTTTAGGCCAGGGTATCTGCAGCATTAGGCAAATGGGAATTGGTGTTAGCATAACGCTTCAGCATGTGCAATAAAATCATAGTTAATGACTGATACACAGAATGGTAGCATTTGATTTCGCAGTGTAAATAAGAGTATCTCATGCCAAAAGAGTTGACGATATAGACCCTGTTATAGCCTCATCAACCCTACCGAGTATCACTCATCCAAAAGATTTAAAGGATAGAGAGCTGGTCAAGTATTCTGTGGCACCGTTTCTGCTGTCACACACATTTCTTGTGGTATATCCAGGGTCGCATTAAGGCCATATTTCGGGCCCGGGTGATGTGATAACCCTCCAGTCTATCAGGCACATACTAATAATTAGTGTGCTTTACTAGTGAGTATGAACTACATAAAAAAATGCTTTTCTTGTGGTGCATTTGTTTATAAGAAAATTTTCAGACGCTATATATAAGTACAGTGACAGCAGGAATGAAAGAAAATCAATAGGGTCTATATAAATCGTTAACAATCTTTCAAATCTATATTTAAAATTATAGAATAGTTAGTTAGGTTAAACCATTAGAAGGAGAGTATGATAATCAGAAGTTCTCATTTAACGAAGAACAACTTCCAGAGCAGTCATTCAAGCTGAAAATGGCAGAACGCTACGTACCCAGAGATACCATTAACACACAAAAGAAGGTGCTGCAGAAAACTGCGACCAAGCTTTGACTGTAGCTGCGGTTTTTATTCATGATTGACTAACCAACGATTATGCGTAGGCTAATCAGAAACGACCATTTCCACGACCACGACCAATAAGCTGGTCTCCCTGACGTGGCTTTTGTGGGCGCTGAGAAATTCTCGAAGATTTACATCACATTACATTACATTTCAGATGAAACCATGCACGAGAACAATATTATAATAGACCTACTGATTTGCAGCATTGGGGCCGTCCATAAAGTACGTCACGCTCCAGGGGGGAGGGGGTGTAGGAAAGTGTGGCAGTTTGTGAAAGGGGGGAGGGGTCAGGCCATGTGTGACTTCACACATTTATTTTTTAAATTCTTTTTTATTTTATTTTTTCTTAGTACCTAAAATCCGACCCGGCCCGGCCAAGCGTGTCTAAAACCCGACCTGGCGGGATAAAAGTTGATTTCCCGTCACTATCAAAGCGTTTAGGGACACACGTCACTATCAGAGGGATTAGGGATAGTATCCTATGGTTTAGACTTTAGAGGGTTAGGTAAAGGGTTATGTTTAAAACAAAAATCGAAAGTGTGACGTACTTTAGGGGGGGGTCCGAGATTTGTGACAGTTTGTGACGGGGGGAGGGGGGGTCAAAAATGGTCAACAATAGCGTGACGTACTTTATGGACGGCCCCATTATAGAATGAATATTTGGCATTCAAAGCTCGTTAGGGCCTATATCTTTTAAACGAGCAATCGACGTCTCCTGAACTCATCGAAATAATGGTTTTGCTCCCACCATATGTTGGTTTTATACAAATGACGTCATTGATGTAATTCAAAAGAAGATTCGAATTTAGGGTTCTGGGAAGATTACTTTGCATATTATTTTGTACATTTAGGCCATTGAAATTTTAAAATAAAGTTATGCATTATGATGTTTGATGTGATGATGTGACGTCACATTTCCTAAACCTTCCCCCTCGTCACATAAAGTCGCAGACGTGTGACCACCTCCCCTATGTGCCTGACACCATTTATGAATGTCCTATGGAAGGCAGACGTAGAGCATGCCTAAGTAGGTTAACTTGTTATGTTTATGAGGCCTTTTCCCATGATTTGCGCTCGTGGATAATCTTGAAATCGTCTTTCCTTAAATTCTTCCAAAACTCAACTCATCTGGCTAGGCACTGAACAACAACTTAAGAATTACGGTATTGACTTTTGCTTGTCTATATACAGGGTGCGGCCGAAAAAATGACCCATTACAAAAATCGCGATTTTCCAAAAACCACAGAATATTTTGTTATAAAACTTCGCCAGTCTATTTGACACATAGGCCTATCTATCTACAACTTGGCTAAATCTAATGAAATTCGATTCATGAACACCAAAATGGTGCAACCCTGAAGTGAAACAATGTTATTTTCGTTTCAACATACATATAGTGACAGCAATAACGGCAAAAAGTAACAAAGTAGCCTAACGGCGTAAACAGAAATGTAACAAAGTTCAAGGCTACTTTCTGTTATTGACAAGATTAGGCCAAACTGTTAAGTTTTGTGCAAGAAATGTTCGAAGTGAACACCGTTTGCTTTTACGCAAGCTTACAGATGTTTTCGAAAGCCCAGAACAGTCATCTGAATGGTCTCAATTGACAAAAGTCATTCCAGATGATTTGTAGCGTATTTTTCAGTTTAGAAATGCTCTTTGGTTTTGCGGTAAGTTTGTTGTAGCCTAAGTCTCAAGCATTGCACCCCAGACAGCATAGTCGAGAGTCGAGTGGGTTAATATCTGGGGAATTTGGCGGCCATGAATCCTTGCCGATGAAGTCCGGACAGTGACTTGTTAACCAATCTTGGGCCATTTTGGCGTCGTGAGCGGGTTAGGGTATTGCTGAAAAGTGAACTGAATTCCCAAGACGATGTGACAGTCATCGACACGCTTAGGCAAAAGATTCTCCACGTAGTACTTGGCATTGACGATGGCCTTCTCGTCAATGAAATGCAAGCGTCCTTTGCCCTCATAGCTGACACCTGCAGAAACCATGATGTTGGGAGAGAACTTGGCTCTCTCGACCAACAGGCGACATGTATGGATATCGGCTTTTTCTTCTTCGCCCAGACGCGGTTATTTTGAGTATTAATGGGTGGATTGATGTAAAAGATCTTTTCATCGGTGAAGAAAACCTTATTATGGCACACTGTAGGCTACTTTATGTAAAATTATGATTTCCTATTTCGTGAATGCTGTGTTAAATTGAAAAAATGCAATTCTTTCTTCTGCCTGATGTCATGATCACAAATATAAAGATACTGACATAAAATTTTCCGATAATATGCGGAAATATGTTACGAATAAAAATGAAAATATTTGTAAGAAAATATTCAGCGGTTTTAAAGAAATCGCAATTTTCGTAATGGGTCATTTTTTTTGGCCGCACCCTGTATATAACCTTTCCTCAATATACATTTTCAACTTCTTAGGTGTCATTTTTGACAGCTCACGCATTCTCTACTCATGTATCCTACCTTACACGCTTCTTCTACCTTCACCTTCGCCGTCTCAAGGTTTAGCAAATCTGTCTCCCTTCCTACCATGACGTCCATAGACCACGCATTTGAAAATCTTAAAGACTGATTAGGTGCTGCAATTCATGTCTTATTGGTCTTCCAAAGTTCTGTCTATTTCCTATCCAATCTGTCCTTAAAACATACACACATAGGCCTACATGCATACATACATACCTACATACATACATACATACATACATACATACATACATACATACATAAATACAAGCATACATACATACATACATACATACATACATACATACATACATACATACATACATACATACATACATACACACACATACATACATACATACATGCATGCATACATACATGCATACATACACATATACACATAATTATACGTGATATGTCGATTACTAGGCATAATTGAAGACTATGCACTGGTTGTGACATTGTCTTTAATTTGCAATTCACAAAAAACCCATAACACTTTGCATTCCTATAGAAAGACTACACAGATAAGAAAGTCATTTTGGATGACGTGGACATCGTTTTTCGATTAGCAATCGGCGACATTTAAGTTCAAAACAATAATTCACATGTTCTTCGACGGAAAATATCGATAGCTCGACTGTATATAAGCAGAGTTACTGCGCTCATTGAATTCAGAATATTCCTTCATCCGAGAGACAACGAGAAGAAGAATGAAAAAATTCAGCACTACACTCGGGCTACTGGTGCTACTGGCATCTGTCTTCTTCGGTAAGCCAATTTCCTGTAGGTTAATAGACGATTTAAACAAAAACGGAAAATATACATTGAGCATTATTTCTTCCCGAGGTTGCCTACGAGTAATCTTCCAGCAGTCTAAAAATTATGCTAGTATAGCTGTTGCTGAATGACTAAAAATTCAGGTTTCGTCATGCGCAAAATTAGATTCAGTTAAGGTGCGGCGACTTGTTCCGCATTCGCTGCGCAGACGATGCGATGTAGGATGCCGCACAGGGTTCCACGACAACTGGTCTGCAGACAACTGGTCTAACGACAACTGGTCTACAGACAACTCGCATAGCTGAAATAGAAGCTGGATTTATGAAAAACGCTAAATGGTTTTCTAGCTTAAATCTAAGCTGGGTTGATGATTTTCATTCATGTATTTCAACAAGCATCCAGCTTCTATTTCAGATCTAACAATACCTTCGTCCAGCTTCTATTCCTCGTTCGTTATTTTCGTCAATCCAGCTTCTATTTCAGATATAAAAACACCTTCATGCAGCTTCCATTTATTAAGCGTTTTTTCATGAATCCAGCTTCCATTTCAGATCTAAAAATACCTTCGTCCAGCTTCTATTTCTCGTGCGTTATTTTCGTCAATACAGTATCCATTTCATCTGTAAAAGAACCTTCATCCAGCTTCCATTTCTTTTGCGTTTTTCATCAATCCAGCCTCCGTTTCATCTGTAAAAAACTTCATCCCGCTTTCATTATTTTCTCAAGCGCTGGACCAATTATTGTCTGTAGACCAAGTTATCGTTAGACGAGTTGCCTATAGAAAAGTTGTCGTTAGACGAGTTGCCTATAGAAAAGTTGTCGTTAGACGAGTTGTCTCTAGAACAGTTGTCGTGACACCGCCGTGCGGGTATTGACCACCGTCACATCCCAGGTCAGATATTTGCCCGAAAACCAGAGGTTCAGCGTGATCCATCCGGTCGCTGCAAACCAGAGGGTTCTTTAATAATAATAATATTATTATTATTGTTATTATTATTTTTTGGCCCTGAGGTACTTTGTTCCCCAGGGACTTAATTTTTTTTTAAAAACTTATCATTATCATTATTATTATTATTATTATTATTATTATTATTATTATTTTTTTTTATTTTTATTTTTTATTATAACACACATTTATTTTTTCAAAAGAAAATGACAAAGTCATTTACAGGCTAATGTCTATGCTCCTTTTGAACATTAGGCTACGTAACGTAGTCATTCAGTCCAAGACCTACAGGTGTCTTGACTGTTCGAGTCTGCTGTTCTCAAAAAAATTATTATTATTATTATTATTATTATTATAATATTATTATTGTTATTGTTATTATTATTATTATTATTATTATTACTATTATTATTATTATTATTATTATTATTATTATTATTATTACTATTACTATTTTTATTATCATTATTATTATTATTATTATTGTTATTATCATTATCATTGATATTATTACTATTATTTTTATTACTCTAATTATTACTATCAATATAGTTATTATTATTTTTGTATCTGTTCGTAGCAGCTATATACAACTCTCCTGTGTGGGCCCAGGGCTCCGTCCTGGGTCCACTGCTCTTTATTCTCTACACCATGGGCGCCCGGACGTTGGAGCAAGGGGAGGCACTCGCCCCCTGAAAAATTGACATCTATGTTTTTCAACTACTACTTTTGGGTTTTTAACAAATTTCTTTGCATTAATGCACCAATGATACGAATTACACAGACAACGAAAGTCAGAGATATACGTTTAGATATCTCTATAGAAATAAACATGCCTCTGATAACTTTCTGGCTTGTATGTTCAAGCTCTTTCTAAAAAAAACTGTAGCAATGACCATTAGCTTTCAACCCTCCTGCGAGCGCCCATACAAACAGCAGGCCTATCGATTATGGCCTACTTGAGTGGAATTCAGCTCTAGTTCGAATAATCACAACTGCAAATTTTTTTATACTTTGGTAAAAATCTGAGCATTTCTCAAAGTACACTAAAATTACATCAGGGAGATCTTTATATTCACCATCATTGTAATTATATAAACCAAGTCTGCTAGCCAGGCTCCATTTTGTCCATTTTGCAAGCTGCCAGTACAGAATCCATGGAGGTCAAACTGCAGATAAACGTGGATAAAGGGCCCTGGTTATCACGCCTCGGGATTTGCACCCAAAACGGACAAAAAAATCTGTCCAAAAGAATTGATACCGACACTCACCTGATCCTACTAAAAAATCTAACCGTGACTATCGTAAAATTTTGCCGCCCCCTGTAACAATTTCTGCGGGCACCCATGTTCTACACCACTCCTTTAGTCATCTAATAGAATCCGCCTCTGTTGATCACCATATCTACGCAGAAGACAACCAACTCCATATTATTATCCTTCTCTTCAAGATCCTTTTCTACCTCCAAATCTCAGCTACTTCATGTCGTCCCCATAACCTCCCAATACATATCGTCCATCCTCCTCTGTCTCAACACCTCCAAGCAGAGTTTATTATTTTAGGTCTGTCAGAACAACTCAAGAAAATCCATGACCCTTCAATACATAGATCTATCCACTAATGCTTTATCTCACACTTTCGCTTCTGATGCCCCTGTCCGCTCTTGATTTAACCCTGCATAATTATGTCCTTCTCAAACCACATCTCCAACCTCTCCCGCACCTGCTTCATTCATAGCCATTGACCGTCGCCGTTTTTGACCCACGCTCGACTTTAAAACAGCCTACGCCATTACTAAAACTCCATTGTCCACTCTACGCCTGACTGCTACAAATCTCTTTCCTAAACCGTCAATCCACACAACAGAGACATCTGCAAGTCATTCAAAATTCATTAGCCAGAGCCCTCACCAAAACATCACTGAGACGGTGTGAGACCGTTGTCCAATATGTTGAAATTAAATTCGAACTGGTGACCTCGCAACAGAAAATTTATGATCCCAAGTTAACTGCCATAGATAAAGCTTTATTACGTAAGTGGGCACTTTTAGAAAGAGATCGGATGGCAGAGGAAGACTATTCCAGGTTGTATCTCACTAACTATGAAATCTGATATGGCGGCCAGTTCTTGTTGCCGCTTTACCAAATCTGGTATAATAATTATGTGGCAATTCTCCAGCTTCATCCATCAGTGAAACTCTTTGGTCCATTTGTGATTATTAAATTAATATTATTATAGTTATCAGTGAGTAGACCTAAATGATGTGCGCTGGCTTAGCGTGAACTGCAAAAGCTAAATAAGACAATAATGAGGATATTATGAAGTGCTTGCAATTCTATGGCGCCACTCGAAACCCAATCGCTGGGCAGCAACTTTTTCACATGTGCTGCATCGAGTCAGAAACCTAATCCCAGGAGTACCGTAGTCAGAAAGAGGTCCGCGTCAGGCAGCCAGAAGGCAAGAGTAACTGTCAATGCGGGTGTCTTATAGGAAGGTGAAGGATCCTAGGATCAGGTGAGTGTGGGTATCAATTCTTTGAACAGATCTCTTCGTAAATGTTGAGTGTAAATCCCAAGGCGTGATAACCAGGACCCCTTATCCAAGTCTATCTACATTTTGACCCCCTTGGATTCTGTACTGGCAGCTTGCAAAATGGACTAAATGGAGCCTGACTTATAGCAGACTTGGTTTCTATAATTACAATGCTGGTGAATATAGGCCTACAGATCTCCCTGATGTAATTTCAGTGTGGTTAAAAAACTTAGGTGTCAATTTTCCAGGGGTCAAGTGCCCTCTTGCCCATATGTGCGGGCGCCCATGGTTGCTGTCTGCTAACCGGATTGCTTAATAAACGAATATTATTATTGTTTTCAAATTTCTAAGTATTTACAAACTTAGCGCTATAATAACCCGTATAGAAGAGTTCTAAAATATCCTTTTTTATGACCTTGTTTAAACAGAAATCAAAAGATTCACAGAAGCGTTAAAAGCGGAAAAACCCAGACAGAGCAGCCCTCGGAAAATGGAGAAATTGCAAGCCGCCGACACAGGTACGTTTTGCACTTCGTTCTTTGCTTTGCGCTCTTCTAAGTCTAATAATCACTTACACGATGACTCTCCGCTCTTCTAAACAGGGTGAGCTTCTTGTCCCTCGATCACGCACGTCTATTTCGCAGCGCGGTGCCTTTTCTGTCGTTGGCCCTACAACCTGGAATGGGCTTCCTGTGGAGCTACGTCTAATGCCTCGAGCCTTTGAGACCGCGTTCTACTCTGCTCTTAAGACTGTTCTCTTTAGCCGTGGTTGGGTTGGGAGCGCTTCTGAGTAGATACTCTTGAAGAAGCGCTATATCATCATCATCATCTCAGTCCATAGGCACAACGCCCGTTGGTGTCGATCGCATGTTTCACCGTCATCCTCCATTTGTCACGTTCTTGCGCCAGCCAGCTCAGTTTTTGTATATCCATTCCGCACCAGTCTCTGACATCGTCCAGCCATTCCCTGCTTGGCCTCCCTCTGACCCCCGTGCCATCAATTACCCCGAACATAGTTTGCTTCACCAGTCTTGAAGCGCTATATAAATGTATGAAATGAATGAATGAATGATGACGCGGTAGCACATAATCAGGCCCGGCCTTAGGGCAAGGCGAGCGAGGCAGCCGCCTTGGGCCCCGCGCTTTCAGGGGCCCCGCGCTTTCAGGGGCCCCGCGTTGCTGGCTATAATTTGTTCTTTGTCGAGATTGACAATGGTTACGTCGCACAGCAACTATGCTTGCAGTCAATTTGCCAAGTGAATGTTATTGGGGGATTTTGAAAGAGCGATATTTCTTCACAGCTAGCCTACTTTTTGGCCTAGGTCTGCAAGTAGAATTTTCTCCAGAAAATATATTATATAGTAATTAACTCATTTTGCTTAAAATTCACAAATGGACGTCCGCATACATTTTTGTAGGAGAGGTCAACTCACAATGATAGTGGTGACATTGTTAGCCAGAGCTTAGAAAAAGCAAGGCAGGAAATTTAGAACACGGATATTTTCTGAAAGGTGTCTAAAATAATGTAAATTTACTTCGTGAACAATTAGCATCATTAGTGCTCTGGCGCAAAGAAATTATTTTGTCAAAAAACCAAAACGTAGGCCTCAGTTGTTAAAAAATTCTCAATTTTCGGGGTGGAGCCTCTCTTGCCCCTAAGTGCGTGCGCTTATGATTTTGCATTACTTAGATAGGCCTAGGCCTACATAAGGTATATATAGTAGGAAAAGTCATCTAATATGGAACGCTTCATAAGATGGGACATGCCTATTAGGGTGGAGTGAAAATTTTTTTTTCCGAATTTCAAATTCCGTTAGCGATCAAAAGTTGCGTATGGTATCACAGAATTGCTACAAAAAATTTGAAATTTTTATGTTGACGTCTTCTGCCCTCTACCGGACGATTTAAGGACGCCATATTGATTTTCAGTACTGTCAGGCAATTTAGCCTGCAATATTTCATGTTTACGTCAACCAAAGTGATAGAATTCCATCATCGTGACGTGACCTAAACTATTATGTATTCTTAGTAGTATTCGTAGTATTCTTTAAATACATTCTAATAGAATTTCATCTTCTTAGCAAACTGTAGAAGCAACATGGCTGAGAGTCGCTTAAGACTTCAGAGAAAAGTGAGCATCTGTCCAATATTTGGAGTTGCAAAGCGAATGAAACTAGATGTCTTACCAACTATTCGAGATCTTCTTGAGGACTACCAATGGGTAAGGCTTGATTTACGTAAACATCCAGTTAAAGAGCCCGAAGCATTCGAAATTGTCAGTGTTCTAGTTAAAAAAGTGAAAGAAATTTGGACACGGGCCTCTGTCCCGACTGTTACGATAGATCGAATCACTAAACTTGTGCGAATCCATCATGATCAGTATCTAAAGTTAATCCGATACCCCGCATGTAAAAGAAGTGCCAACTACGAGCAGAAGGTCGCACAATTCAGAGAACATGCAATAAATACGTTGTTTGACATTGCCAGTTGCAAGTGCTCAGATCCAGCCGCATGTAAATGTCCAAAAGAAGGAAAGATTCCGGTGGAAGAAAGACAATTTCTAAAAGACCAAAGAACTGTAAGGACAATGATGATAGGGTCAATCGACCGGCCGAAAACAGAAAAACTTATGCTTAGAGCACAACGGAAGAAGGACGCAGCGATGCGACTTACATCAAGCGGTGCTTCAACATCAAGGTCGGTTGATGAGCTTGATGAACATTATTCATCTGACAAAAACCTTGAAGGTGACGAAACCGATAATGGATCTTCAGCAGGCAAGGAAGAAATGGAAGACAAAAAAATCGCCAAAACTCAACACTCACAACAAAGACGACGACTGACGAACACGGCACAAGCGTCAGAGAGATATGGAATATCTGACAGAGCAGCAGCAGACATTGCTTCGAGCCTACTTACAGATTTCGGAATAGTAACAACTGGCGATAAATCTGAGGTTATTGACCGTTCTAAACTCCGAAGAGAAAGAAAAAGACTGCGTGAAGATTTGCTTCAGGAATCCGCAAGCCATTCTTCGGATCTTCGCGGTCTATACTTCGACGGCAGAAAAGACAAGACTCTACTGCAGGAAAATATTGGAGGTAAGTTACATCGCAGGACTGTTATTGAAGAACACATAGTATTGATTGAAGAACCCGACTCGAACTATTTGGGACATAATTATTGCTCCAGTGCGTGGCAGTGCTGAGTGTATAAAGCAGGCCATACTGGATTTCTTCGAAGAAAGAAAGATAAGCATGGAATTATTGGCTGTCATGGGATGCGATGGAACGGCTGTCAACACAGGACATAAGGGTGGTATTATCAGATTGTTAGAAGTACATCTTAAGCGTCCACTCCACTGGTTCATATGCCTATTACATAGCAACGAGCTACCGTTACGTCACCTCTTCGAGCAACTTGATGGCAGTACTACCGGACCACGAAGCTTTTCAGGCGAACTTGGAACACAAGTTCAACGATGTGAGAACATGCCAATGGTTAAATTCCAGCAAATTGAATGCGATTTACAAGTGCTACCTGACTCTGTTCTGCAGGATCTCAGTACAGACCAGAGATACTTGTACGACATGTCTCAAGCTGTATCTAGTGGTATATGCGATGAGGCACTGTTGCATCGAAGTCCTGGAAAACTAGTAATGTCTCGTTGGTTGACTTTAGCTAACAGAATACTACGCCTATACGTTGCCACGAAAGAGCCAAGCAACTGTCTCTCGACAATTACTGAGTTCGTATTGAAAGTTTACGCCCCTGTTTGGTTTGCAGTAAAGTCCAAACCCTCCTGCAAAGATGGTGCGAAGCATCTGTGGATGCTTGCTAACAAATCACGATACTTGCCTGATTATTTAAAGTCAATAGTTGATCCAGTTATTCAGAGAAACGCCTTCTTTGCTCATCCTGAAAATGTACTTCTTTCAATGATCACGGATGAGAGAAAATCAATTCGAGAATTAGGATTCAGAAGGATAATGAAGGCGCGATCGAGTAAGAAGCCTCAGAGAGGAATTCGCATATTTCACCCCCCAAGTTTGAACTTTCATGCAGCCGACTATACAGAATTAATTGACTGGCAGTCATGTGAAGTGACAGAGCCACCTCTAACGAAGGACATAAATGATGACGACCTGGAACAGTTGATCCACAATGCCGACGACTCCGCGATTGATTTACTTCGCTTTCCAAAGTTTCCATGCCATACTCAAGCAGTCGAGAGGTCTGTCAAGACAGTTACAGAGTCATCATTGCTGGTTGTTGGACAGCATGCAAGAGATGGATTAGTTCGCGCAAGACTTGAAGCTAGAAAGATAATGCCAACATATGAAACAAAGCGTGATTTCAATACTAAATAATTACATACAGAACTCCACTAATAGCCAATTCCAGGATATGGACGCCATTTTGTCCGCCATTTTGGTTTTCGTGCAGTGCTACCTGAATGACATTGGCTTCATCATATTTGTTGACCTCGAAAATGTTGACTCAGACCCTGAAATCATGATTCCATTGCATACATGACTTCATCAATTGCCATTTTAAGATTCTGGCCGCCATTTTGTCCGCCATTTTGATTTTTTGAAGTGCTACATATATATCTTTGATTCCATTGCATTCCTTGAACCCTATAATCTTAATTTAGAGCCTAAAACCGTGTTTCTGTCACATAAAATGCTTTACTTTTAGTCATCTGAAGTAATTGGCAGCCATTTTGTCCGCCATCTTGTTTTCCCATGGAATCGCTAATAATCCAGATTGCTAACTGCGATTTTCGTTTTTCTGAGGGTCAAATTAGTCTAAAAACACCAGTTAGCAAATTGTTACATGACTTGCTTCTAACATTGGAATTTTCAGATACCAAGCCTGGTCTAAAAATGCCTGACAGTATTTAAAATCAATATGGCGTCCTTAAATCGTCCGGTAGAGGGCAGAAGACGTCAACAGAAAATTTTCAAAATTTTTGTAGCAATTCTGTGATACCATACGCAACTTTTGATCACTAACGGATTTTGAAATTCGAGAAAAAATTGTTTTTCACTCGGATTCACTCCACCCTAATGCCTATTGCTACCGCTATTTGTAGAGGAAGCCATCGTCAAGAGTTGCGAATAACATTATCACGTATATTAATTAGACTTTATTTATCAGCTGTAAAATTAATGTGTTACGGTGCTGCTGTCTTTATTTGATTGATAGGCTAATTGAAATTTTCATGTTTGCTGATGCTATTTCACATAATTAAATTTTCCAAATCTGATATTATGGAAATTATTGTCCTATCTTATGAATATAGTTGCTTAAGTTGGGACATATTAGTAATTGTTTTTAATGACAATAATATCGCTGTTTGGGGAAACTGCTATTTATACGCATCATTTTAAAGTCAAATATGTATAGGCCACATCAGTGTGGCTTACTATAAAATAGTGCTATTAACTCAAAAGATATTTGGGAAACAACGTTAAGTGGTGACTCTCCCCCCACTAGTGCCGTGTTGACAGGAAACCAACTGCGTAAATTTATGCTTGAGGACCCGATGGTGCCTAGGGCCCCGCAAACCCTAGGGCCGGGCCTGCACATAATCACTTTCTCACCAATAAGCATATAATACAGAGAACTTTCGGTCGAGCGCTTTACTTGCGATGCCTTCGAAACTCGAGTGGCGATGCATGCTCTCTGCCTGCGGCTGTTTAACGACACTTTGTCATATCGAGGATAATTAGCATCGCCCCTCATTTATGAAGACTTGGGACTGGCACTGCCAAAGCACTCACATGCGGGCGATAGGCCCTTGTCTCGGCAGCCCGCCCTGCTTATAAGTTGCCGCGTTTGGCCGTCTGTGTTAATGCTCAAGTTGCGCGTCAAAAATGGTTGTCAGCGGAAATCAACAATTGGCCCTCAGCGATCTTCTTAAGAAGGGCAGCATAAAAGTGCAATAATAACAAGGCAGATTATTCTTGCCTAGAATGGATCCAATTCGTCAGGGCACAAGCTGGTAAAATGCTTGGAATTTAAAAAAGGTCAGAGAAATCGTTGTTAGAAGCAAATCATGTAATTATTTGCTAACAGGCGTTCCTGGACAAATTTGACCATTGTGAAAACCAAATTCGCGGTTAGCAAGCTAGCGGCTGTATGGGAAAACGCCATGGCGGCCAAAATGGCGGCCAGAATCTTTAAAGTTGGAGTAAAGTGTCAGTTACTGTAATTTCTCATTAAAAAAATTATTAGACTAGTGTCGAGATCAATTTCCTCATTATCAGGCTAAGACGGCTTTCACTGACACCTGCGAATAAGTTCGACTCAAGATCAACAGGAACTGAGGATGATAGAGAAATGTCGTAATAACCGTTTGTAAAGATAAACATCGTTGGCTTCTGTTAATTCTTAATATAGCCTACACAGAGCAAATGGCACATCAGAATATTAAGTAGGCATCCAAATAAACGTCTTTCGTTCTCAAAGCCCTACCTGCACCTCACCGTGGTGAGACGGTGAACAGCCAAGTAGGGGATAGCCTGGTGGGGCTATGCCATCAGTGGTGAAGACCTCGGTCGAAGACCTTGGTTGAAGAACCACCTAGGGCGTCTCGCGAGGTGGAAAGGCTCACCAGGAACCCCGAAACGGCTGGCCAACGCAGGAGGCAGGTGTTGGAAGGACACCTCAGACCGGAAGAGGCCAAAATGGCCCAACGATCTCCTTACCCGGCCAGGAGAGGACTGGTCACCGCCTGGCAAGAGACCAAGAAACTCCAACAAAATGAACACGAAATTAAAGATTACAGATAACGACGTTAACGGGGCTCCTCTGAAAATACAGAGGAGCACCGCGTCCGGCAGGAACGGAGGAGGGAACCGGGCCGTTCAGGTCGTCATCCCGAGAAATCCTGGAACCCAAGGGAAAAGACAGAGGATTGGAGCTAAGAAAGGCAATAGAACTCGCAAGAGACCGGCCGAAATGGAGAAGTTTTGTTAGAGCCTCATCGTCGGTGAACACTTGACGTAGGAGAAAGAAAGTTCTTTTAAAGGCCTATCGCAGTTCATCAAAAAGTGCTATGTCAAATTAGACCTGATTGGCTTGGCTTATGCTTTCCCCAAAACCCTCAGTTCTTTTTGCTGTGTAAATAGGATTTTGTAAAAAGGATAAACAGATGCTCTTACTTAGTCTACTTGTGTTTATCTGATTAGTTACCAGTCTAATAACGCTTGCAGTTGCAGTATATTTTCATATTCCACTTCTTATAATTTCATTACAAATTTAATACCTTATGTGGTAGATTGAATCTGTGTCATATCGTTTTATATAAATGTTTATCTTTAGGCCTACTAGCGGTAATTGAGTCGTAAAGGTTTGTCAGCCACTCATTAACGTGAGTAAAGCAGGGAGGAGACCCGACCGACGACCCCAATTGGGGCGTAGACTCGGAACCGACCTGGGCTGGCGAATCAAAGTCCACCGTGCCCACCTTCTCGTGGTGCGACCTGTTAGTAGCCTCTCCGCAAGAAGGGTGAACGAACGGGCACGGATGGCAAACGGGGGAAAGGCAATGGCAAACCACCCCTTATCTACTGCCAAGAAAACAGTCATGAGTAAAATCAACGCGTGCGAGATGTGGATGTGGAGAAAGATGCTAAAGATCTCATGGATGGAAAAGAGAACTAACGAGTCGGTGCGTGAGGAGCTCGGAATAGAGAGGGAGGAGACACTGCAACAAACAGCAACCAGGCGGAAATTCAGCTACTTCGGCCACGTGATGAGATCAAACGGTTTGGAAAAGGAGATGATGACGGCATGCGGTGAAGGAAGGAGAAGACGCGGAAGACCAAGGAAGAGATGGATGGATGAAGTACAGGAAAAGTCTGGAATGAGCTTGGAAAAGCTAAGAGAGGCGACAACAAACAGGAGACAATGGAGAGGATACATCATGACTGTCGCCAGAGCTTCAAGAGCTGACGACACCAGGTGACCAGGTGAGCGGTAATTACGACTTTCTTTTTTTATTCCGAATTAATAAATTGCAATGACCACTAGACCGTTGATCAATCGTCCGGTGATAAATCGGTCGATGATCAAACGTCCGCAGTGATCAATCGTCCGGTGATCAACCGTCCGGTGATCAACTCCGCGCACCAAAAATTCAGGCAATTTTGATGCATATGCGCGTCTCGATATAGGCCTACAGGGTTGGCAAAAAACTACGGTGTTTTGCCAATATCTTGGCCAGAAATAAGAATATCGAAATGCAATTTTACAGTCTTAATAAAGACATTTCATATCTGCACAAGATGGCCAAATTTATCAAAATATTTCAAACAGAACAAAAGTTATATCTTTTTTAGTGAAACCACCCACCGTTTTTGACGATTCAAAAACGTAACGCAACAAAAAGTAGTAAAACGCGATTTTAGCAAGCTATACTTCAAATAACTGATTGTAAATTAACTTGAGAGTGATTCACAACTTCTGTTCAATGTGCCCACCACCAGTGCCAAAACTTCTTTTGAGTATCTTTGCAAAGTGCTTGACGGCCCTGTTGATGCGTTCCAAAGGCAAATCATCCCATATCAACTCCAATGCGTCCATCAATATTCTTACCGCTCTTGGTTTTAGTTGCAGATTGTGATATTTCTTCATCATAGCTCTCCACTATTAATTATTAATCCATCGAGTTCAAATCCGAAGATTTGGGGCCATTGGCTTTCTCAATGAAACCAGAACAATCGACATTGAGCCGATCTCCTTTCATTCACGGCAAATCTCTTAAATCTCAGCTTAACTCGTAATTGTTGCGCTCTCACTGTTTATCAGAGTAAACGTTGCTCTTAGGCTTATATTTATAGGTTCTTGCTCAAGAGGTGTCTGAATACACACTTTTTGTCTGTCATTGACACCTTGGCCATTTTCACTTTTTAAAAATTTGAATTTCATTTCTTTAATTGACAAATTATTAATGCGATAAATTTCTTATTTACTAACTTGATTGTCATCTTGCTAAGTGATTTCACAGTGACGAGCATCTATGCTGGTGCCCTGTTTCTTTTTAAAACAGTAATAATAATGCTCATCTGGCAATAGCAAGGCTATCTAATAGCAATTATTTGAGATGAGACATAATAAAATCGTGTTTTGGTACTTTTTGTTGCGTTACGCTTTTGGCTCGTCAAAAAAAAACAGTGGGTGATCTCACTAAAAGTGATATAACTTTTGTTCTGTTTGAAATATGTTTTATGAAATCTGGCCATAATGTGTAAATAAGAATGCAAAATTTATAAACTTTATTGACACTGCTTCACAACTAGTGAGAATGTAAAATAAAAGACTGTAAAATTTCATTTGAAAAATCGAAATTTGTAAATTTTATTTGAAAATTCTCACTTCTGGCCAAGATATTGGCAAAAACCGTGGGCGTTTTTTGACCCACCCCATATAATAGGCCTAAACTCATGCAGTTCTTTTTTTTAAAAAGGACCGTATACGTTGGACATGCTCCAATTGCTTCAAAATGCCAATTTTGTAAGTAAGGAATTTATTACAATCATCATCGAGACAAGCCTGCATATTAATGTCTAATATTTACTTTGCAGATAAGTTTTCCGCAGCGACAACTTGCAAGAATATCTTGAAGAAGAAACCTAATTCGCCAAGCGGGACATATACTGTGACGACGAGCTCTGGAGACTTCATATCGGTAGATCGGAAACCTATTTCAGTTTGCTTTTAATTTTTCCAAAATTTAGCAGAACTTAGGAAGACCTACATTGCTGTGAATGTATGTATAATCCTTCATATACAACAACAGGCAAAGTGCGGTAGGTGTCTGCCACATTAACAAGTTGGAAGTAGGCCCTAGGCTATGGCTACTTATAGTTGAGTTTTTTGCTAGTAAGTCCACGTAAAAAATCCATAAAGTCTTTATCAGGTATGGCGGAATTGCAAGCCCTTTGAAGAAAAATTAAATGGATTTTTCACTGCAGTGGGCAGAGGTCACTGAACAGCATTAAAGAGCGCAGCGCTAGAACAAGTGGCTAACGCTCAGGGCACCAGCTTATTCACGAGCGTTGATGCTCTGACGGCTGAAATGTAAGCACTAGTAGCTGACATTTTAGCCGCCTTAGCATCGACGCTTGTGAATAATTATTCTAGTGCCCTGGAGCTCGACTTTCGAGTGGCGCTTTAGAGAGTTTGAGATAACGATTGTAATTACGATAGGGATGTAAACAGCCGGAAGTATAAGCATGTTCATTAAGCCCCTAAGTCAGGTTTTGGTCTTTTCACTAGCATAGCCGAACTACAAAGGAGCGGCACATACGTTGTTAATGACGTTGAGCTGAATACAAGTAGAAGCAGTCTTCTCTACTTAGCATGATATTAAAGCAACACAAATAAAAGACATAGCCTATTTAAAATTTTGCCTTTCAGGGAAATTAAACTGCATCATAACGTTATTATCTACGCGGTTATCTTTCCGATATATTTCCAATATTCTGCATAGATATACTGTGAGATGGGATTGAACGGCGGTGGCTACACTTTCCTCAATCCTATGTCTTTGGTATCGCTGACCGACGCAGAGATTCAGGCGATGTTCACAGACAGGACGACATTTCTCCTACGATTCCGAATGACAAATGGAACTCAGCCGTACGCAGTTCTCACCCAACTCTCCCCTGAATATGCGTAAGTGCTTGGATAACCAGAGAAACGACAGTGTCTGTGTTTTTGCGTATGTATTGGCACGAAGAGCAAGACAAAAACAATTAGGAGGTATGGAGACTTAGTAAAGATTTATACACAGAAATAGAACCAAGCAGACAGGTAGGCTAAAGACAGAGAATGACAGAAAGGAGGGTACGAATAATTTGCCTTGTCACTAATCAGCCATATGGCGCATCGTATCAGGGAGAAAGAGCAGATCAGTTTAATTTACAATACCGTGGTGTTGCTTCGTTCAACTTGTTTCGTACCAAGTTACAGCTGCAGTGAATTAGCATCCATTGAACCGTCCGAAATCCACATTCATGGGCGCCCGCACATAGGGGCACAAAGGGGCACTTGCTCCTCTGGAAAATCATAACCTATTTCTCTAACTGTCTGATTTGAGGTTTTCAACAAGTTTCTTGGCATTTGAAAATTAATTACACCACTAATGCAGGGGCGAAAATTATGGGTTATATTTACGCTACGTGCATCTCTTACTCCAGCGTAAATATGGTCTACACCCGAATAACGATTTAAAACGGTAATCATGGGTCAGGCGTAAACCTTTATTCTGCGAATAACGCTACTCCCATTCTTGGGTAGGTGTAAGTCTCTACTCCCTAAGATGGCGTCGATTTGTGACTCGAAACTCGCTGCATTCGACCACGCTTTACATGTCAAAACGTGTTTTAAAACGTCTGCAATGAACTCGTATCCTTCGTCGACGGCGAACATTATATTGACTTGTATTTTCGCTGTACAAAATATTAAAATTTTGCTAAATACCCTAGGAAATTGCATTCGAAGCGCCGCATCATGGTAGGAATACCAATCCATGGGTCGCTTATCTAAGGTAGCGACCCTTTTAGGCCTATCTGGTATATACTTTTAATTAGTTTGTTCTAGCGACTTGCATATTAAACTCCACAATAAATCAAACGCATGCCACGTGAAACTGAACATTTCGAGAAACCAACAAGAAATAGCTCCTTTAAGAATTTTAATTCGTCGACCACTAGCCAAAACCGGTTACGGTTTCATGAGATTCTATCCCCACATCACCATCCTATTCAAAAGCTTTTCACTTTCTCGCTATGTAAAATACGTAGCGCAAAATACTGTGGCCCATAATTTATGCCCCTGATGCACAAAGTGAAATTGAGAAACCTGCTGTTTGATACCTTTTTAAAAATAGTCTACACGTGTTTGAATTTTCAGTCTTACAATTTTTCAAACTCTTGCTAATAACTGTAGACATGACGAGTTGGTTTACACTAGGGCCTGACTAGGCCTACCCGCATGATTGGCAATGTGGTCTTCATTAAAATTATTTTGTCGCGTATATTGTGTAAATTTTATGTTTAGTTTGACTTCTGTTATATCAGAGAAAAGTCGGCTAATGTGATGGTATGCAATTAATCCCATTTACTGTCAACGAGATAATGTGATGGTATGCAATTAATTAGATCTACTGTCACTGAGATATTGCATTTGTAGCAGCGTTCCATTGACTGTGAGTCTGAGCAACCACGTTGGATTCAAAGAGCCGCTTAACAAACGTGACCGTATTCTCGAGCCACCGTTCCTCTTCTTCGGTTTCATTCCACTCGCAAACTACTCTTTGAAAGGAAGGATAGGTTTAACGGCCAACGGAAAATCAATCTCATTCAATAACTGCGATGACAACTGCAACAGCCAATTCGTCCTCTACACGAACTTCAATGAAAAGCAGCCGTCCACAAAATATCTTAATACAACATTCTGCAACCTCTTGTTCGCCCAGCAGTTACCCAATCCATCTGGTCGCGTGATACCTTCAGAGTTCTTTTTCTTTGGGGAGACTCTCTGGGGAGGATGCGGTTGCTACGTCCAGACAAATCAGTTGGCAGACATCACAGGAATCACAATTGGCTTCAGATAAATGGATAGAACTTTGGTGATGAGTTGTCTGAACTTTCATAACCGAAAAAGTTAACTAACAAGTGGCCCGGTAATCATCAATGCCGCACTGTTGCCTTGCTTATTGACATATACTAGTTCATGTACAATGTGCACAATTGGTTCCAGACGTCAATAAAGATCTATGAAGACTATGCTTTGAGATAATCTGCTCCTATGGTATTTCTATGTCGAAATTGCTGACCTTTCGTTTCAAGGAAGATAGTGTAGTCGATTAAAGTGGATTTTTTCGAAACCCGAACAAAATTGTAACAAGCATCGTTTTGCGATAAAACTGTGGTAAAGGTGATTTTGTATTGTTTGTTGAAAATCCCCATTTCAATCTTTAATATTTACGAAGTTATTTTATAAAATACTAAAAGTGAGCGATAATGCAGGTCGTTGTCCTTTGAAAATTAAATTTTTCACTCAAATGACAGAACGTAACTTGTTGCTTGTTGGCAAACTGGATCGAAATAACATAATTTTCGCTTAAAAATTTACAGACGAGGGTCTGAGAATCGTTTACGATGTCCAGCTTATGAGCACATGCACTTATAAAGGTCCTGCTCGTAGATACTCTACAGTCTACAAGACCCAACGACTGAAAAATATTCCAGGCTTCTGATAAAATCTCAAATTCTTCGTCATTTGTTAGTGCTAATGTTTCAACAGTTTTTTCGCAGCATATTACGCACTTTGATTGGCCACCCTGTAGGGCTATATAGTGAAACGCATCTAAACGGACGAAACGATATTAATATTACCCTCATTAGGCTGCAATTTTTGCTTAGCACTTCGACCTTCTTGTGCAGGTCTGCACATGGGCCTGCGCAGGTCTGCACATGGGCCTGCGCTCACATCGGTCCATTTGACTGTGTGGGGATTGTGGCAGGTGCCTAGAAACAATGGGGATACCAGATGAACTAGTGGTGTTACCATCTAGAGGATCTCTACCGCAGGCCAGTAAGCACAGTTAGAGTGGACGGGGAGCTATCAGAGTGGTTCAAAATCGTGGTGGGAGTAAGACAAGGATGTGGTCTGTCACCGGACCTCTTTAACTTCATCTTGGAAGCATTGATGAGCCTTGCAGTGAGATTGGTAGAGTCCGGAGTTACAGTAAATAGACGGCTGCGCAACATTGCCCAACATTGACCTTGCATCGGAATTACCGAAGCAGCTGTAGGAGCCGACGTTAGACAACAGTAGCAAAAGCTGTGCCTAAGAATTAATGTAGAAAAGACAAAAACAGTGACTGTTGGGAAAAAACAGGAAGATCTGGAGGTAAGACTCGAGAACAAAGTGCTGGAACAGATTACAGAATTCATGTACCTGGGGGATATGTACAAAGGACATAAAACGTAGAATTGGTCTTGCAGGAGCGACGTTTGGACGTCTGAGTAAGATGTGGAAAACAAGCAGCATCTCGATAAAACGAAGATGAAGCTGTATGGAACGCTTGTACTGCTGGTGCTACTGTATGGGGCAGAATGCTGGTGTCTGTGCAGAGAAGAAGAGAGAAGATTACTGGCGGCGGAGTTAAGCTGGCTGCAAAGAATACTGGGTAGAAATCAGAGAGACAGGATCTGAAACGAAGTGACTCGGGAGCAGCTGGGACAATGGAAAAGGAAACACTGGTGGATAAGATCAGAAATAGAAGATTCACATAGTTCGGGCACGTCACATGAATGGAGGACTAAAGGCTACCAGCGATTGAATGCTTCATTTGGTCTGACTGGTAACTTTCTTGAATGGATAGCCTCTTTTTTTATATGACCGCTCTCTTTGTGTGGTCCATGGCTCTACCTAGGTCTGCATGGGTCCCTGCCCAATATGGCCTGCCGCAGGGATCTGTTCTTGGTCCAATTAGGTACATAATTTACACTTCTGAACTTGCCTCTCTTCTTGCAACACATGCAGTTTTGGGTCAGCTTTATTTATGCTGATGATGTACAAGCCTACAAACATTGTCTATCGTCTAGCCGCTCTAGCGCCATATCAGTGGTCCGGGACATGAGTGAGACCTTAACTGCCTTAGAAACATAGGTGTCGTCTAACCGACTGTGCCTAAATCCAACTAAGACTAAATTTACCTGGCTAGGCAATCGTAAGCAACTTGCTAAAATTGACTTCGATGCACTTGTGACTGAATTCCCCACTTACACTTTCTCAAATACGGTCCGTGACCTTGGTGTCCTGTTGGACCAGGAGCTCACATTTGCGCCTCACATTCAAGGACTTGCTCGAGACTGTTACTATCAACTGCGTCAACTTCGCACAAATACTAGTTCACTAACATCTAGTGCTGTCACCACTTAGTCCATTCCTTCATTACTTCCCGTCTTGATTATTGCTCATCACTCTACTCTGGCCCCCCATTCAATCGAATAATGTGCTTAAACAGAGTCTTACGCTCTGCTGTGCTCATTTTTAATAATTATTGCTTGTCGTCAATTATTATTAATTATAATTAGTGCACATATTCCTAAATTTCTAATAGTAGAAGAAGCGCTATATAAATTCTTGAATAAATGCCTCTGACACTGCACACCATTGAGAAGTGTTCCCAGTCGATAAAATGCAGGGAAAATAATGTGATTTTCAGACAACAGAAAGATGCACGTTGGGTTCCAGTTATTTGTGAAGAACATGTCCATAGAAAGAGTCTGATTCAAAAGTGCAGGACTAATGAATAGGAGAGATAGTTGTTCAGCAAACATCAAAGCACTATCAAGTGTGACACCCAATTCACAAACACTTATGGGAAAGGTGAAATCAGGGAATAATGAGGCCAGCAATTGAGTTTTAAGCTTTTGTAACTGTTGTTTGGTTCCTAACCAGATTGAGTTTTTGAAGGAATAAGGCTAATTCTGTTTGGTGTCATCCAAAGGTGGAGGACTTGCAATTGCAGCCTCCACATTTCAATTTATTTGTTTTAATAATAAAATCATTTACCTTAATCCACCAGGTCTTTATGGGGTCCTGCTCCTTTTGGCTTACCTCAGGGTTTGCCTCTCCTGTGTATCTTTAGTCTTGAGGGGCCACTATAAAATGCTCTTTATAAATAAAAATAAATACAGGGCCTTAAATTTTCTCTGTATTAGGTGGCATTTTCTAGCGGGACCTGGGTTTCTTTAAGGTTTCCATTTGGCCCACTACTCTAGTTTAATTGTAATTTACTTGTTATAAAAAAAACTTATGATTGCAACTTCATAACTTGTGTTCAGTTTGTCCACCACCAGTATTCACAATGCTCTGAGTATCTTTGTAAAGTTTTTTGCTTGTTGTTTGGTTCCAGAAATAATCTTTCCACATAAACTCCAAGGCGACCTTCAATTCTCTTGTCTTTTGCATGGCATTGGTCCCAGATTGTGATATTTCTGAAGCTTGGCTCCCACATGTGATAATCTATGGGGTTCAAATCAGGAGAGTTTGGGCCATTCTCAGTTAAACCAGGACGAATTACACTGAGCTGATATCGTATATCCTTTCTTCAACGTGGCCGCATATTTTTAGCGGTTCTCGGTCTCCACCGCTTATCAGGTTCAGCACTTAGCAGCAAGTATAATTTTAACTCCAAGACCTTGCTCATAAAATGTCTGCATGGGTATTTTGTCTGTCATTGAGGCCTTATCCATTTTCATTTCTGATGTGACTTTATAAAATCAAATTTGTACCTTTTTGGTGCGTTACATGTGTTTGGACCTTCAAAAAACAGTGCGTGGACTCACTAAAAGTAATATAACTTTTGTTACGTTTCAAATTTTTTGATGAAATTTGGCAGTTGTATGTAGCTATGAGTTACTTTTGAGCCTATAAAGCCTTATTAAAAATGATTTGCTTTTGGCCTAAATATTAGCAAAAAACCGTTTCGGGGCTTCATTTTTTGCCCACCCTGTAAATCCCCGACATGGGATTAATGGGGATTTTCACTCAAATGATCAGCTTCAAATTCTGATTCCAACGATACCAAATTTATGCTTGTTACAATTTTGTTCGGGTTTTCTAGCCGTCTACCCTACTAAGAACCCGGGTCTGTGTTGTAGGGCGCGATATTTTGTTTCCTCTAAGGCAGTGGTTCTCAAACTTATGCAGGACACGGACCGACAATAATTTT
The DNA here is from genome assembly GCA_949752735.1 of Lumbricus terrestris. Lineage (NCBI taxonomy): Eukaryota > Metazoa > Annelida > Clitellata > Crassiclitellata > Lumbricidae > Lumbricus > Lumbricus terrestris. The sequence goes on along the minus strand of OX457038.1, from coordinate 3,925,245 downwards.
TTTAAAGCTCGCAGACCGCTAACTTAATTCGCGAGCCCAAACAAAACCAATCAATGCTATAAGGATAGGCTACTATTGTAAGGCAATTTATAATTAGGGATATGGTTCAATTATTCAAACATCCCTCACAGAATATAAATCTATTTTTCAATTTATTTCTCATTTAATTACATTTAGAAAAAGTTGAGCCCAAAGTGTCAAACTATATTGGAAGTGAATTTTAATTTAGTTATTCTATGCGGATCTGCACAAATATAGCTAATAACACATTACTAAAATAAGATTGTGTGTTAATGATGGAATCATCTCTTCAAAATGAAACACAGAAACCAGAAAATCACAGAAATAATATTATAGGTTCTAAAAATTACAATTGATTTTTGATTTCTCCACGGACCGGTGATCCATGGTCCGCGGACCACCACATTGAGAACCACTGCTTTAAGGCGCATGATCAGACCCTATTATGATCTACGTGCATTTTAAAAGTCAGAAATGAATGCTAAAACATGAATAGTCATTCAGTTCTAATAAATGACTAATATAATATAAGTCCAATTTCCTGTCCTGGGCATGACGTTAAACTGCATCCATCCTCCGCCACAGGGAACCAACAACGTCCCTGCGCCGGTCCTAAGCCCGGACAAAGTGAGGAAGGTTTGCCAGATGGGTGGCGATACACTGGCAGTAAAAGACCCACACGATTGAAATCCGCAAAAACCACTACACAAGTGACATAGCGACCCAGATGCTTCAAGGTGTCATGATGTGGAGCAGACATGCACAGGTCGGTCAGGACAGACTGGTGGAGAGAGTCGGAGAAGAGAGCATGGGACACATACGGGCATTGACCCAGTTGTCCTTCATGCCTCTCTCCCAATATTCTCTTCATGCAAGCAAGGTGGTCTATAGCTGCTCCAAGATGTTAATGGTATGGGGCAGACCTGCTGACTGGACCTGTTGAAGCTGGGTAACATGACGCGAGACAGACTCAGACAGAGAGTGGCATCGGACTCCTACGGGCACTGTGCCTAGGGATATTGATATATTGATAATTTCCTGTCCATATTGGCCATATTGGACATCGTCATTGTCGTTGTCATGGTCATCGCCACCACCACTGCCATCATCTTTATCATCATCAATATCATCTCCACCACCACCAGCAAGCGTGATGTGATGTATTAATAATAAAATTGTTATTATTGATTTATATAACGCCATTCTTCAGCATATCGCCATCAGTGCGAGAACATTGAGGGAAGAAATACTTCTGAGCGAGATTGAGAGAGAGAGAGAGAGAGAGAGAGAGAGAGAGAGAGAGAGAGAGAGACAGACAGACAGACAGACAGACAGACAGACAGAGAGAGAGAGAGAGAGAGAGAGAGATGATTTATCTATACTATAAATCTGAGATCTGTATGTATGTCCGTCCCAAGAAAGGCTCAGAAACAGCTTCATGTTGCGCAACACGAAACATTTTTTAGTTTCTCATGCGAATTTGTGGGTCAGGATGACTATTTTCAGCTCTCAACTCACCTTAAACCCGAGATATCAGCATCATGTTGTTATAATCTCTATGGACTACTCAAAAGCATTTGATTCTATCAAACACTCTGCAATAACAAGCTATAGCCACCTTGAACATTCCAGATTGTATCTACAACTGGCTCGTCAATTACCTACATGGCAGGAAACACTCAACTCGCTTCAAAGGAGTTACATCTGCTTCTATAAACATCAATGCCAGTGTCATTCAGAGAACTGTTATAGGCCCCGCTGACTTCATAGTAGGTACATCTGATCCTCACTCTGATCTGACTTCATAGTAGGTACATCAAGATCCTCACTCTGATCCTAAAGTCTCAACGGGGTCTTGCCCCAAAATATCTGACTAAAACCTTACTTCGTCCTCACTCAGCTTCCTCCCACCGTCCACTTCGCTCATCCAACAGACTTGACCTATTGGTTCCCCGGTCTAGAACTGCTATGGCTCAGTCTCGATCTTTTGTCTCAATTGGTCCTTCTCTCTGGAATTCTCTGTCTCCTTCTGTTCGCTCAACTCTTCTGTCTGTCAGTCTCTCCTCTGCTCTGTCTCTTCTCAAAACCTGCTTCTTCTCGCGGGGCCTTGCGCACTGGGAGCGCCTCTGAACGGTTTACCCTACTAGAGGCGCTTTATAAATGTTTAAATACAATACAATACAATACAATCTGACCTCCACCCTCTTCATTCCCAGAACCGTCTCTCTAAATATGCTGACGATTCCTATCTATTTATTGGCTCTAATCACTTATCTACTGCAACAGATGAACTCCAACACATCACCAACTGGTCTAAAGCAAAGAACTTGAGGATCAATACTGACAAAACACGTGAAATTGCTATTATCAGACGCAACAAGAGCTCACTCTCAACCCATCCATCCATCTCTGGAGTTTACCGTACAAAATCCATCAAGTCATTGGGAGTTCTTATTGGAGAGAAATTATCAGTTACAGACCACATCAACAAGATTATCTGCTCTGGTATACTGCCTCACTCTATGCCATCAGAACCCTCAAGGCTCATGGGGCTTCCATACAAGAGCTACAAACTATTACTAGAGCTACTATCATATCAAGAGTTATGTATGCCTCTCCTGCATGGTGGGGTCTTGCTAGTGGATTGGACAAATCCCGTCTTGAGGGCCTCATGAACAAACTTAGACGAGCCGGCTACTTTCATCCTGATACACTTACAGCAGAAAATTTAGCTCAAGAGTCTGATAAGGTGCTTTTCAATGCTGTTCAGGGAAAAGAACTTCATGTCCTTCGTAACCTCTTTCCACTACAACGTGATCCATTATATAACTTTAGAGAAAGGGCTCACAATTTCATCCTCCCCAATAAAGACTCGTTAAACTTTATCCCAAGAATGTTATTCAAAAACATGTATTAACTATTTTGACCATAAGCTTTAAGCAGCCATACTGTTAATGTAAACCTACAGCGTTCTGTCTGTTGTTTATTGAATTAAACGAATATACAAACATACATTTTAATCCTATGCGTATTTAGCATAGCGCCTACACATATTTAATCAGCCATGTTGCGTTTGGCTGCTGCAATAAATTATCAGACGACAGTTTGCATGAGTTCGCCATGTCTCGCACGTATAGGCTCTAATAATAATAATTTTCGTTTATTCAACGATCCGGTTCGCCTCTCGCACGTACGCGGTATAATAATAATAATAATAATTTTCGTTTATTCAACGATCCGGTTCGCCTCTCGCACGTACGCGGTATAATAATAATAATAATAATTTTCGTTTATTCAACGATCCGGTTCGCCTCTCGCACGTACGCGGTATAATAATAATAATAATAATTTTCGTTTATTCAACGATCCGGTTCGCCTCTCGCACGTACGCGGTATAATAATAATAATAATAATTTTCGTTTATTCAACGATCCGGTTCGCCTCTCGCACGTTCGCGGTATAATAATAATAAGAATAATTTTCGTTTATTCAACGATCCGGTTCGCCTCTCGCACGTACGCGGTATAATAATAATAATAATAATTTTCGTTTATTCAACGATCCGGTTCGCCTCTCGCACGTACGCGGTATAATAATAATAATAATAATTTTCGTTTATTCAACGATCCGGTTCGCCTCTCGCACGTACGCGGTATAATAATAATAATAATAATTTTCGTTTATTCAACGATCCGGTTCGCCTCTCGCACGTTCGCGGTATAATAATAATAATAATAATTTTCGTTTATTCAACGATCCGGTTCGCCTCTCGCACGTACGCGGTATAATAATAATAATTTTCGTTTATTCAACGATCCGGTTCGCCTCTCGCACGTACGCGGTATAATAATAATAATAATAATTTTCGTTTATTCAACGATCCGGTTCGCCTCTCGCACGTACGCGGTATAATAATAATAATAATAATTTTCGTTTATTCAACGATCCGGTTCGCCTCTCGCGCGTTCGCGGTATAATAATAATAATAATAATTTTCGTTTATTCAACGATCCGGTTCGCCTCTCGCACGTACGCGGTATAATAATAATAATAATTTTCGTTTATTCAACGATCCGGTTCGCCTCTCGCGCGTTCGCGGTATAATAATAATAATAATAATTTTCGTTTATTCAACGATCCGGTTCGCCTCTCGCACGTACGCGGTATAATAATAATAATAATTTTCGTTTATTCAACGATCCGGTTCGCCTCTCGCACGTTCGCGGTATAATAATAATAAGAATAATTTTCGTTTATTCAACGATCCGGTTCGCCTCTCGCGCGTTCGCGGTATAATAATAATAATAATAATTTTCGTTTATTCAACGATCCGGTTCGCCTCTCGCACGTTCGCGGTATAATAATAATAAGAATTTTCGTTTATTCAACGATCCGGTTCGCCTCTCGCACGTTCGCGGTATAATAATAATAATAATAATTTTCGTTTATTCAACGATCCGGTTCGCCTCTCGCACGTACGCGGTATAATAATAATAATAATTTTCGTTTATTCAACGATCCGGTTCGCCTCTCGCACGTTCGCGGTATAATAATAATAAGAATAATTTTCGTTTATTCAACGATCCGGTTCGCCTCTCACACGTACGCGGTATAATAATAATAATAATAATTTTCGTTTATTCAACGATCCGGTTCGCCTCTCGCACGTTCGCGGTATAATAATAATAATAATAATTTTCGTTTATTCAACGATCCGGTTCGCCTCTCGCACGTTCGCGGTATAATAATAATAATAATAATTTTCGTTTATTCAACGATCCGGTTCGCCTCTCGCACGTTCGCGGTATAATAATAATAAGAATTTTCGTTTATTCAACGATCCGGTTCGCCTCTCGCGCGTTCGCGGTATAATAATAATAATAATAATTTTCGTTTATTCAACGATCCGGTTCGCCTCTCGCACGTTCGCGGTATAATAATAATAAGAATTTTCGTTTATTCAACGATCCGGTTCGCCTCTCGCACGTTCGCGGTATAATAATAATAATAATAATTTTCGTTTATTCAACGATCCGGTTCGCCTCTCGCACGTTCGCGGTATAATAATAATAATAATAATTTTCGTTTATTCAACGATCCGGTTCGCCTCTCGCACGTTCGCGGTATAATAATAATAATAATAATTTTCGTTTATTCAACGATCCGGTTCGCCTCTCGCACGTTCGCGGTATAATAATAATAATAATAATTTTCGTTTATTCAACGATCCGGTTCGCCTCTCGCACGTTCGCGGTATAATAATAATAATAATAATTTTCGTTTATTCAACGATCCGGTTCGCCTCTCGCACGTTCGCGGTATAATAATAATAATAATAATTTTCGTTTATTCAACGATCCGGTTCGCCTCTCGCACGTTCGCGGTATAATAATAATAATAATTTTCGTTTATTCAACGATCCGGTTCGCCTCTCGCGCGTTCGCGGTATAATAATAATAATAATTTTCGTTTATTCAACGATCCGGTTCGCCTCTCGCGCGTTCGCGGTATAATAATAATAATAATAATAATTTTCGTTTATTCAACGATCCGGTTGACAAAACCGCAACCGGTTACAGTGTGCAATAATGCAGTTGAGAGTGGAATCGGTTTGATTGGCAGCCTTGAATTAATCGACTCTTTAGCTCACGATCCTCAGTAACATATACAAAACGGCCAGTGGCGGCGCCAGGATTTCAGGTTTGGGGGGCTGAAACCCTAAGCCCTTCCTTCCTCCCAGGGGCGCAACTAGAACATTTTCCCTGAGGGTGCCCATATTACAAGCGCCGAAGGCGCGAAGCTGCGAGTGCCGAAGGCACGAAGCCCATACCGGCTAGGAGGTCTGGGGGGAGCGTCGACACGGGTCTGTCAACGAATTTTTGGGTAGCACGACATTTAATTCCGCGACACTTAATACCGCGACAGTTAATCCCGGACACTTAGTCCCGGCGACATTTAATCCCGCGTCAGTTAATCCCGCGACAGTTAAACCCGTCGACATTTAATCCCGGCGACACTTAATTCCGCGACATTTGATACCGCGACACTTAATACCTGTACAGTGTACACACGTGAGTACGAATATTTGTACGACTGTTCAAAGTGTTCAGGTTTTCTGTTGTACATCTGTAGGCTACATAAAACGATCATTATAAAAAATTTTAAACAGGATTTGCGGCGGTATTTGCAGTTTAACGTCACTGTGTGGTAACAAAGACCATTAGCGACGCCCTCCTCCTCTATCCAGGCTTGGGACTAGCACTGGCAAAGTGCAACCAGTGGCGGAGTTAAACAGGATTTGCGAAGTTCAGTCTACGATAGGGCAGTGACATGGAGGCGAATTTCGGCTGCAGTAGAAAAGGAAAACAAACTGTGATAGGCCCTACATGGAAATTACGATATATCTATAGGCTACATTAAACATCGCGACAATGCAAACGCAGCTCTTTTTATGAAAAACAGTGAATAAGTTATTGCTGTGGATATTTCTTTTATCGAATTTTACTGGTTTCATAATATTTAACTGCAAAGGCTAAACTCTTTTAAACAATAGTAAATATTGCTTTGAATATTGCTTTTATAACTTTATAGATGCTTTTATATGAATTTAACTTGCTAAAATGTCATTTTACTTTCCCGGTATTAAGTGTCGCGGGATTAAATGTCGCCGGGATTAACAGTTAGGGCCTACTGTCGCGGGATTAATTGGTCGCGGGATTAAGTGTCGCCGGGATTAAATGTCGCTGGGATTAAATGTCGCGGGATTAATTGGTCGCGGGATTAAGTGTCGCGGGATTAACTGTTCGGTACTAACTGTCGCGGTATTAAGTGTCGCGGGATTAAGTGTCATGGAACCAAATTTTGGCAGTGTTGACCTCAACTGGAGCCCTTTTAGGCTCTTGTTTGCAAGCTAATATTTATGAATGATAGATTCATGAAAACTTAAAGAAAAAGTCGCTTTGCTCAGTCTACCAGGATAATTAAAATCAAACTTCTACTCCGTAGTTCAATAAAAAGCTAAAAACTGTTCTTCATATATATCCAATGCCTGGCGATTAATGACACTAACATTTTCCAAATATTTAGAGAATTGAAAGAACAATAAAATTATGATTCCAATAATATCATGTCATAAATTTGAAAGGGTAGAAAGAAATGAGCCTTTCAACTTCATCTGTCGAAATTTAAGTTTTAAGCAAGTCTGTCATGGTGTCCGTTGCGGTTTCGACGCTTAGTCGTTCCCATTTAGTCTTCAGTGACTCTGGAGTAAAAAATAACGGAGTCTTATAATTATAGCAACGTTCTGCTGTCACAACATCTTCTTCCTGTTATCAGAAATCTATAGCCCCAAACGGCTATTTTCTCTTTCAACAGAACAGTGCCCGCTGTCGAAATACTAAAAAGAGATACACAATACTTCATTTCTCCCACATTATGGCCTCCGAATAGTCCAGATTAAAATCCTGTCGCCTACAACATTTTCTTTATTTAACTAATTGACCAATACTATTTAGACTTTCTTCACAAAAATATTAAAGACGGTTTCCTGTTTGAATTACTATGTTACAAAATCCAAAAGAAAATTTGCTTGCAAACGTAAATTTCGGCAGATGAAGTGTAACGCCCCGCTCACTCACCAGAGGGCCACCTATCTGCCTATCTCCCACTTCACTTTCAGTTACCAGGGCCTTGAGAGAAATAGCATCAGTAACTCCCCTGTGAGAGCTAGCGCACTGTTGTGTGGGCCTAAACACAGTGAACCTATGGTCAAAAGGAACAGAAGAACTAGATTGTATGGGCCTCGGTTGGCTCACCAGGGTTTCTGATGTAACATAGCTCTCTTTCTCCGGGTAGGCCTATTTCCATATTGAACTAGGGATCAAAGCCTTTTCGCTTTCCCTCATTTCCACCAGGACCGATTCGGGACATAACTCAGCGGTTCCCTTTAGGGTAGCGACAGCACCAATACTCAGGTACTCATCTGAATTCGAATCCCACACAACAGATTTGTCTGAAGAAATACCCGTAGTGAGCTCTTCTATCCAATAGCCTAAAATTTTGCTCTATCTTTCTGGACTGCTGCTCTAATACTCTCTCAGTATTATCCTCCATTTCCTCATATCGTTTCTGAGTAATTTCGATAATATTCAATAGCCTTTCTACTACAGTAGGCGGCGCCACTGAGCAATCAATTGTCTCACTCACAGGAGATTCCAACAATGGATTCCTATCATCTTTTAGCTGATTCATTTCCCTCATCTCGTCAGATTCAGGTGCAGACATATTTGTTGTATTTTAGTTACTACACTGTTTCTTTATGCAATTTAATTAAAAATCAACAGTCTTCTTTAAAATACAAAATATCACAAGTAAATAAAATAGTTTCACTGACTAAGGAGAACACTCTCCGATAATAAAGTGAAATTGTCTCGATTTAACATTAGAGTCATTCCCATTTGACACATAGCCAATAACTAAATTAGTGTTCGATTTCTACTCTATTTCAGATCATAGAATAATCACGATATACAGCAATTATCACGTTTCGATAATTATCACTATCAGATTCATAGGCGTAGGGGACATTTCAGCAGTGGGGGGCAAAAATTTTACTTTTGCCCGAAAACATAAATCCGGAATAATTGACGTCGTGCGCACATCTCTGTTCTTGCACCCACACCCGGAGACAATGGACAGAGGGGCAAATACCCCGAACCCGGTCATAATTATAGGGACCAGGGTGGGTAATTTTAGTCCTATGCGCAAAGTTATTCGGCCTGTGTAGTCTATGTATTATATTCCTGACACTTTACCACAACCACTGTCAACCTTCACACGAGCAATTGATTAAATTCATAATTGTACATTGTTTTGAAGTGTATCATATTTAATCATCTACCCATGCGCAGCTTGTTGGGTGAACCGTTTAGAGGCGCTAATAGTGCGCAAGACCACACGCGAAGAGGCAGGTTTTAAGAGGAGAGAAGGAAGAAGAGAAACTACTGGAGAAAGTGTAGAGCGAACACAAGAAGAAAGCTCATTTCAAAGAGAAGGACCAATTGATTGAGGCAAATGATCAAGACTGAGCCATAGAAGTTTTAGAATGCGGAAACATGCAAGAGTCAAGTCTGTTGGATGAACGAAGTGAACGGTTGGAGGAGGCTCATGCAATGAGGCCTTAGTTAGGCTAAGGTTTATATATAGTATAACGGCGGTCAGATAATTGGGGCAAAACCCCGCTGAGCCTTGAAGATCAGAGTGAGGAATTTAGATTGTATGTGAGCACGGAGAGGAAGCCAGTGGGTGGGGACAGAACGGCGAGAGATCCTGAGACACCTTAAATGAAAATAAGTGGAACGTGTGCTTTTGGAAATGTGCTTAGTTAACACCCTGATCCCGCACACTAGACAAGAAGGAAAAGATCGGAGATATCTCATAGAGGAGAACAAGATCTGTAGCCTACGTCCAATATTGATGATTGCACGATTATTGTGTCTATTTTGTCTCATGACCAGGTATAGAAGAAATTTCGATGTCAGGCAGTGAATTCCGTGATCTGTAGCACCTGGCTTGAATGCTGTGAATTTCCCCAAATGGCACGAATAGTCGCAATTTTCGGGCAAATTTCGGCTCGTGAATTTGCTACGATTGACACCATTATTTACCAAATGCTACCGTGAATTCAGAATTTGTCGGGAATTTCTGCTGTCAATGATTGTTGTGAGCTAATATCTAACTCGAATCGGGCAAGATTTTCTGGCAAATTTCGGCTCTTGAATTTGTTGCGATTCTCCCCATTATTTATCAAATGCTACCGTGAATTCAGAATTTGTCGGGAATTTCTGTTGTCAATGGTTGTTGTCAGCTAATATCTAACTCGAATCGGGCAAGATTTTCGGGCAAATTTCGACTCTTGAATTTGTTGCGATTCTCGCCATTATTTGCAATATGCCACCGTGAATTCAGAACTTTTTCGGGAATTTCTGCTGTCAATGGTTGTTGTGAGCTAATATTTAACTCCATTCGGGCAAGTTGGAACTGGGAGATAATGTGGTGCACTAATGAACGTTGAAATTTGACAAGTTTGGTTAATATTTTCCCGGGTCAATCTGCCCGAAAAAACAGACTTGCCCAAAATTTGGGGGGGCATTTGCCCCCCTGGACCCCCGTCTCCTACGCCTATGATCAGATTCGATCCAGTATTTGCGTGAATTTATACTTCCCTGTCTTAAGAAGTGCGGATCCTACCTTGGGACAATTTCACCCAGAGTATTTCTGACAATTTCTTCCTCCTCGAATATTTGTCACCCACAGGACGTCAAATGCACGTTTCTCGGACGAAACGGCGACACGAAGTGTAAAGATGAGTTGCCCGGTTGCCGAAATGCAAGTTCTTCTCATGAATTCGATCGAAAACCATTAATTTCGTGAATATTTCAACATAAGAAATTACCACCTTCGCCACTGTTTGCGACAGGTCTTGCCTCTTCCATTTCCAGGGCGCAACTACGATGCGACAGCACTTTTTGCGCCAAAACATCGGCCGTAGCCAATCACAGGCCACTTCCTGCGCGCGCAGAAATGCGTGCAGTAATTTAAGACCAATCAGAATCCTTCACGTGCCGATACTGCGGTCTACTACGCATTTGCATAGAGTAATTTTCTATTAATATCGCGTTGCAGTCTGTACGTGCTAAAATTAACTACCACGATCTAGCTATAGAAATAGATGCGGCACGTAGGTGAGTAAGCAGGAAAACAATAATAATAGCGTTTTCCTAAAACGCTACAGAAGTAAAACGATTCATTATTATTTCTATCCGTTCAAATTTATGACATGATAATGTTGGAATCATATTGTTGGTTCAATTCTCTAAATGTCGGGAAATTTTTTATGATTAATAATATAAGGCATTAAAGATATACTTTTTTAAACAGTTTGGCTTACTTTTTATTGAACCACGGTGTATTGTAAAAGAAATGGGTCTCGTCTTTGCCATAATCACAAAATTAACAGTTTAGGCCTATAACAATTTTATAAGTAGGCCTATACTGTCATATGGGTACCTGATAGGAAAACCCTAGGGGTATGTCGTATTTTACAGGCTCAACCCACAATTTCCTAAAACTAATTCTGTAAAGGCTTAACCATTGCGACCATGGATTAGTGTTGAGCCACTGAGCAGAAGGAGGGGAGGAGCTTAGGGGAGGGGATATGCCACTTCTCATTATCAACATGTTTTTGAATTTCCACGCTGCAATGGTAGCATTTTAGACTGTCATTATAGCGAAAATGCTGATCATTTCAGTGCTGATAGTCGTGGTTTACGATTTCGAAAGTGTCTCCTCCGAGGTTTTATATCTGTCTAATTGCCTAACTGCACTGTACTATATTAAGCTGTCATCTCAGCAAAATTTCTCGTAATTTCATTGCTAAATGACATAGAAAAGTGCGAAATAAATGTATCCTCGCCATTGTTCAAATTTGGTGAATGTCCACATTGCACTAGCAGCATTTTAGGCCGTCATTGTAACTAAATGGCCCATCACTCCAGTGCTGATACTCGTGTTTATGACTTCAAAAGTGTCCCTTGTTAAAAAAAATTGTAGTCTCCACACTGTAATGGTAATATTTCAAGCTGTCATCTCTTCACATTTCTCATAATTTCATTGCTGAAAAAATGGTTTAAGAGCTCAATAAATGTCTCCTCTACGTTGTTTAAATTTTTTAAATTTCCTCACTGCCAAGGGAGAATTTTATGATGGTGTCCTTACAAAATTCCTCATTAGGCTATGGATAATGATTGGATAACTCTAGAAATTTATAATGAAATATCTTAAACATTTCTGAAATATTTGGGTATGTAGGCATTTCCGAGACGCCAGTCCCAACCACAAACAGACACGGCATTAGGGCAAGACAAGCGAGGCTGCAGTCGCCTTGGGACCGCGCTTTCAGGGTCCCGCGCTGCGCACCTTAATTTTTACTGTGATGATTTTGGTAGCTCGCCAGGCAGCAATATTGAGGTAATTCTGCCGAGTGAAAGTGATTGGGTATTTTGCCAATACCTTATTGGCAGAAAATCAACTTCACAAATGTTATGCATGAGAACCCTTAATATATAGCGGCCTAGAGAATCGTTTGCTGTCTTGTGCCCCGCACACCCAGGGCCGGAGTTGACCACAAACTTTGGCGGACCGTCCTCTTGGCCCCTAAGTCTTCGCCAATATCTGCTGCGGCATGTTTGACATAATTATTTGCGGTGGAGGCCTATTATATTGGGACAAGCACTCTACACTATGATAATAATTATAGTTGCTTTCATTACCGTTGGTCACTGCAGTCTAGCTTTCTTTTTACGAAGTAACAAGTTGTTGAGATTTTCCTCTTTTTTGGGAGGGCCAGAGCCGCATTTAGGGGGATTTAGCCCATAGCCCCCTGACGCCGCCACTGAAAACGGCATAGGCCTACGTTCGTTTTACGAACATTGGGCTAATAGGATAGCCTACTGACAACATGCGCCAGGGTTCCACGACAACTGGTCTAGCGACAACTCGTCTACCGACAACTCGTCTCCGGACAATTGGTCTAACGACAACTGGTCTACACACGAATAGTGTTGATGAAATAGAAGCTGGATTTATGAAAATGGTTTTTTTGCTTAAATGGAAGCTGGATTGATGATTTTATTCATGTATTTCGACATGCATCCAGCTTCTACTTCAGATCTAAAAATATCTTCATCCAGCTTCTATTTCTCACTCGCTATTTTAGTCAATCCGGCTTCTATTTCAGATATAAAAATACCCTCATCCAGCTTCCATTACTTAAGCGTTTTTCATCAATCCAGCTTCTATTTCAGATCAAGAAATACTTTCATCCAGCTTTTATTTCTCATACGTTATTTTCGTCAATCCAGCTTCTATTTCACCTGTAAAAGAGCCATCATCCAGATTCCATTTCTCTTGCGTTTTTTCATCAATCCAACCTCCATATCACCTGTAAAAACTTTCATCCAGCTTCCATTTATCAAGCGCTGGATCAGTTGTCTGTAGACCACTTGTCGTTAGACGAGTTGTCGGTAGACGAGTTGTCGTGACACCATGCGCCACATCGAATATAGTAGTATATGAACAAGACGCTTAGTCGTTCCCATTTAGTCTTCAGTGACTCTGGAGTAAAAAATAACGGAGTCTTATAATTATAGCAACGTTCTGCTGTCACAACATCTTCTTCCTGTTATCAGAAATCTATAGCCCCAAACGGCTATTTTCTCTTTCAACAGAACAGTGCCCGCTGTCGAAATACTAAAAAGAGATACACAATACTTCATTTCTCCCACATTATGGCCTCCGAATAGTCCAGATTAAAATCCTGTCGCCTACAACATTTTCTTTATTTAACTAATTGACCAATACTATTTAGACTTTCTTCACAAAAATATTAAAGACGGTTTCCTGTTTGAATTACTATGTTACAAAATCCAAAAGAAAATTTGCTTGCAAACGTAAATTTCGGCAGATGAAGTGTAACGCCCCGCTCACTCACCAGAGGGCCACCTATCTGCCTATCTCCCACTTCACTTTCAGTTACCAGGGCCTTGAGAGAAATAGCATCAGTAACTCCCCTGTGAGAGCTAGCGCACTGTTGTGTGGGCCTAAACACAGTGAACCTATGGTCAAAAGGAACAGAAGAACTAGATTGTATGGGCCTCGGTTGGCTCACCAGGGTTTCTGATGTAACATAGCTCTCTTTCTCCGGGTAGGCCTATTTCCATATTGAACTAGGGATCAAAGCCTTTTCGCTTTCCCTCATTTCCACCAGGACCGATTCGGGACATAACTCAGCGGTTCCCTTTAGGGTAGCGACAGCACCAATACTCAGGTACTCATCTGAATTCGAATCCCACACAACAGATTTGTCTGAAGAAATACCCGTAGTGAGCTCTTCTATCCAATAGCCTAAAATTTTGCTCTATCTTTCTGGACTGCTGCTCTAATACTCTCTCAGTATTATCCTCCATTTCCTCATATCGTTTCTGAGTAATTTCGATAATATTCAATAGCCTTTCTACTACAGTAGGCGGCGCCACTGAGCAATCAATTGTCTCACTCACAGGAGATTCCAACAATGGATTCCTATCATCTTTTAGCTGATTCATTTCCCTCATCTCGTCAGATTCAGGTGCAGACATATTTGTTGTATTTTAGTTACTACACTGTTTCTTTATGCAATTTAATTAAAAATCAACAGTCTTCTTTAAAATACAAAATATCACAAGTAAATAAAATAGTTTCACTGACTAAGGAGAACACTCTCCGATAATAAAGTGAAATTGTCTCGATTTAACATTAGAGTCATTCCCATTTGACACATAGCCAATAACTAAATTAGTGTTCGATTTCTACTCTATTTCAGATCATAGAATAATCACGATATACAGCAATTATCACGTTTCGATAATTATCACTATCAGATTCATAGGCGTAGGGGACATTTCAGCAGTGGGGGGCAAAAATTTTACTTTTGCCCGAAAACATAAATCCGGAATAATTGACGTCGTGCGCACATCTCTGTTCTTGCACCCACACCCGGAGACAATGGACAGAGGGGCAAATACCCCGAACCCGGTCATAATTATAGGGACCAGGGTGGGTAATTTTAGTCCTATGCGCAAAGTTATTCGGCCTGTGTAGTCTATGTATTATATTCCTGACACTTTACCACAACCACTGTCAACCTTCACACGAGCAATTGATTAAATTCATAATTGTACATTGTTTTGAAGTGTATCATATTTAATCATCTACCCATGCGCAGCTTGTTGGGTGAACCGTTTAGAGGCGCTAATAGTGCGCAAGACCACACGCGAAGAGGCAGGTTTCAAGAGGAGAGAAGGAAGAAGAGAAACTACTGGAGAAAGTGTAGAGCGAACACAAGAAGAAAGCTCATTTCAAAGAGAAGGACCAATTGATTGAGGCAAATGATCAAGACTGAGCCATAGAAGTTTTAGAATGCGGAAACATGCAAGAGTCAAGTCTGTTGGATGAACGAAGTGAACGGTTGGAGGAGGCTCATGCAATGAGGCCTTAGTTAGGCTAAGGTTTATATATAGTATAACGGCGGTCAGATAATTGGGGCAAAACCCCGCTGAGCCTTGAAGATCAGAGTGAGGAATTTAGATTGTATGTGAGCACGGAGAGGAAGCCAGTGGGTGGGGACAGAACGGCGAGAGATCCTGAGACACCTTAAATGAAAATAAGTGGAACGTGTGCTTTTGGAAATGTGCTTAGTTAACACCCTGATCCCGCACACTAGACAAGAAGGAAAAGATCGGAGATATCTCATAGAGGAGAACAAGATCTGTAGCCTACGTCCAATATTGATGATTGCACGATTATTGTGTCTATTTTGTCTCATGACCAGGTATAGAAGAAATTTCGATGTCAGGCAGTGAATTCCGTGATCTGTAGCACCTGGCTTGAATGCTGTGAATTTCCCCAAATGGCACGAATAGTCGCAATTTTCGGGCAAATTTCGGCTCGTGAATTTGCTACGATTGACACCATTATTTACCAAATGCTACCGTGAATTCAGAATTTGTCGGGAATTTCTGCTGTCAATGATTGTTGTGAGCTAATATCTAACTCGAATCGGGAAAGATTTTCTGGCAAATTTCGGCTCTTGAATTTGTTGCGATTCTCCCCATTATTTATCAAATGCTACCGTGAATTCAGAATTTGTCGGGAATTTCTGTTGTCAATGGTTGTTGTCAGCTAATATCTAACTCGAATCGGGCAAGATTTTCGGGCAAATTTCGACTCTTGAATTTGTTGCGATTCTCGCCATTATTTGCAATATGCCACCGTGAATTCAGAACTTTTTCGGGAATTTCTGCTGTCAATGGTTGTTGTGAGCTAATATTTAACTCCATTCGGGCAAGTTGGAACTGGGAGATAATGTGGTGCACTAATGAACGTTGAATTTTGACAAGTTTGGTTAATATTTTCCCGGGTCAATCTGCCCGAAAAAACAGACTTGCCCAAAATTTGGGGGGGCATTTGCCCCCCTGGACCCCCGTCTCCTACGCCTATGATCAGATTCGATCCAGTATTTGCGTGAATTTATACTTCCCTGTCTTAAGAAGTGCGGATCCTACCTTGGGACAATTTCACCCAGAGTATTTCTGACAATTTCTTCCTCCTCGAATATTTGTCACCCACAGGACGTCAAATGCACGTTTCTCGGACGAAACGGCGACACGAAGTGTAAAGATGAGTTGCCCGGTTGCCGAAATGCAAGTTCTTCTCATGAATTCGATCGAAAACCATTAATTTCGTGAATATTTCAACATAAGAAATTACCACCTTCGCCACTGTTTGCGACAGGTCTTGCCTCTTCCATTTCCAGGGCGCAACTACGATGCGACAGCACTTTTTGCGCCAAAACATCGGCCGTAGCCAATCACAGGCCACTTCCTGCGCGCGCAGAAATGCGTGCAGTAATTTAAGACCAATCAGAATCCTTCACGTGCCGATACTGCGGTCTACTACGCATTTGCATAGAGTAATTTTCTATTAATATCGCGTTGCAGTCTGTACGTGCTAAAATTAACTACCACGATCTAGCTATAGAAATAGATGCGGCACGTAGGTGAGTAAGCAGGAAAACAATAATAATAGCGTTTTCCTAAAACGCTGCAGAAGTAAAACGATTCATTATTATTTCTATCCGTTCAAATTTATGACATGATAATGTTGGAATCATATTGTTGGTTCAATTCTCTAAATGTCGGGAAATTTTTTATGATTAATAATATAAGGCATTAAAGATATACTTTTTTAAACAGTTTGGCTTACTTTTTATTGAACCACGGTGTATTGTAAAAGAAATTGGTCTCGTCTTTGCCATAATCACAAAATTAACAGTTTAGGCCTATAACAATTTTATAAGTAGGCCTATACTGTCATATGGGTACCTGATAGGAAAACCCTAGGGGTATGTCGTATTTTACAGGCTCAACCCACAATTTCCTAAAACTAATTCTGTAAAGGCTTAACCATTGCGACCATGGATTAGTGTTGAGCCACTGAGCAGAAGGAGGGGAGGAGCTTAGGGGAGGGGATATGCCACTTCTCATTATCAACATGTTTTTGAATTTCCACGCTGCAATGGTAGCATTTTAGACTGTCATTATAGCGAAAATGCTGATCATTTCAGTGCTGATAGTCGTGGTTTACGATTTCGAAAGTGTCTCCTCCGAGGTTTTATATCTGTCTAATTGCCTAACTGCACTGTACTATATTAAGCTGTCATCTCAGCAAAATTTCTCGTAATTTCATTGCTAAATGACATAGAAAAGTGCGAAATAAATGTATCCTCGCCATTGTTCAAATTTGGTGAATGTCCACATTGCACTAGCAGCATTTTAGGCCGTCATTGTAACTAAATGGCCCATCACTCCAGTGCTGATACTCGTGTTTATGACTTCAAAAGTGTCCCTTGTTAAAAAAAATTGTAGTCTCCACACTGTAATGGTAATATTTCAAGCTGTCAGCTCTTCACATTTCTCATAATTTCATTGCTGAAAAAATGGTTTAAGAGCTCAATAAATGTCTCCTCTACGTTGTTTAAATTTTTTAAATTTCCTCACTGCCAAGGGAGAATTTTATGATGGTGTCCTTACAAAATTCCTCATTAGGCTATGGATAATGATTGGATAACTCTAGAAATTTATAATGAAATATCTTAAACATTTCTGAAATATTTGGGTATGTAGGCATTTCCGAGACGCCAGTCCCAACCACAAACAGACACGGCATTAGGGCAAGACAAGCGAGGCTGCAGTCGCCTTGGGACCGCGCTTTCAGGGTCCCGCGCTGCGCACCTTAATTTTTACTGTGATGATTTTGGTAGCTCGCCAGGCAGCAATATTGAGGTAATTCTGCCGAGTGAAAGTGATTGGGTATTTTGCCAATACCTTATTGGCAGAAAATCAACTTCACAAATGTTATGCATGAGAACCCTTAATATATAGCGGCCTAGAGAATCGTTTGCTGTCTTGTGCCCCGCACACCCAGGGCCGGAGTTGACCACAAACTTTGGCGGACCGTCCTCTTGGCCCCTAAGTGTTCGCCAATATCTGCTGCGGCATGTTTGACATAATTATTTGCGGTGGAGGCCTATTATATTGGGACAAGCACTCTACACTATGATAATAATTATAGTTGCTTTCATTACCGTTGGTCACTGCAGTCTAGCTTTCTTTTTACGAAGTAACAAGTTGTTGAGATTTTCCTCTTTTTTGGGAGGGCCAGAGCCGCATTTAGGGGGATTTAGCCCATAGCCCCCTGGTGCCGCCACTGAAAACGGCATAGGCCTACGTTCGTTTTACGAACATTGGGCTAATAGGATAGCCTACTGACAACATGCGCCAGGGTTCCACGACAACTGGTCTAGCGACAACTCGTCTACCGACAACTCGTCTCCGGACAATTGGTCTAACGACAACTGGTCTACACACGAATAGTGTTGATGAAATAGAAGCTGGATTTATGAAAATGTTTTTTTTTGCTTAAATGGAAGCTGGATTGATGATTTTATTCATGTATTTCGACATGCATCCAGCTTCTACTTCAGATCTAAAAATATCTTCATCCAGCTTCTATTTCTCACTCGCTATTTTAGTCAATCCGGCTTCTATTTCAGATATAAAAATACCCTCATCCAGCTTCCATTACTTAAGCGTTTTTCATCAATCCAGCTTCTATTTCAGATCAAGAAATACTTTCATCCAGCTTTTATTTCTCATACGTTATTTTCGTCAATCCAGCTTCTATTTCACCTGTAAAAGAGCCATCATCCAGATTCCATTTCTCTTGCGTTTTTTCATCAATCCAACCTCCATATCACCTGTAAAAACTTTCATCCAGCTTCCATTTATCAAGCGCTGGATCAGTTGTCTGTAGACCACTTGTCGTTAGACGAGTTGTCGGTAGACGAGTTGTCGTGACACCATGCGCCACATCGAATATAGTAGTATATTCGTTTTAATTTCAAAGACAATCAGGGTGACATACCGCACCAAGTTACAGGTCAGAGATGTAAAATTATACACAGAAGTAATAATAAAGCTTAGTAATAATAAGTATCTTTAAAGTACCAGCTGCAAAACGCACACTGGTTTACAAGCATATATAAAAACAAAAACATGACACATAAAAAACAAATACAAGACAAATTTGGCAGCCACCAACGGCGCCAATCATATAGCTCAAGCCTATTGATGGTATCGTCACGACAGAGTCATCCTTAGGCAAAACGCCGCTCGAGAAGCACAAGTCACCACAGTCGAACTCCTACGCATTGGCTACACGAAGAATATGCATGAAATGACAGTGCATCACAACAAAAACATTAAAATGGTTAAATGCCGTAACAATCGTCTGAAATGTAATTGTAATTATAATCGTACATTTATATAGCGCCATTTCAAGAGAACTCCTCAGAGGCGCTCCCGACCTGACACCAAACCACAATCAAAGAGAATGGTTTTCAAACGCTTGCGGAAAAGGGGCAAAGAAAGACAAAGAAGTTCATTACGGAGACTAATAGGTAACTTATTCCAGAAAGACGGACCAACCATAGCAAAGCTTCTATGTAGCACTGTGGAAGATCGAGCCCTAGGGACAACCAGGTCACCATGCGTACCAGAGCGAAGGAATCTACGGCCTGGGATGGACAGCACAGGTACACAGAGTTCCATAAGATAGATCGGAACTTGGTCTGCTAGGCAATTACGCATGAACATTAAATCTTAAACTCAATACTTTTTGCATTGGCAACCAGCGCAGTTCTTCCCCTATAAAACTTGATATATTATGCCCAATCTTTGGTATGCCGTCAATCAGGCGGGGCGCAGCATTAAGGACAGATTGCAACTTATTAATGCGTGAAAGGGTTAAGCTCGCATAGATGGCACTACCATAGTCAACTCTCGTGCATATAAATGCATGCATCAGAGTAGTGGCAGTTTTGGTTGTAAGTGAGCGACGTACCGAGCGAATTTGACGAAGATGGTAGAAGCAAGTGCGACATACATTTCTCACGTGATCAGAAAGGGACAATTCCTGGTCCAAGGTCACACCCAAATCACGCACAGTGGTAGAAAAAGTCATGCCAGGAAAGCAATGTTGCAGATTTTGCATATCAATTTTAGAAATTGCACACGACTTCCAACCCAAATAAATTGCGTTTTACCAGGATTTAACCTGAGGCGATTGGATGACATCCAGGCACCAATCGTTTCCGACGTCATAAGTATTTTTTCCACAAGTGAGATAGCCTCTAAAGCTGGACCCTGGACATACGCCTGTGTGTCATCAGCATATTGATGTGCAGCAACCCCCACAGAAGACAGAATTTTATTTAGGTCAGATGTATATAAAATGTAAAGCGAAGGCCCTAAAATGGAACCCTGTGGAAGACCAAAGTAAACTCTGGAAATGTAGGCCTAATGTTTTCAGCCAAAAATAATATAAACACATACATGTGTAGCATTGTGTACAGACATAGGCCTACATAAGCTTACCTGTAGGCCTACATAGCCTACATGCATAAACCTAGAGCAAGCGTCTTCTGATAGAAATGGCACCTGAATGGAGCTTAGTCTGCTCCGCAGTAGAACAACTCTCTGGAAGCATTCTTCGCTGCCAAATGGCCGGAACTGCTTGATAATGATGATGCTGTTGTCAAGGTACAGGTGGCGGTTAACGGAAAGGGTGAAACCTTGCAGGAGAGGCACGTGGAAATGCGGTTCCGGACTGTTCGCTTTCAGCTGTAACCGACAACGATTGAGCCGGCTACCATGCGACGATTGTAGATGTTATTAAAATTGTGGAAATCTCTAAATTATAGCCTATAGCATAGGCGATTGCGGAGCAAACACCACACAATCGGGCCAGGACGCAACATAGGCCTATAGGCCTATATGTTGATGGTTCTTGCATGGCCGCGCTTCCGGTAGCGGTTTGCTCTTTAGAGGAAATGTTGCATTTTCTTGAGTTTTCAGCCGTTTTCTGACTAAGAAATGTTGTGTTTGTGTGATTAATGCGTCCCAGCCCGTTTCTGTAATGCCCGCAGAGTTATTTTCGAGGAATTACGTGCTCAAGAACGATATTTTATTTTATGCAACACGTGACAGTAATGTTTCTCGTAACAACTAAAAACCGCCTATGCTTCCTACTTCTTTTGGAGACTTTCAGACTTGGACAAAACAAGACTTAACTACTTGGATTCTATATCATGTCACCTTGTCTGTTTCTTTGATGCCTCCCGAGTCCCGAGGAAGCCGTGAGTAATTTGCGCGTTTTGGACGATTTCAACATATACGATCTTCACAGCATGGATGCCGCTCGCGTGTTTACACAGAGCAACCGCGTCAATCGCGTCATCCAAGCGTTTCGCTGTAGGGCTGCAGCATTGGACTTGTCTATGCGCATATTACAACATTCATCATCTTTTACTACGAACACCTTGGCAAGAGAATAACATCGGCATTTTTCCTTCCGAGTGAATCTGTAGCAGGACATAATGGCTACTCAAGAAACCTTTTCCTCTAACATTTAACATCAACAACCAGAGAGATTGGCGCCTGTTTATGGCTGCCGCTACTTTATTTTTTTAGCTGTATTATTGGTTCCATGACAAAATGTCGCACGACAAAATGTCGCCGACAAAATGTCGCCGACAAAATGGCGCCGACAAAATGTCGCCGAGACAATATGTCGCCGACAAAATGGCGCAATCGTAAATGAGTAAAGCAGTTTTTTTATTGCACAAACCGACCAATCCTCCGAAGTCCGGTCCCAAATTATTTCGCATGGCTTATCACATAGATACGCTTCTCCAATGCTTACTTACTCACCCTTATATAGAATTACGTCGTTATTGAGGCCATTTTGTTTACCAGTACATTTCTTGACAGATTTCGACAGTTTTCTTCAATTATGGCAGGTAGACCATCCGCTCCGATAAACATTACTGATATTGTTTTGCCAGCAGCGCAACTGGTAGGAATTGAACTAACTCCGCGTGAGTTGTATGCTGCTATGTCCAAGAAGCATGGATGGTTGCAGTGGCTGGCCCGACATCGCTTGATCCGGAACAACGTCGATTGCGGAACATGCAGGTGCCCAATGGCGTTAGTCGCACGAGCGGAGTGCAGCGATGGCTTTTCGTGGCGGTGTAGCCAATGCAGCACCCGCTGTATACCGTTAGAACAGGATCATTCTTTGCCAACTACGATCTGACAGCCGAGAAAATCATTATGTTAATGTAGGCTATTACTGGGTTTACGAAGTGAAGTGTAAAACGTTATTTTTTCGAAAGTCTGGTTAGCTGGGACACTATCGTCAACTATAACAACTATTTTTGTAAGGAATGCTATCAGTGGCTGCTGCAAACCAATGAAATGCTGGGAGGGTTCTATGGAAACGGTCAGTCAGTTTTCGTCGAGATGGATGAAAGTTATTTTTTCCCACCTAAAACACCACCGTGGCCAGCGACGCGTTGGTAAGTGGGTTGTCGGCTTGGTCGAGCGTGGTAGCGGACGATGCTGGATGGAGGTTGTTGACCGTCGAGACGCACTGGACGCAACACTGGAGCGCATTATCAGTAATCATGTGCTGCCAGGGACAACAGTCATCACAGACGCTTGGCGAGGCTATCAGAATGTCTCGCAGCTTAACAACGGGGTGTATGATCACGCATTCGTTGTGCGCGCTCGCGAGTTTGTTGATTCAGTACACCGGGACATTCACACAGAAACGATTGAAGGACTGTGGATGCAAGCAAAACGTAAACTCCGGTATCAGAGTGGTACAAGTTGCGGTCTCTTTTCCAGCTACTTGGCTGCCTTTCAATGGCGCAACAGTCACAAACGGAACGTTTTCGGCAGTTATCTGCAAATGCTGTGCGCCAATTACAATGTTTAGTAGTCGATGTGAACCGTTTTTAAAGTGACGGTGAGACAAATGCTGTGAAATAATTCGGGACCGGACTTCGGAGGATTGCCAAAAAAATCGAATGAACTTATTAATAGTAGTGTCAACGGACACACATTCCAACTAAACATGCCAGCGAAGAAAGCCCGCAAAAAATTCAAAAGCTAAAAAGTGTGCGAACTAACTCTCAGTCCATGACGTTACTAATACAGCTACAGGAATGCCAATATTAAATGTGTTAATGTAGGCCTATACGAAAATGTACGCGATGAATGGCAAAAAATTTAAACACAAAGCTACAACGTGTGCAAACAGACTATAAATACATGATGTTATTCTAAAGCTAAAGTGAAACTAATATGTCATGTCATGCCATTCCGCCATCGTCGCTCTGCGACGGTTGGTTGAACGAATGGATGAGCATTTTCCATAGTTGTCTATCTCCTGCCATGTTCATTAGCCTCCTCCTCAAAAGTCCAGTCCATTTCAAGATGTTGTCTATCCATGCCGTTCTAGGTCTTCCTCTTTCTCCCTCCGTCAGTCCTGCCATGAGATATTTTTCTATGCTGTCCTTTTGCTGTCTCATGACGTGTCCGAAGTATCGTAACTTTATTGTTTTTACATGGGTCAACATTTCTTGCTTTGTTCCTGCTATGGAGTACACCTGTTCGTTGGTCAACTTTTTTGTCCATGAGATTCTTAATATCTTTCTAAAACATTGTTCTTGAATGCTTGTATACGTCTTCCCTCATCTTTCTTTAATGTCCTTGCCTCACACCCGTGTGTCGCCACTGGCCACACCAATTCTTTCCGCAGTCTCGCTTTTGTTCTGTTGCTGACAGCTTTGTTCTTCCAAATCTTCGTCAGATTGACCAGGTTCGTCATTCGCATCGCTAGTCTTGATCTTACTTCTCCAGTGCAATTTGCGTCCTTTGTAACCCGTCATCCCAAATATACAAATGAATCCACTTGATCCACCTTTCCTGCGCTCACTTCTGTTGTCAGAATCTCATTAGTGGTTGTAATGACCTTCGTCTTCTCTACATTTATCTTCAGGTTGTACTGTTCCGCTGCCTTTTCTACGCGGTCCACGATTTCCTGGAGTTCTTCCGGAGATGTAGCTATCAGAACAATATCATCAGCATATCTGAGGTTGTTTATAATCTTCCCTCCGATTCTAAGGCCTCCCCAAAGTCCTCCAATGCTATTCGCATCACCTGCCCCGATAGAATGTTAAAATAAGCATGGTGAGAGGTTGCACCCTTGTTTGACCCCCTCCATTTGCCATGAACCATGCTGATGTGAGGTCGTTCGTTCTCACGTTAGCGTGTTGTTGTCTGTATAAATTTCTGATTAGTTTTACCAGCTGCGGTGGGAATTTCATGTCAAGCATGGCCAGCCACAGCTGGTTGTGCCTAACCATGTCGAAAGCCTTGGAGAAGTCTATGAAGCAGAGGTACAACGGTTGTTTCCTCTCTCTTGCCTTCTCCAAGATGATCCTTATGTTCACTATTTGATCTCTTGTGCCTCGTTTTGGTATAAATCGTGCCTGTTCTGGGGCGATTTCTTCCTCTAGTCTGCTTTGCATTCTTTCTAATATTACTCGCAACAAGATCTTGCTTGCGTGTGAGACTAATGCGATGGTTCTATAATTTCCGCATTGAAGCGGGTCCCCTTTCTTTTGAAGTGGCATGAAAGTTGATTGTGTCCATTTCACTGGCCATGTTCCTGTCTTCCAAATGTCTACGCATATCTCGTGCAGCATGCTTATTGTCATTTCTCCTCCAAACTTTAATAATTCAACTGTTATATCGTCCGGGCCTGGAGCCTTCCGTGACGCTGTTCTCGCTATCAGTGGCGAAGCCAAGGGGGTCTCCGAGGTTAACCCCCCTATTGGCCTAGGAAAAAAGTTTTTAAGGTTATTTATCCACTTAAATAAGAAAAAACAAAACATTTGCTTGTAGAAACAATTGATTTGCTTACTTTATTGCCCTTGTTACTTAATTCCCTTTTTTATTTACTGTAATAGTGTTGGGTTGGTGTCAGAAAGGGTATCCGGCCAGGCCATAAAAAACCCAAACCACCCCCATCGAAAATTTCTGGCTACGCCACTGCTCGCTATTGCACTTTTGATCTCTTCAATCAGAGGGGGTGGGGGTGGTTCTCTTTCTTGATGGAAAATCTCTAGGCCTACTTCCTCTTCTTTTCCGTCGTATAATTTTTCGCAGTATTCCTTCCATCTGCTGTTTACTTCCCTTGGATCTGTGATTTTCTTTCCATTGATGTCTCCAATGACAGTGTGCCGTGGTGTGAACTTTCCGGTGAGCCTCTTTATTGTTTGGAAGAGAGGTCTGCTGTTGCCTTTGCTTGCATTTTCTCCCAATTCCTTGCAGAGTGAATCAAGTTCTTCTTGTTTGTCCCTCCGTAGTCCTGCTTGTTCCTCTGCTCGAAGCTTCTTATATTCTGTATCCGATGTTGACTTTATCTTTCTTTTCTTCTCAATCAATTTCCATGTATCCTCTGAGATCCAGTTCTTTTTTCTATGCTGGTTCCCATTCCTTATTGTCTCGTTTGCTGCTCCCCGTGTAACTTCTTTCAGTTGTTGCCATAATTCATCTGGTGGGCGTGGTTCTTCTATGCTTTCCAGTGCTTCGAACCTGTTTGAAATTTCTACTTGATATTGCTCTGCAATCTGTATATATCGAAGTCTCTCGAAGTCCAGAAGCAGCGGTCCTTTTCCTTTTTCTTTTTCTTGAATCTTAACTGCATTGTTAATATCACCAGATTATAATCAGAGTTACAGTCCCCACTGAGATATATCCGCGCGTTATTTATCGTTTTTTCCCCAATGTTTGCCAATTAGAATATAGTCTAGTTGTGCCCTAGTATGTCCATCCGGGCTTTTCTACGAGTATCGGTGTCTGTTGTGTAGTCGTGATAGCTTATTAGTGATGAACAGGTTGTGTTCCGCGCAGAACTCCACCAGCATTTGTCCCCTCGTTTCTCTCTCCGTGTCCATATCTGCAGCAGGTTCCATGACAAAATGTCGCAGGACAAAATGTCGCCGACAAAATGTCGCGGACAAAATGTCGCAGAGACAATATGTCGCAAGACAAAATGTCGCCGACAAAATGGCGCAATCGTAAATTAGTAAAACACTTTTTTATTGCACAAATCGACCATTTAAAAAAACCATCGAATGAACTTGGTAATAGTAGTGTCAACAGACACACATTCTAACAAAAAATATCCATGAAGAGAGGCCGCAAAAAATAAAAAAATTAAAAGTGTGCGAACTAACTCTCATTACATGAAGTTACTAAGACAGCTACATTGATGTTTATACTAAATGTGTATATATGAACGTATATATCCTTTGTAACGTTATTTGTACTATCTACAAGCTTTGTCTCAGGTCCGCCTTCTTTAATCCTGGTTCGCTATATACCTCCTCACACAGGTATGCTTCAAACTTCGAATAGATAGAACGTACTACGCACTTATAGGGAGTACCTACTATCAACAACCTTTGTCTCAGCCTCAGGTCCGCCTTTTTAAATCCTGGTCCGCTACCTCCTCGCACAGGTATACTTCAAACTTCGGATAGATCGAGGCCATTTATTCCACGCACTACGCACTTAGGGAGTAGAATTACTCGCGACATTATGTCGGCGACATTGTGTCGGCGACATTGTGTCTGCGACATTTTGTCATGCGACATTTTGTCAGGCCACCCTGCAGCACGTCCCTTTCCGTCGCGTTTTCTCCCACTCTGGCATTAAAGTGACCTGTGATCACTAATATGTTGCGCTTGGGAACCTCTCTGATCGCATGGTCCAAGTCTGTGTAAAATTGTTCTGCTTCTTCTTCATCTTTATCTGCTGTTGGCGCATAGCACTGTATTATTGTTATAATTTCTTGGTTGTGATTCGAACGTGGCCATGATTATTCTATGATTTATCGCATCATATGATGCCAGGCATGACGAAATATTGTTATGAATCCAGATGGCTACTCCATGATGTTCTCTTTCTGTTCCTCCTGCGTATACTATCGTATGTCCATCCAAGGTCTTAAAATGTCCAGATCCCGCCCATTTGGTTTCTGCATAATTATGTTGACATCTAGCGGCTTCTAGCCTCTCCATTTCTCCACCAATCATCGATAACTTGCCTAATGCGTCCTCGTACATTCCATTGACCTATCTTTACACGTCGTCTGCTGTTTAAGTGTCTCACTACTGTTGCCGCGGCCGCTATTGTTGTCGTTGCTGCTGTTGTTGTCGTTGTTGTTGCTGTCGTTGTTGAAATTAATATTCAATCTGTTAATGTCTCTGTAAATGTCCATGAATAATGCTAATACAGCATTCAAACAGTTCATACAACATTGATATTCAGAATTCTTGCGATGTCTCTCAAGTATTGAATGGATTCTCTGTTTTCCTAATCGGTGACGAAAGTGCGAAGTCCTTCGTTCACTCTAACGTACGCCTTCTTCTTTCCTGGTGGAACCCCAAGGTCCAGTTGACGACGCAAGAGAACCATACTATGCTGCTCTGGTTGAAGTTTACGAGCCAGTTTTTCTGCATTCTTTTCTCTTTGCAGTGGCGGCGCTAGGGGGGGGGGGCTAGGGGAGCTAAGCCCCCTAAAAAAGGCCATACTTTTTTCCGATGTAAAAATAACATTTTTGGACGAATAACCCCTTTAGCCCCCCCTAAACTGAAATCCTGGCGCCGCCACTGTCTCTTTGATGCCCATTGATCCTTTGTACCGCTGTGTGCTGGCTACAAACTTTGTCTCAGGTCCGTCTTCTTAATCCTGGTCCGCTACCATGCATGCTCTACCTCCTTGTACAGGTATACTTCAATCTTCGGACAGATCGAAGTCATTTATTCCACGCGCCCTACGCACTTAGTGAGTAGAATTATCCACGACATTTGTCGGCGACATTTTATCGGCGACATTTTGTCTTGCGACATAATTATTGTCGCTGCAACATTTTGTCTGCGACATTTTGTCTTGCGACATTTTGTCAGGCCACTGTATTATTACCATACCGGTACTTTATTATTATTTCTGGGTTTTATTTTACATTTTTGACATGTAACCGGGTGCGGTGTGTCACCAGGAATTGTCTGATTTAAATTAAACGTATATACGAGACATTTGCAACCGCATAGCTCAAATTCCAATAGACGGTATACACCTACATTCTTTCCAAGCAAACTTCGGCGTACAAAGATACACAGTAGGGTATAGGCTAAGCCTGAAACTGATCAACTACTGTCGTAATCATGAACAAAAGTCAAGAACAAAATTTCTTATTGCTTCCTAATTGTGATTAACCCGTTTTTGCCCAAATTTTAATTTTTGTTCTAATATCATTTTTCTGACACTTTTTGTATTACAATAGCCATATAACCTTACTTTGTTATTTATTTTAAGAAATTCCATAAATTTTTTGACTTTATTCATTTGTTCCAATATTGGAACACTGGGCACAAATATACGATAACATAATCCACATCGCCTCAGCAAGGCCCAGTTAGGTGAAGAATTGGATCACCACAGAGTTTGAAAGGAGTGCCGACAGAGTTCAACCATCAAATCTAGAACCATACTGGTGTCTAGACCCAAATCCCTCAAGGATATCGTTCGCTCGGATTGTTTGAGTTCCAACAGTGTCTTCGTCGTCCCCATCTTCTTCGCTCTGATGTTCGTGTAATGAAAGGTTGCCAAAAAGTCTGCGCTGTCAAAATAGCCTCCCAGTGATCAAGGAAATAATCTGCGCACCTTCTCTGTCACAAATGATTGAAATTTTAAAATATAATAACGTTTACATGCAAGGAAATTCGCTAAACCCAGCTGAAAACACTGTACAAGGCATAGCAATAAGCGTAGAACGACATTCGGTAATGAGAATCGTGGACCCCCATTTGGGCCCTGTGTTCCAATAATGGAACATGATATATATTTGCAAAAAGTCCAGACTAAAGTTCATGACACAGACAGATTAAAGTTATCATGAAATATGATTCGTATTCTTCTTCTTCATTAGGCTTGCTGCCTCTCGCCAGGTCCAGATGCCCAACGACGCCACTCTTCTCGGTGTTGTGCTTTTTCTTTGAGTTTTCCATATCCGTCCTCCATCATCCAGTCCAAGAACTTTTCCCTAGGCCTTCCTCTTCCCCTCCATTTTGCCCTCCACTATGTATCTTTGCCCTCCACTATGTCTCTTTTATTGGTGTTAGGGTACCAAAAGCCAGAAAGTTGAAAACTTAATGTGTTTAAATGATTTTGCAAATTATGCATCTTTTTGTTGCAATTTGCTGAAAATTTTCTCCTTCAAAAATTCTCAAAAACACCTTATCTGATGGCTATAAAATTTCAAATATTATTTTTTCTATGGGAATGTCTTAGAAAAACAGTTTACAATGACAGGAAATGATTTATATTCACTACAAAGCACTACATTGCAAATAAAAATTTTTTTATAAAATGTTCCAATAATGGAACTCTGGGCAAAAACGGGTGAATGATTATCAGATAATTATAATTACAGCGCCGCCCATGTGCCACGTCTAGCAGCAGCAGAGTTAGTAGTTAGTTAGTTGTTGTAGTATATAGGAGTGGTAGTAGTAACAGCAGCAGCATGTAGCAGTAGTTTTGGTTGTGTTAGTAGTAGCAGTAGTGGTAGACTAGCAGTGGTAGCAGCAGAAGTAAATAGAAGTAGCATTGTAGTCCACAGGAGTGGTTGCACTAGAATAGTAGTAGAAGTAGTATATTAGTAGCATAGTAGTAATAATGGTGGTAGAAGCAGGCTAATAGTAGTCGTAATAGAAGTATAGTAGTAGCATTAGTAATAGTATAGTCCAGTGGTATAGTTGATAGATGGTAGGCAGTAGGAGATGTATTGCCGATGTGCAGGCCTGCACGGGGAAGACTAAAGTCTATACTGTCTGATTATCCATGGTAAAACACGACAAGCGTATGTGTTCCAACACATTTTTTCAGGAGTTAGTGAACAACTTTTAGTAAACAGTAGAAAACAAACATAATACAAGGACCACACGGAGCTTAGCATGCAGCGTATATCATTCATGTCCCTGTAACAGTATGATGTTCAAACGTCAACAACGATATTTTTGCATTTTCACTACAAGCAAACAGTACAAATAAAATCCATGTCTAATAATCTAACACAACAAAAGGTTCACAGGGAGCTTAGCAGCGTAGATACACACGTGTACATGTAACAATATGTTAAAACGTCAGCAACGACAATTTTGAATTTTTGCTACAAGGCGATAAGCCAGGATTAATCAGAAAAGTAATGTTTTACCATATGTATTATTCTAGTTAGTATCAAGCGTAGTTCATTTTATACAGAAATTGTACGCGTCTTTTTTATAACCTTGTGTTATCAAATATACAAGTAATTGAGTTTACCGCATTGGCTGTCCCTAAGCATGTGACTTTAAAAGAAAAAATGAACTAACATGAATAATCTACAGATGAAGTTAAAAAACCACGTAATGTAAAATGTAAACAATTCGCAATTTATGTAAGCGTCTTTCTTTCTGTTTCGTGCGTTGAGCTTAGAATTGACCGAGTCCAACGTAAGCTGCGATGAAGGCGAGGAATAGCTGGAGAAGGACGAACGTTCCTTGGTCGTTGCCGATGTTGGCCTTCGACTTGTCATTCTTAGCTTTATATTGTTGAAATAAATAAATAACATGAGGTAATTAATTAATTAGCCTATAGGGAATACATGGAAAATTGAGAGTACAATAAAATGAACGACTCTGTATTGTGAACAATTAGAATGAGTTCCCCATAATTGGGTGGAACCCATATTCATTCACTCATTCGGACATTTATATAGCGCTCCTATATACTATAATGTAGCCCTTTTTAGGCCCATGGGGTCATGAAGAAAGTAGCTGTAGCAGCAGCAATAGCAGTATTAGTATTATTATTAGTATTAGTAGTAGTAGCAGTAGTAGTAGTAAGTAGCATAAGCAATGGCAGTAGCTGTATGAAATCAAACTGATCTAAATAAACCTAGCTAAGACAAAAGCATTGGGTACAATAAACTGAATCAATAGTTATGACAATTACCGCATGCAGGGATCAAATGAAAAAGACATAATTACTATAGGCAACCACACCACTACAAACGTTGAAGCTCACATGGCCAATTGAATTTGGAAGCTGTAGATTGCAAAAGTGTTATATGGTTACATCCGGTGTTACCGGCTCGCAGCAGTTCTGATGCTACCTTCATAGTTCTGAGAGAGTAGGTAAGAACGCAATTTGCACTTTGAAGCTCTTCAGCCAAGGAGATTGAAGGATCAGCTTGGTTATGGAGTTCCAGACTACAGACTATAATAGGCTCCAATTAATCCACTGGAAATAATCGCGTGTTTGTATAGGCATTGTTGAGCCTACGGTTTGAGCCAGAGTTTCTAGTTTGGTGCTCGGAGAAATGCATGAAAACATATAATAATTACAGGCCTACATGTTTGATTATTTAGCAAATTAGCAGCCATTATGCAAAAATTGAATAATAAAAGGTATTCATGGTTTTCATTGTTCCCACATTGTCGTAAACAAGATAATTTTAATCAGTTGAAAGCAATAAAAGCAATAAATGCGATTAAAGAAACGGATCATTGATAAAGGCAGAGCACGGAAACAATGGATACCAACGAAGAGAAGAAACTACAGCTAGGTAGGGGGCCCTAAAGGCAAGATGAACCCTGTAAGATGTTGGGACGTCGACAATTGGCTGTTGGAAGAACAGTAGCAAAAAAGTAATAAAAAAGACTAAACGACAATTAACTTCTGCAAGATTAGATTTTTGGCATGAGTGTTCGTATTCATTGTTTAAAGTGAGAGAAGGGCTTGACAGTTCCAGGGGTTCCCGGTAAGCTATTCCAGTCCACCGGGCCATGGTATTTAATAGAGACTTTCTGTATTATAAGTTCTTGGTCGATCTTCATGAATACATGTTGTAATGTGCAACATACGTTTAATTTACCAATGGAAACATCGCTAAGACATAAAACTTGCAACAAATTAAAATGTGATTTATCCTATTATATGATTTATCAGACAACAAGTTATAGTCATTTAGCACTTAGCAC
The DNA here is from genome assembly GCA_949752735.1 of Lumbricus terrestris. Classification (NCBI taxonomy): domain Eukaryota; kingdom Metazoa; phylum Annelida; class Clitellata; order Crassiclitellata; family Lumbricidae; genus Lumbricus; species Lumbricus terrestris. The sequence continues at coordinate 3,893,072 of OX457038.1, read as the reverse complement.
AATGTTATGCAAGTGCAGCTGGATAACGCTTGGAGGATCTTTATTATTATTTACTTAGCGCTTGCAGTTCGCGCTAAGTCAGCGCGGGCACAGCATCCTCATCAGCAAAAAGTAAAGCAGACAGTCCACCAGAAAAAACAGTTATCCTTCTTAATTTTTATTGTTGCATAACTCGTTATTGGTAGAAAAGTTAAGCTAAGACAGAGAACTTTTTCTGCAATTGTCTTACCATCATTCCACTTTGCGACGCCTTTGTCACCAGCAGCAGTTTCTGAATCTGTAACATGAAACAGATAAAGTATGCCTACGTGTTGTGTCATTATCAGTTAATAGTTAATTCCTAACGGTTGTTTTGAATATTACACGAAAATGAGTTACTTAGAAGTTTCTAATAGAGTCAAAACATTATTGAAAAATATTTTCAACAGATATTCAAGCTCTAAACTAAGCTTCTAATATTAGGCTACTATGTATACAATCAGTCAATAATGCAATTATGTTTCCATAGTATGTTTCAATTCAAACCAGGCAACAGAATACTGCGTTTAGCCGTATATGTTATTGGAGAAATAGTGAAACAAAAACAACAGAGTAATAATTATAGTTTCTTTACCTATGTTCTCCGCTTGGTCTACATCAATTGCACCAGCAGCGTCTCCGTGCTCTGTGTGGAAAAATAACCATAACCACAAATTGTATTGCTTCATGTAGGCCCTACAGCAAATTATGAACATTATAGTAAAAAAATTGAAACGAAATGAAGACAAAGGGATAGACAGCCTTAAAGGACCAAAGTCCCGCCTACAGGATATTGTATTTCTCGGATTTAGCGCCCCTTCAAGCTCCTACTCAGAGGCGCTCCCGACTATAGCGCGGACATTGCATCGGAGTTTCAAGCCGAAACGCACGAGCAATTGCGAGTGCAGGACTTGCTCAAAGTCCTTGCGCGGTGGCTTGAGTTGTATTCGAACCTGGAACCTGGAATCACAAGACACTGCACCACCGCGCCCTCGCAATGAAATAGTGACAGGCAAAAATGTGAAACGATTAACATTTCTGAAACTTACCTAGTTGACTAAGGCAAGGATATTAACGAAATTCAAGCGTGAGTGTGTATCCACATTGAGTATTTTAGTATGACAGAACACTTATAGACAAGGTATGTGTGCTGTAAAAAATATATAATATGGAATAAGGGAGAGGTCAACAGTAGGCCTAAATGGCAGCGGACTTTGCATTTGAACAATGGCAATCGCGTTAGTCTCACAAATGCATTATCTATCTAGTCAAGTTATCTAACAAAAACTTTCTCATCGAAACACCTGTAGGCCTACAACCAGTGTCCCTTGATGAACGCATGGTTTAATAATTCAAGCCAGCGTGCAACAGCGTATACAAACCATGAAAATGTCTGCCTGTTATTTCTTAATAACACGATCCACAATAATTATTAACTCCCCAATTGTTAATCAACTTTGCGGCATACATCATAGTGACACCGATGCGTTTTCGTCTGTTGCATTGTATGTACAGTATAGTTCGACTGAGGTCAGGGGCTTCTATGCCTATACATGGCGGGCGCAGCTTGCGCCCAGTGAAAAATAGGGGGGGAATCAGAAGACAGTCAAAATTCACGTCGGTTGGGGGGAAGGTCGGACATGCAGGGCAGAGTTCAATCTAGGCATCACTAAAGGAAGATAGTAAAGGAAGATCCCCCAGAAAATACTTCCCCTCCATATAAATTTGGACAAAATGGTAGGCCTAATAGGTTTTAGCAAAATGTATACACTTTATACACTTGGAGTTTTTAGCTAGGCTACTATCTGCATTTTTGAATTACATGAACTGCTATAACAGCTATAATATACTATAACAAAATTCCTATTAAATGATAATAATTATGTTTACTATTTTAATAAAATAATACAATCATATTATAATTGAAAAAAATAATGTTAATACAATCACTATTTTGCACAACTAAATGGCTTCTCTCCAATGTTATCTTTCAAATTTCAGACAGTCAAATTTGGTCCTTGAACACTTAGTAAAGCAACATCATTATTATTACGTGGGCTTACAATGTAGGACATACATTGCATTTTATTGCATTGCATTGTGCTCTAAGAATTTATGTAACGCCTCTCGAGTGCACACTGATCAGAGGCGCAAAACATATGGCTGCCAAATTTTGGCAGCAATTCCTCCACTGAAATAGTAGAGTAATTTTGCTAAGAGGACAGCTTAAAATGCTGAAATTTCAATGCGGAAATCGCAAAAATTTCTTATGGCGAGGGGCACATTCCCTCCCCATACCAGGTCCCTTCTTGGCGCTACACATGCTTCGGCGATCGTCTGCTGGATGCTCGTTTGTCCCCCTCCAAACAAACCTTCATTCCCACACTAGAGGAGGCATGCGCTAGATTGCATTATATTGCATACATAGAGGAAGGCCGGTCCAGAAAAGGGGGGGAAGAAAATGGATTGCGCCCGGTTGCTTAGGGGGGATAGAAGCCCCTGACTGAGGTTGTGCAAGTACACGAGGCTACAATTATATCTCACTAGCAACAGCTCTGCTGGAAGCGACCATGATGCAGTATGCATTATGACGATGTCGCAAAGGATATGGTTAGGATTAGATTGATTTACCCTACAGTCAAAACATATAAAAAAGACAATATTTTTTATCATTAATTTTATGATCCATTTTTCTGAGAAAAGAGACGACAGTGTATTTTTGAAGGCTAAATGTATTTCCTATGTGAAACCTGCTTTCAAAAAACCAATGTCAGACTTTATAAGATAACTAAGCTATCAGTATACAAAGTATAATACAGATCGCTTTCCTACCATGAGGTTTCGTTACATTAGATGAATCAAGTGAATCACGACCATTCTCATAATCTATAAGGAAATCAGAAACGCAACAGTTTCAAATATGCTAATCTCAAAAGCATTTTTGACAAAGGTTGAAATGGAGAATTTTTGACGGTTTAATTAAGCAGAGACTGCCTATAAGTATAGAATAGCCTGCTTTTTCTCGCGTGGCCTTTCCCATGATCGCTAATCGTGAGGGCATAATTATTATAGACCCACTAGTCAATCAGACAATAAAATGCACCAGTAGCAAAACAGGACAACATAAATATTATTCCACTAAACAATATTTCGAGCATTTAAGTGGCATGTCTAATGTCTATAGGCCTGACGGTCTTAAACATCAGTCGATGGAATAATAATAATAATATTCGTTTATTGACATTCAATCTGACAGATCGCAGAACGATTACACAGGCCTACAAGTTATACGAAATACGGCCAGCTTCGCACGACACGCAGGTCGGCTACAACAGGCTTACTATACACTAAGCGGCAACTTAACACTAATGGCCTAAGTGCTGGAACGCTCCCGATTCGGCCAAGCCAGGAGAGGGAGGGGCGATCTTATTTTCAACAGACCCGTGGCAAACAACACAACAGAAAGCGCCAATGGCAGCTAACAGAAAATTCAAATAAATTTTGCCCTGAGCGAAGCTTGAACCCGGGTCGCGTTAATGACTACTCAGTTTATCCACCAACGCTCTCTCAACTGAGCTACGGACCCCCCTTTGGAAGCTGTTCTTTGTAAAAACATCAGTTCACTATTTGCGTTGGCGCTACGTTTTCAGGCATCTTATTATACGACTGAATTTCAGTTTTTATTGCCAATAAGTTTGCGTCGTATTAAAAAATCAACTTACTATTGGCTATTGTAAGGCACAGTATAAATATCCATAATTATTATACATACAACTAACACTAAGTAATTCACTAAATAATTCACTAGCAAGTAGCAATTAATAAACACTAATCATCACATTTGGGAAGTTTGCTGGGCCAAAATGTAAACATGCAGGCACGAAAGGTACGACCTAACAAGTACATTAAATACGGGGAGGGTAATGGCAGGGGTAATGACCGGGGTAATGTAGACCTGTAGAAAGGGAGGAAGGAACTGCTCCAATAAGGAAAAACTCTAACCCTACCAAGCCAGCTCTCATAAAATAGACTACTAAAAGAATATCTGAGTAAAAGAGATCATCACTCATAATACTAATCCAAAACATCGTTTTCTAGTATGAAAATTGACAACTTGTCAGGCAGAGTTCAGATTCAGGACCTAAAGACCCGTCTAACACGATGTTAGAATTCAGACAATGATACTCGTATTGTATTGTGTATGTTCAGCTTTGAAAGAAAAAACTAACCTGGCGATTCTATTGTTACCCTGCAGATGTTAGGATACATAGTTGGGATGTTTGTGGCTGTTGTTTCTGGCGGTTTGTCGTCAATCATGAACTTTACTGAGCACGTGACAAAATAGAGTTCTTTGGGATCACCAGTCAATTTTATAAGGAGGAAACTAGTCACGCTATGACTCGGAACGGTGATCGAATCGTATGCTTTTATCTTTCCACTTTGGTTGTGCCAATCTATCACAGGAGACCAGTTACCACTGAAGCGAATAGTGCAGCTAGCATTTACAACATCATTCACGGTTTCCCACGAGCAGCACGGTGGCGAATCTGAGAACAAGAAATACAGCATTTCGAATAAGTATACATTTGAAACAATACGGTTTAGAAGGCACATGCACCATAAGAACTTCAGACTAAACATGATATTTAAGTTAGAAAAATCTTAATGTCCATGGTAAGCCGATTCACAATTGCGAAATTGAATCATGCCGAACCGCAGATCAAATTCTTGGGTGTAAACAATATGCAGGAGTTCTGGTATTTCAGACATGTGACAATTTAAATTACAACATAGAAGTGCACACATAATATACTTACCATATAAAATAACCTCTGCAGTATGAGTGGCGTCGACTGAATGACACCCATATTTGCCATAAGTTCTTTCGGATGCAGTGAATAACAGGTCAGAACGGCCGGGTGCAGAATCATCAATTGTAAACAAGTTAACTGAGCATATCTTGTTATGGTAGATCAGCACATAATCGGCGGAAAGAGAGGTTTTACGAAACCAGATTCCAGTTCGGTCATTCTGCCTTGAGCAGTTCATCCGCACTCTTTCACCTTTAACTGCAGCAATATTCTGAGGACCAAAAATGTCTTCAGATCTATGCCCTAAGAAACACAAATATATCAATACTTTCAAAAGCCATGCATTTAGTCATTGATAAAACCAGAGGTCTTATACGGATATAATTAAATAAGACCAGTAAGAGTCAATAGAATACTTGGCTAAAAATAATAATAATCTTCGTTTAATTTACAAACTCACACAAGGCAGTATGATTACAATTTGCATCGTGAACAGATGACAACAAATAACAGGAGTCAAATTAAACTGTCAGCAGCCATGCCTGTTGCCTACTATTTTCCACTGCTCAGTTCTCCAATACTGTTTGCCAAAGGGAACTTTGAGTAGAACTCTAGATGTGGGGTTTTGCAGTGTTCTACTGCGATATCAATCTGCCTTCGTTCTCTGCCCTTGGGTAGGTTCATAAATTATGTCCAACGACGCAATTCAATTCTATTCCGTGCTTATGTCTTCATTTTACTGTTCTTGTAATGTTCTTCATTTTACTTCGTCATCATCCAGTCAACTAGCATTGTTCTTTGTCCTCCTCGTGTTTTCCCTCCATCAATAGAAGCGACAATTGAACGAGCTTAGTGATATAGTCTGTACCATAATAATGTATGACACCAAGGCACGCTCATTAGATAAACGCGTGACAAAATAGCAATAGACAAATCGAATAAAGAAGTGAACTTCAGCACATGCAAAACTTGGACTGCCAATAAAAACCTTCATATCAGCCCACAAAGAAATAATATTGCAGGTGCAAAGATAGCTCCAATAAAAAAATACTGTAGGTGTTACAATTGCGCGTGCCCTTCTGTCTCGGAGCACGTAGACAAAACTCTATGCTCAATTGCTCATGTTCGTCCTCACTCTACCCTCTGCGCGTGACCATAGCATGCCTGGACCGGCCTTGCACATCATAACTCGAGTGACCACAGTCAGTCGCACGTCTGCTCTACGCCTTCCCGGCCGCTTATTAGCATTCTCTAACCGATTTCGTAAGCCGGCTATAGAGGAATACAATGATTACATTGTGGAAGACGCGAAGACCATATAGGGGGGAGAAGGTTGTGGAGTACAATTTCTGACCATCCCTTCTAAACTGTCAACAACACGTGCGCGTCGGCAGGCTCTCACGATTTTACACGAATTGCAATGTAAAACGTTTCAAATTTCTTGCAAATAATTACCCTACGTATGGAGGAACATTTGGACAGGTAAATATGTGTCACTTTACGGCTCTTTATAGGTAAATTTAAGCATGGTGTCGTTCGCGTATAGGGTAAGGTTTCGCGTCGTGAGGGTCGGTTAGGGTTAGTGTTAGGGTTAGTGTCGTCATTAGATTCTTCAGATTTTTGCGTCCTCAGGGTCGGTTAGGCTTAGTATTAGGGTTAGTTTCGTCATTAGATTCTTAAGATTTTTCCGTTGGTTGTTTAGCAGTTGTTGGTGAAGCTAATAGCCTACAGCTTCACCAATAACTGCTAACATCAACTACCTTCTCCCCCCTATGGTCTTCGCTTCTTCCACAATGTAATCATTCTATTCCTCTGACCGGCTTACGAAATCGGTTAGAGAATGGTAATATGCTTCCCGGCCTAGTGGGGACTGCTGAGCGCTGATGAGGTCGATCGTTTTGAGAGGACTCGGGGCGTGTCAGACGAGCTGGTGTCCTCTCATTTGATCCATGACAGCGACCGATATGGATCAGGCGGTCGGTGCTGCCGTCTGCGCGGCTGTAGAACTAGCTGTGGAAAAATCATGTTCTCCGCAAGTTCTTCTCTGATAGGTCACTGGCAAACACAATTTGCACTCCAGGCCTCATCCATTTGAACTCACAAGTAAGAACAATAAGAACCACGTAACAGGAATGCTGTTCAAAAACGCTTATCTCTTGGCGCTTGTTAGCTGTCGCGTTATATCGACCGGCTATTTTCTCAATAAAACGAATAATTTATAGGCTGCTACGAGAAGTAAAATTTTCTATATGGATGTATTTTATTGAACAATTTGTCAACTGAAAATACATGTGTTCGTTTGTGTTCGCGTTTCAGGTGCTGAAGTGACTTAGGCTACCTGATTCTTCTGCGGGTTTACATCGCCAACGTCCTGCCGGGCTTCTGTAGTCTTTGATGCGTAGAGATCCGATTGTTGAATAGTCGTAGACTGTCATTCATAAAAATAAAAATCTTCAACATAACAGGTAAGTGCTACTGTTCTTTAGAAATGCATAATTATTAAATAATTATGCATTTCTAAAGAACACGATCCCGCTGTTAATTTAATTCAGTAAATGTTACTGAATTAAATTAACAGCGGGATCGTAATTGTTCCAATTGGACAAAGGGAGATTTCATTCTTGTTGAATGTTCTTTGTATGATAAGACAATGGAGCAAATACTAATTGCATTATAATTGTGTTATAATTACATTCACTCATTAAATAATAGCTGCATGAGATTCTAAATGTATGACTATTTAAATAAAAGCATTCTTGTATCACCACTAAATCACTGCTATACAGGTGGCTCAGTGTTCTGATAATGTTGCAAAGTATCAACGAGGTTGTCGGAACGTCGGATTTACTCGATATCAGATTTTTTAAACGATTCGACTTGACATTCATAATTCATATAGAAGAAAAAATATTTGTCATTAAGTAAACTGAACTTATCAGATCAAGTGATCACTTTATGTTGAACACGATTGTATCACATGCACCAGAATTGCACAATATAATTATACACAACGTTGGAAAATTTAGTTGATACAAGATTGTGTGTGTTTCCAGCGATTTAACTTGACATTATATCCTTTTAATGGAAGACAAAATACAAGATCATGTGATAAAGAGTTGTCGGACCCGTTTCTGTTACCTGCGTCAAAATCGCACAATACGCTAACTAAGCCAACTACTATTCACATGTTGCAGATTTAACTAACAAAAATTATAATAACAACAATCTAATCGTGAAGTTATATAGCTCAACTTTATGAGAAACTCCTGAGAGGCGCTCCGGCCTGATAGCATCAAAACCACAATTTCAAAAATGGTTTCAAACGCTTTCGGATAAAGAGCAAAGAGAGACAAAGAAGTTCATTATTGAGATTGCCAGAAAGTATTATTGTGGAAGACGGTAGGACAGCTGAAACGACCTTGAGTTTCGGAATATATTATATCACATTCTTTTTGCATTTGGTTGTGGTTTTACGCTATCAGATCGTAGTTCCTCTGGCGTAGTTTAATAACCTACACATTCGCAATTACAACCACCCATTCTCAAACGTAATCAATTCTAATGAAGATTTGCTGGAAAATATTTGCGTGTGGTGACTGATAGAATTCTCGCAATGCATAATCTTTCATAATATGAATAATTATAGCAGTCAAAACATTGATACCGGATTCATTGCAGTAAGTGCTGTTTTCCCATGTCAACCAGTCAGCCTCCGGCTTCATATCTCCAGTGTAGTGAAACGAGCATTTAATCGACGAAGACTCTGGATTGTGGTCACAATCAGGATTTGGATCTAATCATAGAATAAAATGCAATTTTAAAATGATTTCAGTTCAACAAAGAATGACTGTAAAAAGGAAAATTAAAAGTTGGCGATCACGTTTTCTGCAATTTAGTTTCTTAACGAAATAAAAAAGTGAAATCAATAAAAGAAAGTGCTATGATATAAGCGATTGCACTAATAAAGATACCAAACATCATATATCGTACACTATACAGACATAACTTGCCAGCCTAGGAGAAACTGAACAATATATTTTCAACGGAGGCAACTCCGTCGATCAGATTGCGGAGTGAACACACAAAGTGGCTCAGAAAGTCACATCGGGAAAAATGCAAATTCTCCGTAACCAACTGGGTGCTTTCAATAAGAACATCAGAATGTACAGGGGCAGGAGTCTTCGGCACTCCCTGAAAATTTAATTGAAAAAGTTTAAATGCTTCAGCAACTTTTCGGAGAAATTCACACGCAGTGTTGAAATAGGCCTTTGTTTCTCTGAAAATTCAAATTTATTTGTAACAGCATCTAAAATGGCTGTCAATATAAAAAAATGCATTTTGGACCTCTTTTGTGATCCACCCGGCGCGTAATCTATCAGTTTCACAAGTCAAAATTCTATAAAAGCAAATTTCAATTTATTAGGACCTACAAACGAACCAGTGTAGCCTAATTTCGAATGCGAGCATATCTAGAGTTTGCGCGTAGAATTTGTGATACGGTTATCCAGAGGCACACGGTGTCATTAAAATTTTCAAATAAATTGCCACTACAATGCGCAACGCTTTAAATCTGTGTCTATATTAAAACGAAGAGTTAAAGAATAGGCATTATATTTCAAATTAGTACATTATATTTATTACATATGTAATTTAGGAAACATCACTAGTGTTTAATACACGAGGCTTCAACCGATGGCCGTAAACATGAAGGAAATCAGTCCTATGGCTTATGACTGGATAAGCAATTCGATAAATTAATTATAAGCAGACTAACTGCGTAACAGGGAGGTAAGGAGGCAGGGAGAGGGTGAGAGACAAAAGAAAAAAATTACGATTGTACGGCTGGATTTACTATTACCATCATCATCATCAATATCACTAAGAATTCACCATGATCATCAGCGTCGTAGCTGCCTTTATCAACAACAACAGTGAAGCAATTGTTTTAATGATGTTGTAAAAAATGTCCTTACCCACAACGGTCACCACCACGGAGAGCTTGTACCTTCCGTCTGTGTCGAGACATTCGTATCTTCCGGCGTGTTCTGGAAGCGCACGATCAATAGCAAGAGTAGACTGGCCAAGGCCCTCGTTCACTATTCTGTAGGCGTCTGAATCTGATTGACTGCTACCATTTATGAATTCACTGTCATCGCTACCATAAGGTATTAAATACCATTCGGGAGGACGGGATGCATTGGTGAAGCAGTCCAGCTCAACTTTATCTCCCAGTAAAACAATCTTAAAGCGAGATTCCGTTTGCCAATAAACGGATTCAGAAAACAAGGCTGTTGACAACAAATCCAAAATAAAAACAAACTGCATGGTTGAACAGTACAATAATATTGCTATAGTTCTCGACAAATGGATAAATATTAATAACTAAATTACTAATTCCAAATTCCAAACTATCGCCCATTAGATCCGCTTGGCATTTATCACAATGTGTGAACTGGCTTCCTTCCTCTTGAATGAGTTCACTAGGTCTCATTAGGCACTGTGATATTGCAAATGTCTTAGCCTCCTGTGGTGTTTTGAGCTAGTTCTACGCTGTTGATATTCAGGCCTATCCTCATTGCCTAGTACCCAATACAGAATCCATAACGCAGCATGCAATGGAGGCGCTTGGCAATTAGATGTCGTCCAATCGTCTGAGACCCAGCGCTTCCAAAACGCAATTCAAACAACTCAAGCGTCTGCCACTTATCCGAAAGCTCGCTATCACCAGAACGCCCAATAGCAATTATATTATCACTAGCACTATGATAAGTCAATCCATCGGTTAAAATCTCAGAGCGGAGTTACCTCAGAGTCCGGTGTAATAGCTAAGAGGTAACTCACTGGCACGAAGAGAGAAAGGAAGCGGGCTGGAACCAAGCTGGTCCCACAGGGTCGACTCAGCCTTCTACTCCCGAGAGGACAGCAGTAAGATGAGTAGCAGAACTGATGGCCTAACACCGAAGATCAGCAACGGGCCCACGTGTGTGAGCAATACTGCAACCTTGTCCTACCTATTACAAACCTAAAGCTTTCACCAACGCACCCAATCTAAACTCCTCGCGGCTTGACACCACTCACTTAACCTGTTCCGTCCTCCTGCCTCAGTCTGTCTCGACCCCTGGTCACTAGGCCTACTCAGCTCAAGTTCTTCAACCGAACACTTTCCAACACTTCTGCACGCATCTTGAACGATCCCTCTCCTGAATTCCTTACTGTTTTTGGTTCCCACCACCATTGCAAATCATCCATGATCATCCATCACGAATTTTCTCATACCCAAACTCATCTGATCCTCCACTTTCCAATTCTTGACTAAAACGATAAGAATCATAAGAGTTTTAGCAGCTGCTCTGCCTCTCCAATCCTCTGGCGACCGGACTCAGGGCTCATTCTGACTACTCTTATGGACAACCCTTAACACAACGCAGCGTTCTTACATAGGCTTTAGCAAACAACAAATTAGTAATTACACATTTGGTATCACTTTATACAATAGCGACAAGTAAAGGCTTACTTAAATTTATGTATCCTTACATAATTCGCCCCTTGGGGAAAATTTTGATAAGATATTGAGCCATTCTTAGACTTGTCTTACCATAATTCGTCTTCGAGACCCCTTTGTCAGCCACGGACACTCCTGTCTCTGCAGCAAAAGATAGCAGACGTACAGGTTAATTAACATATGCGCTAAACCTTTTGTTAATTGTCATGGAATTTATATAGTGCAAGGTCTGACAACATTGCTAATATTGTTTTGGACGGCATTGAAAATTAAATCGGCGCGTTTTGGTCTGTTGCATTACACTTTTCCAAAATGACTCGGAATAATTTCTAAGCACACATGCAAGTCTCTGATCTAACTCTTCTGCTATTATGATTATTCAATATTGCATTCGCTCCCGGCCTACCCCGAGTCTGCAGACCATTCCGCAGGCGCCATCGACTTCACGTCTAGGACAAAAGCCTTCACAACATTCAAATCCAACTACACGACATTGTACGACTCAAAACAGCTGCATGTTTGCTTTATGCTGACCCGGCTGCGTATTACCAAACCCTGTATCCTATGACGCATTGACGCAAGCAGAAAGTCCTCTCCTCTCATTGGCTGGCCTCACGGCCTTCATGAATATTCATGCACAGTATCAATACGGTAAAGTTGGCGAAGTCGGCCAGAGTTTCCGCCACAGCTCGATGTGATTTTCTTTTCAAAAACACCAATTGAATTCACAAAAAGGAATGAATTTTTATGTTTATTTATTTATTTTGAAGGAGATAAGGGATTTACTCTATCGCTTCAGCGTTACAAATTATTCGCGCTTGCGTGGATTTTAGCGTTGGTCCTAAAAAAGTTGGATTGACGAAAGGAATTAATTTCTGAAAAATTAATAGGAGTCGGATTGATGAAAATAATGTTGAGTAAAAAAGAAGATGAATGAAAAATCTTACTCAAATTTGAGCCGGTTTGACGATAAATAATGCTGCTTCGAGCGACTAACTTAAAGAAAGGCCAAAACGATAGATTAATTAGCTGTTTGTGCAGTGATATGCCTTTATTAGATTGCCAATTACATAAACACGACATGTAAGATGTCACTGCTGCTTAACCGCTACGAACCAAAGGAAAACGATTTTTTTAAAATAACACAGCAGAACTATAATGTAGCACTATGTAACGGAAAGGGAGACCACACTACGGCTCAATAGTTTAGTGGAAACAGTTTCCAGATTTCAAAGCTGAAATCATGTTAGTCATTTGCATACTGTCCTCCTATTCGTTGTAATGTAGATTATTGCCCTATATGTCATCAAATCAACAAGTCATTGGTTTAATATAAAAATAATATTAGCATAAGGAATATTAATTATCAGCATATACATAACACAAATCCTTCTTCTAAGGGGTTGTGAAAATGTCAAATTAGATACAGGCCTCTCTAAAATAGACCTACTTAAGACCAGTACTAATTAAAGTAATTTTGAGGGATATAACTTTAATATCTACCCTCCCGCGCTGAATTCTTTACCTCTTGTCGTTGCTCACCACCGGCCAGTTTCCATCGCCTTCTCACCAGTCGCAGATCTCCAGGGCTGTAGGCTTCGATTCTTTGTAGATATTCATTGCCGTTCTTTTCTTCCCAAATGTATATCTTCGATGTAGCAGTCTACGATTTGAACAGTACTTGTTCGGTATCGAATTTACCGACTGTTGCTACCTTCGATTACAGTTCGACGTAACGTTCGTAGTTTAATTGTCACTTCGCAATGTCTCGAGAAGTAACCTTGAAGATCTCCTATAGCCTACCTGCTGAAGACTGCAGTATATCGACGCCGATTACAGGTTAGTAATGCGCTGTTTCAATCGTTTCGTTACGCTCCCCGAACCTTCAGTACTGTCCTCACGTTAGGACACTAAACTATCGTTACTCCGTCTTCCGATCGTCCAGAATGTCACGGAAACCACCCGGCAATATCCGGCAACAATTAACGCCAACTTGCGACAGTTCCTTCGACGGCCATCTCTTCTCGTCTCTCTTGCATCTCATCCTCTCACTGCGCATGCGCCGCAGACGACCTTTTTATTATTCGTGTCCCATCAGGTAATGCCATTACTGATCGTTGTTATATTCCGCAATGCTTGTCCCTGATTTAATATATATTTTGCCACTAAGTACTGGTCATAGCACTGGTCAATTAATTAAACAGAACAATGTGAAAGTTCTCACTCGAATTATTAACTAATCATTAATTAGGGCCTCTCCCTAACTTAACATGTGCAATTACTATTCAAAAATATAGCAGGTTAAGAACGTATGGGTGGGACCAAGGATATCACTACACACAAAACATTGTGATTTTTCTATATGTTTCACTATGTGTGTAATGAAAGCACGCAGTCCTGAAGCATTCGATGTTTTGAATTTATTGTTTTGTTGAACATTAATTTTAGTCGGAATGAAGGAGGGGCACATATTTATGTATGGTACACAGGAGGGTCAGATAATTATGTATATAAATGAATATCGGAATAATAGTAAAGGTAATACTATCGACATATATCATAAAACACTGTCAGTATATGAAGTCTAGGACAGTGTAGGCAACGCCAAAAATGTCTTTTGTCGTACTGCTATGGTTAGGATCTGGTGTGTAAGAACAGTAGGCTCAAAGAGTTGACAACAAGAGGTGAAATATTAAAAGACCTGCAGCCAACGTCCACTGCGAGAAGAGTGCAATTGACTCGCGGTTTGAAGCGAGTTGCATCAAGCTGACCACTGTTACATGCTGTAGCAAGTATAGCGTCCTGACAAGCAGGGGCTTCTATCCCCCCTAAGCAGCCGGGCGCAATCCATCTTCTCCCCCCCCTTTTCTGAACCGGCCTTCCTCTATGTATGCCATAGTTGTAAAAAACGTTTTTTCGTTTTTTATTCTTTCCAAAAAAACGTGGTTTTGTTCGTTTTTTATTTTCCCCATCGTTTTTTATCGTTTTTTTAAATTTTTGATATTCCATACGTTTTCACCGTGCTCTCAAGGATTCAGCTAACTATATAATTATGGTCTTTGTGTAATTGTTTAATTTGTAATTTTGAGAAATACATTTAGTAGATCCCTATACAACAAATGGAACTTGTAAGAGTTATTTTGATATAAAATTCTTGGGCTTATAGCCTAATTAATATTTATAAGTAACAGTTTTAAGTACAAATGTACAATATATAATTTAGTAAACATCTGTGGTTTTTGCTTCTGGTTAGATTTTAAATGTGTTATGTCGATCAGCATAAACTTATAATGTCAACTTGAGTCTACAATTTAAATTTGAAAAGATTTCAATACGTTTAATTTGTCCGAATTTCTTATTAAACCAAAGTTATAAGAAAAAAATAACTGTGGTAGATTACTGTTACTTATACCAATTATTTTTGGCCTAATAATAAAGTTGTGTTGTTTACATTTTCTTGATAAAATTGCATAAGCAAGGTTTGTAAGCTGAAAATGAAGTTTCAGATGTAACAAAGGCAAATTATTTTCCGTTTCCGTTTTTTTCGTTTTTTTGTCGTTTTTTATTAATTCGAAAAAACGACTTTTTTACCGTTTTTTTTTATTTTCATCGTTTTTTACATCTATGATGTATGCAATATAATGTAATCTAGCGCATGCCCTCCTCTAGTGTGGGAATCCAGCAGACGATCGCCGAAGCACGTGTAGCGCCGAGAAGAGACCTGGTATGGGGAGGGAATGTGCCCCTCCCCATAAGAAATTTTTGCGATTTCCGCATTGCAATTTCAGCATTTTAAGCTGTCCTCTTAGCCAAATTACTCTACTATTACAGAGAAGGAATTGCTGCCAAAATTGGGCAGCCATATGTTTTGCATCCTTGATCAGTGTGCGCTCGAGAGGCGTTACATAAATTTTTGGAGCACAATGCAAAGCAACAAAATACAATGTAGGTCCTACACTGTAAGCCCACGTAATAATGAATTTGCTTTACTAAGTGTTCAAGGACCAAATTTGACTGTCTGAAATTTGAAAGATAACATTGGAGAGAAGCCATTTAGTTGTGCAAAATAGTATTTGTATTAATATTATTTTTTTCAATTTGAAAATGATTCTATTATTAATTTTATTAAAATAGTAAAAACATGACTATAATCATGTAACAGGAATTTTTTATTATGGTATATTATAGCTGTTATAGCAGTTCATGTAATTCAAAAATGCAGAGAGTAACCTAACTAAAAACTCAAAGTGTATCAGGGACGGATCCGGGGAGGCAAAAATGGCTATGCCCCCCATTAAAAAATTCCATGGGGCATGGCCCCCATTTGGTTTCAACAAGCCATGAAATGAATGCAGCGAGAGAGAAAAACAGGATAGCAGCCCCCTCCCATTAAAGAAATCGCATGGGACGTGGCCCCCATTTGATTTACGACACTCCCGACTATGATGACCGACGACTAAAAAAAGGTCATCAACTTTTGGGGGGGCTGATTTGGTATCTTTTTCCTGAAAAATTGGACGAATGACTAAAAAAAGGTCATCAACTTTTTGGCGACGAATAATACGAAAGTCCCTGTCCCACTAACAAGAGCGAAAATTTTGGCCCACCCCTTCGAAACGTTCTGGATCCGCCCTTGAAGTGTATAAAGTGTATACATTTTGCTAAAACTATTAGGCCTACCATTATTTTTGTCCAAATTTATATGGAAGGGAAGTATTTTCGGGGGGGGGATCTTCCTTCTAGTGATGCCTAGATTGAACGCTGCCCTCGATGTCCGACCTTCCCCCCCAACCGACGTGAATTTTGGCTGTCTTTTGATTCCCCCCCTATTTTTCACTGGGCGCAAGCTGCGCCCGCCATGTATAGGGATAGAAGCCCCTGCTGACAAGAAACATCGACTCCTCATGACAAACATCAAACGCATCGTAGGCCTACCACAATGCAAGTCTCATGGCGTGGGACACAAAAGCGAAACGAACTTGGCTGTGCCATCCGTCGTAATGTTTTCTGGCTGCCATTAAATGCACACTGCATACTTGTTAGTCAATAATATATAGTTACAAATGTATATTATACATTTGTAACTAGAGTGAGGGGATGGGGGTGGGGAGGTGGAAAGTCTAAGAGTGGAATGGGGGTGGAAATTTTCCTGAAAACTCAAATTTCTCGAATGGCGTACCGGTGGAGGTCGGAGTGTGGTGTGGTTGTGGCCGGAGCGGGTCGAATCCTAAATTTCCCAGGCAACGCCGGGTATTATACCCCCAGCTAATCTTGAATAAGGTGCCAAATATAGGTAGCTCTGGCGGGCCACTTGAAATCACTCCGCGGAGCCGCATGCAGACCGCAGGTTTGACAGCACTGACACTTAGGCTTCGTTTCTCGCTCCTTGGGAAACTAAAATAAGCCTCGGCTTGTACTTGCGTAATTTGTAAGTTTTCATTACACGGCTACTTAAATAGTTTGTCGTGCTATTTTTGGTAAGGCATATCCAGCAAGCTTACTTATTTACTAACCGACCGAGTTCATTCTGTTCAAGAATATTTCAGAGTACCTTAAGGTTAGCTAATGGGAAGAGACGAGATTTCCTGCTTGCGTCGTAGCATGCAGAGTTTTGCAATACGCGAACAGGCTAATTGGTGGGGGTTTGTTGGGAAGCAAGTGAAAACAATTTGAAATAACACTTTGTTGCGCTTTAGAGCAGCTGTTAAACAATAAACTAACCTTGTTCCTTTATTGCGACCCTGCAGGACTGGATAGATAATTCTGGAATGTTGCTTGCTGTTGTTTCCGGTGGTTTATCCTCTATCATGAACTTCACGGCACAAGTTGCAAAGGAGATTTCACTGGGATCTGATGACGCTATCAGAAAACTAGTCACTAAACGACTCGGAATAGTGATTGAATGAGTAGCTTCCACTCGTTCTCCTTCTTTGCTCCATTCTAGCACAGGGGGCCAGTTTCCACTGAAGCCAATGCTGCAGCTCGCATTAACCATGCCAGTTGTTATATTAGAAGCACAAGTAGGCTGCGGATCTAAGAACAAGAAATATAACATTACGTTTGAGTACTTTTACAATGTAAAAGCCACAGTTTATAAGGAGCATGCACGGAAGTGACTCGAACTTTAAATTATAAAATTCTGAATGTCAATAATATCCCTAATTTTTGAAAATGTGAAACATTGTGAACCACTGGTCAAATTTCTTTGCTTCAAACACTGTCCAGTTGTTATGATTTAAAGTATGGGCAATCTCAATTCGTTTTTCGATTGTCCAACAACACCGAAGTGAACGCCAAGATAGACTGCTTACCTAATACGACGACCTCAGCAGTATGAGTGGCTCCCATAGAATCGCATCCATATTTACCAGAAGTACTATACGATGAAGTGAAAAGCAGGTCGGAGCGCGCTGAAACCGATTCATCGACTGAAAAGAAGCCATATCTGAAAAGCCTTTTATGATATATCAGAATTTCAATGCCAGACTGAGGTGCGCTGTAAAACCAGAATCCAGTATCGTCATTCTGTTTCGAGCAGTTCAACCGAACGCTTTCCTTTTCCGTGCCAGCATAATTCAGTGGACTGGAAAGTTTTCCAAGAATACGCCCTAAAAATAAATATCAATATTTTCAAAGCCGTGTCTGTGGTACTTACATGTAATTAAACTGAGACCTTAAAACAAAAGGTTAAACAGGTTCAGTTAGAGTAAACATATGGGGTGAAAATATTAAAACAATGCCTAATAATTTCGACATTTATCAATGCTTTGGATAAAAGAAGATAAGATATATCTAATCTATCCTACTACTGCAATAACTGGTTCGTGGATTTGCATTTTTCTTTTCGAATTGGAAGATCATTTAGAGCCCGAAATAAACGCCGAGTTTCGTGGATGAATAATTTACTGGAATCTCTGATATTTCGCAATAAATTACAATAAAACCTGATATTGGCTTAGCATAAGATAGAGGAGATGAAACAGAACAATACAATAAGAAGCACAACTAACGAGCACATAACAAAACAAACTAAAACAAGACAGCAATACGAAAAGTTCAAAGGTAACAGGATGTAGGTCTACGAGATAAATTATTTGTAGGAACATTTCAAATCTGTATTAAAATAGCAACGCAAAAAATTCGAAGGCGTTGTAATGGACCTTTTGCAATGAAAGGGCCAAACATGCGCCTGCAAATAAAACAGTCCGAGTAGCGGGCGAGCACAACGTTTTCGGACAAAATTACATGTACTGTAAGTGGTGAATAACTTTTCTGTTGGATCCAAAACTAGCCTTCATGCAATTAGATAACAGGAGCTTTCTGCACGCCTACCTTAGCACCATATTATGTAGTTAGTCTTGCCAGATTACAAAACACAACCAGAAAAATCCCTCAAAATTTATTGACTCCCGTGACAAAACGGCAACGTATATTAGGTGAACGTGTAAATTGTATTACATTTCATTATTTATAAAGCGCTTCTCGCAGCAAAGCCTTTCAGAAGCACTCCCAGTGCGTTGAACGCCGAGAGAAAAGGCAGGTTTTTAGACGAGAGAAAGAAGAGGAAAGACTACCAGAGAGGATGACATCTGAATCGAACTGATGGGGGAAGTCCATTCCATAGGGATGGACAAATGCAGGCAAATGACCTGGTTTGAGACATGGCGGCTGTTTCGAAGCTAGATTGAGATGTATTAGCAAATTACCTGGATCTTGTTCGGAACAACGTCCAGGAGTTCCGTTGTAGCCTTTGATGCTTAGTGATCCGATTATTGAAGAATCATAACCTGTCATTATAACATTAGAGATTTTCAATTCGCAATTTTTTAGATCTACATGTATAGAAACGTATATTTTTTGCCGAAAAATTGAGGTGGACTTCTTTTTTGCCAACTATACGCACCTTGTAGGATAAGACAATGACGCAACCACTAAATTGATATAAGCGTTCTATTATTTTACCAAATTATCACGGTATGGCATTCTAAAATATTTATACTTAAATTAAAGCACTTTAATTACAGCTAAAATATGTCTTTAAAAAGCTGTTTCAGATTTATTGATGAAGTTTCGATGTTCAACCGAGGTGGTCGGTCAAAGAATTCAGTCAATATCAGATTGTTTTCGAACTAATTAACTTGACATTAAATCCTTAATGGAACAAATACTTTTCATTAAATAAATTAACTTGTCAGATTATATGATACAGTTATGTGAGATTCGTTTCTACTGAGTGCGCCAGAATAAAAAAAATACGCTGCTAAAATACGACTCGAGCAGTTACGACTGATTGGTCAGTGGTGACTACTGTCTATGGTAATGCCACTTAAGCCTGCGGGAAACAGAGGCTCACTAATGTATAATCTAATCTAATCTAATATAACATTTGTAAAGCGCTTCTCACAGCAGAGCTCTTTAGAAGCGCTCTCAGCGTGACAGGCCCATGAAAAGAGAAATGTAGCGAAATTCCCACCAGAATCCTGCTACGAATTCCAGAGGCAGGTTATTCCACAATTGAGGGACCCACAATAGCAACAGCCCGATGCTGTGTTAATGAGGTCCCTGATCAAAGTACAAATAGTTCAAGACGGTCAGAATTACGAAGAGCGATTGAATATATTAATGCTCAAAGGCTTGCATATCAAAGAACAGAGGTATTTAGGCGCTAAGCCATGCAGGGACCTAGTAACTAGGTGCAGAGTTTTGCATTTGACTCGTGCCAAGATCGGGAGCCAGTGAAGGTCATGAGCCATGTAGGTAGAGATGTGTTAGTATCGAGGAAGACGTGCAACAAGTCCAACAGTAGACTTTAGGACAGATTACGCAGATGACAGGCGAACTTTAGGAAGTCCAATTAGTAAGGAGTTACAATAGTCAATTCGTGAGGAGATGAAGGCATGCACCATATTCGTAAATACCTTTGACACCTAGATGTAATTGTCTTAAGTCGTCTCAGTTGGTAATAACAGGAGAAAAAAGATAAGTGTGCAGTAAATGTCAAAGCACTTTAAACTGTGACACCAAAGTCACCAACACTAGTAGAAAAGGTGAAGTCATGTAATAACGAGGCCAGCAATAAAATATTGAAATTTAGGCTCGTGTAACCGTTGCTTGGTTTCATGCAAGATCAACTGAGTATTTGAAGGATTAAGGCTAAGTCTGTTTGCTGTCACCCATAGGTGCAGATCTTGCAATAGACACCTCATCGTTCCCACCATTGAGATCTGTTCAGAAGGTGAGCCATGCACAAGGGCTTGGACATCATCAGCATAGAGATGAGTTTTGGCCTGATGCTAACAGAGGACAGAGGGGACGTCAGCATTAAGGAGAATAGAGGACCGAAGACCGTTAGACCAATCCCTGCGGACACCTAAGTCAACTCTAATCCAGGGTGTTCTTGTATTACCCAGGACCACCATTTGAGTACGATCTGTAAGGTAAAATTAGAACCAATGAAATGGTGTGCCACATAAGCCATATGAGAGATGTAGACGCTGCAGAAGGAACTAATGGTCTACCAAATACGCCGCAGAGGCATCAAAGCGTGCAAGAATAGCCAGCTGAGATCTATCAATTGCCGGAACATTATATCCGACAGAAGCGGCAGCCTGTTTATACGGTGTCACGACAACTGGCTCACCGACAACTGGTTCAACGACAACTGGCTCACGTACAACTCGTTCACCGACAACTGGTTCACGCCAATTGGTTCACGACAATACTACTGACTCACCGGCAAATGGTGAATGGAATCTGGATGAAGGATACTTTTAAGTGAAACATAAGTTGGATTGACAAAAAATACGCTTGAGAAATGGAAGCCGGATTAATGATAAAGCGCTAGAGAAATAGAAGCTGGATTAATGCATGTTGAAATACATGAATGAAAATCATCAATCCATCTTCCATTTATCAAGCATTCTATTCATTAATCCAGCTTCTATTTCTGATACAAAATACAGTTATCCAGTTTCGATTTCAAGAGCGTTTTTTTCATCAATCCAGTTCCAATTTAAGCAAGAACATTTTTATCAATCCAGCTCCAATAATATTGTCGTGAAACAATTGTCCGTGAACCCGTTGTCGTTGAACCAGTTGTCGGTGAACCAGTTGTCGTGGAACCGTTTATACGATGCGGCTCGCTGGTCGGTGGCATTTTAGTTCTTCAGCATAATAATTTTTTAGTCACATACTCTTAACATTTGCGCCGACAGTCAAAGTGCTAAGTATCCTGAAAATAATTTCCTAAGCCTTTTGACTGTGCTATGTAACTTGTTGTATTCATAATTACAAGCAAGTGAAAACGAAAACCCGAGGATCCTAATGTCATTGCCAATGTGTAACTGTTTCTTACGGGCTATGCACCATCATATCTGCAGAGTGCCATGTTTCCCGGTTAATCTGTCATCAATGTAGATTTCTTTGCAATGCTCTGCAAACCGATCTGGATCACCCACCGAATCAAATTTCCGTTGCCCAACATAGAAGTTCCGCTGGCATCGATCCATGTTTTCTGCAGTAACCGATGACTTGAACTTTTTTGTATTGTTGATCCGTTAACTCATGAAAGCCGTCCTGTTCGATATCGGCTTTGCACTGTTAGGTCTGATCGACTATGAAGAGTTCTTCCCTGACGTGGCACTATATAAATCTTTAGTCACAATAACCGCATTCGCACATGCGATTACTTTTAAATGCACATTGGCAGGAAAATATTTGAGTTTGATGAATTAAATATTCATTGCATGCAATGCAGATGTTTTGAAGTGTGTAGTCAATAATTATTGGTACCTTTGCAGAAGGTAGTATTTCCCGATGTCAACCAATCAAAATCCGGTTCCACACATCCGGCATAGAGAAAGCGATAAACCAAAGGGGAAGACTCGGGGCTCTGATCATGAACTGGATGTGGATCTAAACATGGAGAATAATCAGTCAACAATTGATGGAAATATTGTCAGAAAATATACTGCAATTTAAAAATATATTACAACTGACACTTGGGGGAATGTAACATAAGATCAGTGCATAGGCGGAGACTTGGTCCGAACCATGGTGTAAGAATGGATGGTGTGCACACTTCCTATACTGGCCATACAATGTTTTTGGCATTTCAGCAGGTGTCGCTGCTGTCACCATTTGATCGTTGGCAGCATAGACAATATAGAGCAAGAAGTATAAGGAACGTTCGAAACATGGAACATATATATGGACAAAGAGAGGGCAGGAACAAAGCAGGGAGTATGACTTGAAACATATAGGGGCGATGAGGATCAGGTAACATTGCAGGGAACATGGAACATCACACGGAACACCAGGGAACATAGGCCTAGGCGAATATACAACAAAGAGCGTGGAACGTAAAGAACATGAAGCATCACAGAGAACATTGTTCAGAGAATATATAGGACGAGGAAGACGGAACATGCATGCGTTACGGAACATGCCACAAGGACTGTAGAACGTAAGGAACATGGAACATCAGGGGAAACATCGGAAACATTAAGGAACATGGAATACGGAAACTGCAACAAGGAATTGTAACACAAGGAACATGGACCATCAGGTGACATAAGGAACATGGAACTTCAGGGAAAATCAGAATCAGTGAAGAACAAGGAAAGCGGAACACAAAGAACAGGGAACATCACGGAACATAAGGAACCTGAAACATCACAGGGAACAACAGAGACATCAGAAAACAAAAGACGCGGAACAAGCAACAAGGGCCGTGGAAAATAAGCAATACACAAAAAGGACCATGGAACAACCTTAAACATCACGTGAAAATGAGAAACATTTAAGAACACGGAATGTGGAACACGCAACAGGGTCCGTGGAACGTAAGGAAAATGGAACATAAGAGAGAAGATCAGAACCATTAAGAAACATGGAACACGGAATGTGGAACAAGGAATGTGGAACACAAGGAACAAGCAATATCAGGGAACGTAAGGAAAATGGATCATCACTGGAAAACAGAACACGGAATGTGGAAAACGCAACGAGGTCCGTGGAACGCAAGGAACAAGGAACATAAGATGGAACACAAGAAGCATTAAGAAACATGGAACTCGGAATATGCAACAAGGAATGAGGAACACGAGGAACATTAGGGAACATAAGAAACAAGGAACATCGCTGGTATATCACAGGGAACAAGGAACACATGGAGCACTATCTGGAATGGCCTCCGACAAACCTTGCGACTTATGCCTAGGCTAAATTCCACTGCATTTTTTAAGTATCTCAAATTCTATTTTTTTTGGCTGAGCTGGGAGCGCCTCTGAGTAGGCTTCTGGAAGAGGCGCTACATAAATTCATAAAATGAATGAATGAATGAATGAATGAATGAACGGAACATCAATTAACAGGGAACAGAAGGCACATCACAGAGAACAAGGGAACAAGGAACATCGATAGGAACATCAGGGTCAGAGGACATAGATAACATGGGATCACAGGGAACGCATAACATCACATGGAACATAGAACACGGTGCACAGGAGAAAAGGAAACAAAGAGCAAAGGGAACAGAACATAGCAAAGATAATTTGTGTCGCCCTCCTCCTTCGTCCAAACATGAGACTGGCACTAAGGAACGAGCGTGCAGTGAAGAAGTATAAGTATATGTATGCCATACAATATCATGAAATTCCATTAGGCTTATGGGTGTGGTCCGTCAAATGAGAACACCAATGCCATCTAGCGCCTTTAGCCACAAATTTCAGCCAAGTGCGCACACCATCCCCTCTTACACCATGGTCCGAACTTTGGGGGGACGGACGAGCGGCCGAAGGACGATCGGCGAGGCGCGAAACGCCGAGCAGTAGGGGTTTGGGCAAGGTGATGTACCCCTCCCCAAATGTCGAATTTTTTAATTTTCACACTGAAATGGTAGCTTAATAGGCCATCATTTTAAATAAGTTGCTCATCATTTCAGTGCTAATAATCCTGGTAAATGACTTCAAAAATATACCACCCCCCCGTGCTAATAGTCCTGGTCAAAGACTTGAAAGTGTCCCCCATGTCGAAATTTTTATAATCTACATACTGCAATTGTAGCATTTTAGGCTGTCATTTTAATTAAATTGCTCATCATTTCAGTGCTAATAGTACTGGTCTAAGACTCCAAAGTGTCCCCATGTGAAAAATGTTCGAGTCTCCCTACTGCAATTGTAGTATTTTAGGCTGTCATTTTAATGAAATTGCTCATCATTTCAGTGCAAATAGTCCATTTTCAGACTTAAAAAGCGTCGACCTAATTGTTTTAAATTTTTACACTGTAATGTAAACATGCTAGTATGTGATTTCAACAAAGTTTCTCATTATTTCATTGCTGAAATACATGAGTAAAGACTTCAATAAATGTCTCCTTCACATTGCTTAAATTTTAGAATTTCCATAATGTAATTGTAGGAATTTAAGCTGTCATCTCTAATAAGATTGCTCATTTTTCAATGCTGATAGTCATGGTTTAAGACTTCAGAGTGTTGCATCCCAGTTGTTTACAATTTGTGGGATTTACACACTGTAACCGTAGCTTTTAAACCGTCATCTTCGCAAAATTATCCATGATTTTAATCATGGGCGCCCGCAGAAATTTTTGCAGGGGGGGGCAAAATTTTTAAGTTGTTCACGGTTAAATTTCCTAGTCGCAAGAGCTTAAAAATTGCAAAGCTGGAAAGTGAGAATATGGGTATTTTTGATGTAGACCTATATCATTTTCAATATGAATAGTTTTCTTAGAGCGAAGAAATTTATTAAAAATCAAAAGTAGATAAATAATGGGCTACTTAAAAAGTAGGGTTTTGAAGGGGCGCTATATAATGAATGAATGAATAAATGAACGAAAAATAGGTATCAGTGTTTAAGGGGCAAGTGCTCCATTAAGTTACTTCTATGTTTTAATCGTAATTTCTAAACTTCTAAAGTGCCACTCCAAAGTCAATTGTATGGCACCAGCTTATTCAGAAGCGCTGCATCGAGTCATCAGGCTGTTCAAAGGGCTGTCAAGAAAGAGGTCCGAGTCCTGTATCCAGAGGGTCAGATGCTACTGTAGGTGTCGTTTAGGAAGGTGGAGGATCCCGAGGATCAGAAGCATGGGGTATCAACTCTTTTGAACAGAGGAGATGTTGGTTTTGGGAGAAAATCTCGAGGCGTGATAAACAGAGCCAATTATCCAAGTTTCTCTACAGCTTGACCTACCTAAATTCTGTACTAGTTGGCAGCATGCAAAATGGACAAAATGCAGCCTGACTTAAAGCAGACTTGATTCCATATATAACGCTGGTGATTATGTAGATTTCCATTACTTAATTTCAATGGGCTGCTGATAAATTTCAAATTTTTACATTAGTGTAATTTATTGATAATTAATTTTTGCGTAGTTGTGAAAAATTGCATTAGACTACGGCGAGACTCCAGATAAGTAGGCCATACTCGAGAGGAATACTATTTGTATGGGCACCCACGGGAGGGTTAAAAGTCATTGTTACCGTTTTCAGCAAGAGCCTGAAAAAATGCAAGGCAGAAAATTAAGAGCTTCTTTATTTCTAAAGAGATTTTATTACTTAAATTTCTGACTTTCACTGAAGTGTATCATTCGTAACATTAGTATTTCAATGGGAAGAAATTTCATAAACCTCAAAAGTAGTAGTTAGAAAAATATGTTTCAGTTTTCCAGGGGGGGGCAAGTGCCCCCCCTTGCCCCTATGTGCGGGCGCCCATGATTTTAATGCTCATATACTTGTACATGGTTTAAGACTTCAAAAAATGTTCCTCCCATAGTCTAAAGCAGTGGTCTCAAACTCAAGTCGTCATGTGGGCCACATTTGAAAATTTACCAGGCTCGCGGGCCGCAACATGAAAACAATTATATCTCGCTCGAGAAACCATCATTACATCGTATAGGCCTAATTATACTGTAGGCCTAATAATGATACTATCCTGCAAATCATACGTGGGCCTAATATTATATTTTCTGTATTACTATATAATTATATTATGGTAACCTACTACATACAAAATATAAACTCAGATTCACAATGATATGAAGTGCGTCAATAGCACATTATTTTAGTAATACCTGAAATTAAAACTTGTAGAAGCTTCAAGCTTTAAGGTTTTACAGTGAGTAGAGGCCCAATATTCAAGTGTGGGTAGCGCTACTCATCTGACAACGTTTCCCAGCTACGAGAGCATCAATGGATGCTAGTTTTTATCCTCTGAGATGCGACCAATCGGAGTACGGCTTCCAAATGGTTATCTGTAAGGCGTGTCCATTTTTGAGATGAAAAAGATGTTCACATAATTATGTAGACCTGCAGCTAAGGTAGGCCTACTCTCAAACATTGCCATTATGCGTGTTGCAGCCATGTGCAGATTATGGATTTTTGTCTTGTGGTGAAAATGTGTAGAATACCGGAATAACAACTTCGCTGTATATTATATAGGCTACTTATGCTTCAGCATGGAATTGCATTGACGGTCACTAAATGGATCCGTGAGCTTATAAATATCTGCTGTTGCAGATTCAATATCCACAGCAAAAAAAGTAGAAAACTATTTTAACATTGGTTCAGGTCGCAAAAGAACTACAGAATCGCTTTTTTCAGGCTTCTTTCTTTAAAAAATAAAACACCAGATAGCTGTCGCGGGCCGCATTAATCGGGTTCACGGGCCGCATGCGGCCCGCGGGCCGCGTGTTTGAGACCCCTGGTTTAAAGCTTATCTGAAAATAAGCTGGCTAACTTGTTATGCATCTTACATACATGATTGTAGACAAAACTAAACTTTGAAACTGCAACATCAAACTGCAAACAAACCGATGTCAACTTTTTAAGCGGGATATTCATGTAGACTTATGCAGAAAAGCGGCTTTAATAGTGCTTAGAACTTTTGCAGGCAGATTCTACTCAGCATTAACGCACATGCAGACCCAAGTTTATTTATTATGCAAGACAAACATTTATATAAACTGTCCTAAGTGCTTGCCTGGACAAACCTCAGTTAAACGAAGCTTATTATAGCGTTACAGCTGAAAATATGGTAATAAGTAGAAAATTTGAAGATGTCTCAAAACGCTACCTGATGGGACAATTTCAAGGTGATTTTCGTGATCAGTAGCAGAAACTGTATAGGACACACAGGAAGCAAAATCACTGTTGTCCAGTTACTCCAGTGTAATCTAGGTTCTCTGATCTAGCGGTTAGCAAGACCTCTGGGCCCAGCCGGGCATGCTCAAGGTTGTAGAACATTAATAATATTCATTCCTTAGGGCCTTCTTTGTTACCATCCATATATGTGAAACATGCTACTACATGCTACTATAATTATAGCTCTTACTTCTTCTCTCCATTCTACTTATGAGTTAATTTACATTATCTGCAATCATGATACTTATTCCTGTTAGTGCAGCGCTCGTGAATAAGCCGGTGCCCCGCGCTTGGCTTTCCAGAGGCGCTTTAGAAATTATGAGATTACGATTACGATTACGATTAGTGTGTACCTTGGCTAGCGGGATCGCTCCCTTTCTGGGTTACCCTTTCACAGGGATCATTTACCTTTATCTGATGTTATTTGGCTCGATGTATATTGTGCATGCTTATTTTGTCAGTTTTGTTGATTTGATATAATGTTTCTTTGATCTCTTTGAATAAACAATTTGAATTGAATTTGAATTGAATTAATTGTTGATGATTACAATAAACTGAATAAAATTGAACTCTGCAATAACTCGACTACTGCTTTATTATTACTTCTGTGTATAATAACTTGACATCTCTGACCTGTAACTTGGTGCGGTGTGTCACCATGATTGTCTTTGACATTAAACGAATAATTATGAGGATTGACAATATATAGGGCCTACGTTAAAGAT
This sequence comes from Lumbricus terrestris, assembly GCA_949752735.1. Classification (NCBI taxonomy): domain Eukaryota; kingdom Metazoa; phylum Annelida; class Clitellata; order Crassiclitellata; family Lumbricidae; genus Lumbricus; species Lumbricus terrestris. Next base: position 3,864,859 of record OX457038.1, on the reverse strand, counting down.
GTCGATACGGTTTAACAAGGAGAGTAGGGGTTTGACCTATGTTGAGTTGTCAAAACGGCTTATTTCTGCGCAGAGCTATATTCTTTTGCTTCACCAGGTTATAAATTGTTCATGAATTGACATCGTGAAATCTTAATTCAATAAATCAATCATATGAATTTATATTGCGCCCTTTCTGATAAGTTGTGGATTTTCAAGTAAAAATTAGTGAAACAAAAGTTTGTAGCACAACCAGATTACATTGTATTTTACAGAATATTAATGTGTTGTAAATACAACTAGTCAACTAACTAAAATAAACCCAGATTTTGCCCCCAAAACCCCAGAAAACCAGACGAAGGCAGAGCAGCCAGATCTAGTGGGCAACATTCAGCTGTGGCATCACTGCGAAGAACCTCTTCGGCGAATAACAATCAACTTAATAAGCACCCTCTATCCGATGAAATTATATAGAGCAATTTAAAACGGTCGCTAGTGTAGCGGCTCCAACTATTGACAGGAGAACACAATAAGTGCAGAAAGCCATTTCCGGTAAATATATTGATTCTCGCGCACAAACCGCGCCGTTAAGTAGCCTACCGCAATCTTGTTTAGAACAAACCTGTAAGCAGACCTTCGAAGCATCTATTAATGTGCTGTAGTTTGCCATAAAATTATTGTAGCCGGATGCAGGCCAACTAAATTCCTCAATCGTGGGAAAATATTGCAAGATTTGGATTCACAATTAAATTCGTTCCTACTGAAGTCGCACGGTCTCTCACAGGACACGAGCACACAGACCTTAGAATTTCGTTGGGATATTCAGACGGTAGGGAAGAGCTTGGTCTCCGGATTAGAAAAATTAATTCGGCGAAGATGCCATGTCTTTCAGTACTGCATTATTCATGTATTATTTTGTGAATTTAGTAGTGCAATCACTGATCCATGGGCGGAGACTTAGTGGGGAACAGAGGCCCATCCAAAGTTAGTGGTGGGGGACGGAGGTGCTTATATCCCAGGGTGACCATTTTCTCGCCATCAAAAACCGGGACACTTTGGGGAAAATTGCAATTTTTATTCCTTAGCCACAGGACTATAGGCCTATATAATTATGAGGACCTAGCTTAGTCTGGTCTACTTTAAAGGGTGCGAAAATAGAAGGGCGAAATCCAAATGGGGTAACCAAGATGAAGAAAAATAATTGATAAAGCGAATGTTAATAATGCATAACAGAAGAGAATTCTACTTTCCACTCAATGTATGTCAATGGGCTGAAGTATTTCACAAGAACTGGAGCAAGATCTGTGTGCGTAGGCCTATGTAGGCCTTATGTATGTATGAGCACTTGTTGTAACGTCCTTTCAATACTACTACTCAAAGGCGCTCCCGACTAACAGCGCGGAAACTGAATCGAAGTTTCACGCCGAAGCGCATGAGTAATTAATATTGCAAGTAAACTACCTGTTCAGGGTCCCTACACGGTGGCTTGAGGTGAATTCGAACCAGCAACCTTCCGGATCCAAAGCACCGACATACCACTACACTACCGTGCCCCATGGTATGGTCTAATGTGTCGATATTGCATGCGACACAAAATATTGCACCCGAATTTCAAAATTAGCTTAGAGGTCAGGATTTCTTTCCCAACATTTCGATATGTCTTATTGAGACAGTCTTTAAATTGTAGAGTGGACTGTCAAAATAATCCTGCTGGAGATAGCTATAGAGTTAGTTAATTAGAGTTAGAAGCATCGGCAGGCCGGAGCAGTATAATAGGCCTGATTTATAACTGCATGCATCAGCGAGCCGCAGAATTTGAAGGACCCGGAACAAGTGCTCATACATACATTGTGCCTTGTGCTCCGACGATTGGCCGGACGCGCGCATCATCTTCAACCAGCGAGGAGCTTCAGTTTCGTCAGCGTTTTGTGTTTGCGAGCCCTGTCATGGGCGGAGACCTAGGGGGGACAGGGGTGGACGGTCCCCCCAATCAAAGTGTTGGGGGGACGGCCCATGCATTTGTCTCCCCCCAATGTTTGAGCGTCAAGACTTTTTTGGCAGCGAAAATAGCAATTTTCGTCGAGATTTTGTCCGGATGACTAAAAAAAAAAGGTCATCAACTTTTTTGGCGGCGAAAATAATTTTTTTTTCGAGATTTCGCAGGTCGTCAGAAATTTTTCGGAAAATTTCGCGTCTTTCCGTCCCCCCCAATTCTCGGCCCAGGTCTTCGCCTATGAGCCCTGTCACCTGTCGCGGCTCTACTCTATTGACGCAACCTGTACCAGAGACTCTGAACATTCACACCATCTGAAAGCTGTTGACGGGATTCCGTTGGATGATTCTGCGTGTCTGCGAGGGATCGCCACTGATGACTGTTTCCGGCTCACTGTGACTTATTTTGCTAATTGATGAAATTTTCTTGTTGTTATGACACTTAACATCATTTCGGCTAGTTAGCGCCTCTGAGTAGGTTTCTTGAAGAGGCGCTATATAAATATTTGAAATAAATAAATAAATAAAATAAAATACATACACTACAGTACAATGTCTACTTAGCCTATTCCATATTGACAGCTTCACTTTGACAACAACTTCTCATTAGTTTACAAGCTATTTATTTATTTTGTCATTACAAAGAATTGACGTTTCTAAGAGCTATTGACCCAAGTTGACAATTTCTTTTCCTTCTCGTCAAAAAGCGGGACAATTTTGACGTTTTGCCTAAGTCTTCGGGACACCGGGACGCACCACAAAAAACCGGGACATGTCCCGGAAAACCGGGACGTATGGTCACCCTATTATATCCCCAAATATTTCGGTCATATCGTAATAAATTTATGAAGTGTTATACACTGTTTATCCTTATTAGGCAATTTTGAAAAGATGACAGCTTAAAATGCTGCCTTTACAGTTGGCAAATTGAACATACTTTAGACCAGGGGTCTCAAACACGCGGCCCGCGGGCCGCATGCGGCCCGTGAACCCGATTAATGCGGCCCGCGACAGCTATCTGGTGTTTTATTTTTTAAAGAAAGAAGCCTGAAAAAAGCGATTCTGTAGTTCTTTTGCGACCTGAACCAATGTTAAAATAGTTTTCTACTTTTTTTGCTGTGGATATTGAATCTGCAACAGCAGATATTTATAAGCTCACGGATCCATTTAGTGACCGTCAATGCAATTCCATGCTGAAGCATAAGTAGCCTATATAATATACAGCGAAGTTGTTATTCCGGTATTCTACACATTTTCACCACAAGACAAAAATCCATAATCTGCACATGGCTGCAACACGCATAATGGCAATGTTTGAGAGTAGGCCTACCTTAGCTGCAGGTCTACATAATTATGTGAACATCTTTTTCATCTCAAAAATGGACACGCCTTACAGATAACCATTTGGAAGCCGTACTCCGATTGGTCGCATCTCAGAGGATAAAACTAGCATCCATTGATGCTCTCGTAGCTGGGAAACGTTGTCAGATGAGTAGCGCTACCCACACTTGAATATTGGGCCTCTACTCACTGTAAAACCTTAAAGCTTGAAGCTTCTACAAGTTTTAATTTCAGGTATTACTAAAATAATGTGCTATTGACGCACTTCATATCATTGTGAATCTGAGTTTATATTTTGTATGTAGTAGGTTACCATAATATAATTATATAGTAATACAGAAAATATAATATTAGGCCCACGTATGATTTGCAGGATAGTATCATTATTAGGCCTACAGTATAATTAGGCCTATACGATGTAATGATGGTTTCTCGAGCGAGATATAATTGTTTTCATGTTGCGGCCCGCGAGCCTGGTAAATTTTCAAATGTGGCCCACATGACGACTTGAGTTTGAGACCACTGCTTTAAACTATGATATATTTTATGACGGTTCGCAGAAATATCTCGCAAGTGTTGCATCAAACGTGATACATGTAGCCTACGTTTTGCCACATTTCTGGAGAGTAGGTCCCTTTGGCTTACTCATTTAGCATGAGTAAGCCAAAGGGACACACCATGACTGGACTTGTCAGTAAAGCATTTGAACTGTACTTAGGTTGACAGAATAGAGATAAAGTAAAGGAACGGGTGCCTCTCATTTGCTGTGGAGGATGTGCTCTAGATCTTAGAGTTTGACCTGGGTTCCTGCAAAAGCAATGCTGTATACCGTATTGATGGTCTGGCAAAAGTAGTCATGTGACGGACAGCCAATTGTGTCTCACTAACGTTTCTGGTTTCTCGAACAAGAATAAGAAAGAAGGAAACTGAATACCCAGATCTCCTTTCGACAATGATATCAGCGCCACACAATGAAAGTCTTCATACAGCGAAGCAACCAGAGAAATCGAGTGTAGCCCCTTTAAGAGGAGCTATATAAATGCGTCTAATGAATGAATGAATAAATAAATAAATAAATGAATCGAGTCAGCGAGCAGCATAACGATCTTGATAGATGGAGACCAGAACACAGCGCTCCCAATGTACTCTTGGGCCTCACCGATAATCGATGTTAGTTGTATACATGCAGAAGCTGATCTTGAAAGTGATCTCTGCTCAGTGGGTTCCAGTGCAACGTTCTTCGAATAGAGATTGAAATATGAGAGAATTTTGGCAGTTTGCAGCTTAGCGACCACTCGAACGGCGCATTTAAGGACGGACTGAAGTTATAATCTCTGGAAGCTTGGCAGGCACGTAAGGACATCGTCGCTAGCTTACAGTAGCCCGAGAGATTCACATTAAGTATGGGATATTTCAGCATTGGGGAGGCAAGATTTTACTTCTGCCCGAAAATAAATACGGAATAAATGCCGTCGCGCATTTGTAGGCCCGTGGAGTGACGGATTCAGAAAGTTTCGAAGTGGGAGGGGTGGAAAATGGGAGAAAAATTAAGGTATGGCATTGACCGTACATCTTTCTGACGACCTTTTTAATCTTTCTCCCACAAAATTTAGGACAAAACGTGCCAATTGCGTTACTTTCAACTTTGATAACCGTTTTAAAGTCAAAGTCAGTATTTGGGGGCCACATTCTGTGTAAATGTCAAATGGGGCATGACCTGATTGCCCACCCTGGCAGTGGCGGCGCCAGACACTTTTTGTAGCCAGGGCATAGCCAGGGCAGTCACACAAGTAACCAGGGCAGAGAGTGAGTCGCGTGCTCGGTAGTAGCCAAAGCTCGAGGGTACGTACCGTACGTAGGCCTATTCTATTTTTTGAAAGGTACGTACGTATTTTAACGTACACTATTTTAGGGTACGTAAACAATAAATAAAATACGTTAACCACGTCATTGCTCATTATAAGAATGTTCAATTTAATTTAAGCAAACACCCACCACCCGGTATACGGCGTAGTAAATTGCTGCAATGCTATATTGTAGGTCTATGTTTATCCAGCATACATTGCACTTAATGCACTAATGTCAGTCAGTCGTCTCAGTTCTGCTGCAGCACTTCAAAGATGTGTTCTTGTGCGATTGCCTGATCCAACCCAGAACTGCTTGTCGAAAAATTGCATTCAATCAAATAATTGTTTTTTTGCATTTTTCAAAACTTTCACGTGCGTCCATTCCCACGTGCTCTGGCCATCGCTGACTCGCTGACTGATGGGTAGGCTATATAGATATAGCCTACTGCAACTTTCGAGTTAGGCTACACCAATTTGCAAACCAGCGACGTGTAGGCCTACTTAGCTCTCATCACAAAGACAGTGCAATTTGCATTGAATTAATTATAACCAAAGAATTTATCGTATGAAATTTACTGCTACGCTACCGGAAGTACCGGTTTCAATGACGCATAGACCTACAGTTGACGTCAGATTATACATTGGCTATGGGTCGCTGAGTAAACCATGCATAAATAGAATTTTCGTGTATGGTACATGTACGTACCATACGCGTATTCTATTTTTTGAAAGGTACGTACGTATTTTAACGTATTCTATTTTAGGGTACGCGTACCCTCGAGCGTTGGTAGTAGCCTACGGGCTTACATAGGCCTATAATTTTGCGCTACCGTGCATGCCATAAATCACCCACCCCACACTATTAGGGTTGGCTGGTCAGAGGATCAAATGGGTGAAGCCATGAAACCGAACACTTTGACATTTGAAAAACAAATCTTAGAAACCTTATACAGGGTGGGCCATAAGAAAGACCCCCATAAAGTTTTTGGCCCATATCTTGACCAGAAGTAAAAACTTAATAAATTTTACAGGCTTAAAGACAATTCATATTTATGCAGAGTGGCCAGATTTCACTGCAATATTTCAAACAGAACAAGAGTTATATCACTTTTAGTGAGACAGCCAACGTTTGACGATTCAAAAATAATGCAAAAAAGTAGCAAAAATGCTTTTTTATAAGTCTAATCTCAGATAATAATATAATTGTTATCAAATTAACGTGATAGTGCATCGCATCCTGTGTTCAATGTGTCCACCACCAATGCCCGCACTTTTTTTAGAGCATTTTGCACAGTTTTGATGGACTTGGACCACTTGGTTATGTGTTCCTGCAGAAATATATCTTCCCAATCAACTCCAATGCGACCCATCAATTTTCATTCTGTTATCGTTCTTTCATTGTGGGTGCAGATTGAGGTATTTCTCGAGCAATAGGGTCATTCCGTGCCAAATCAACCAAATTTCCAACTTTTCCCCACTCTCCCATCCAGATTTTCTTGATATTTTCACCAAAAATCAATTATCATCTGGTATGAAGAACTGGAAAGTTTCAGGTGTCCTGAGTGAAAACTGACCGAGTTATGGGGTACTCAAGTTGGTGGGGGTAGGCCGAAAATTGAACGCGAATTTGCTTTTGCGAATTTCTTCCATTTTCAGACGTCAATAACTTTTGATGTAGAGCAGCTAAATACATCTGGTTTTCAGTTTTCAGATCTGTGCATAGCATGGATTGGCAAGGTCAGGTAATATTTGCTGTCTTTGATATGAGGAATTAATAATAATTTTTGAAAAGTGTCGAAATATTTCTTGCCGAGCCCATTTTTGTCATGTTTGCAGACACACTACACTGGCAGCATATGCAAGAAAGGAATAATTTTTGTGTGGTTTTATTCAGCTATTAGTGGAGTCTTAATTGTGTAATTTATTTGTGTCTTGGTTAAAAGGATATGCTGTAGCACTTTGCCAAAAACCCTTCATCTCCGTGACAGTGGTCACTTTCAACTGACCAAATGGGCGTGTGGATCACCTCCAAAACAAGTCAAACACATATCATTGGAAAGCTTGAAGAAAAGCCTTTTTACTGATACCAATCTCTTTTTGGTGCTCCTAAGAATAAGCTATTAAACTATTTTTTCAAAAGTCGTGATTTTTCATGCGAATTTGCGTTTTCAAAATTTTCACCCATTTTCAGACGTCAATAACTTTTGATGTAGAGGAGCTAAAGACATCTGGTTTTCAGTTTTCAGATCTGTGCATAGCATGGATTGGCAAGGTCAAGTAATATTTGCTGTCTTTGATATGAGGAATTAATAATAATTTTTGAAAAGTGTCGAAATATTTCTTGCCGAGCCCATTTTTGTCATGTTTGCAGACACACTACACTGGCAGCATATGCAAGAAAGGAATAATTTTTGTGTTGTTTTATTCAGCTATTAGTGGAGTCTTAATTGTGTAATTTATTTGTGTCTTGGTTAAAAGGATAATTATGCTGTAGCACTTTGCCAAAAACCCTTCATCTCCGTGACAGTGGTCACTTTCAACTGACCAAATGGGCGTGTGGATCACCTCCAAAACAAGTCAAACACATATCATTGGAAAGCTTGAAGAAAAGCCTTTTTACTGATACCAATCTCTTTTTGGTGCTCCTAAGAATAAGCTATTAAACTATTTTTTCAAAAGTCGTGATTTTTCATGCGAATTTGCGTTTTCAAAATTTTCACCCATTTTCAGACGTCAATAACTTTTGATGTAGAGGAGCTAAAGACATCTGGTTTTCAGTTTTCAGATCTGTGCATAGCATGGATTGGCAAGGTCAAGTAATATTTGCTGTCTTTGATATGAGGAATTAATAATAATTTTTGAAAAGTGTCGAAATATTTCTTGCCGAGCCCATTTTTGTCATGTTTGCACACACACTACACTGGCAGCATATGCAAGAAAGGAATAATTTTTGTGTGGTTTTATTCAGCTATTAGTGGAGTCTTAATTGTGCAATTTATTTGTGTTTGGGTTGCAAGGAAATGCTGTAGCACTTTGCCAAAAACCTTTAATCTCCATGACAGTGGTCACATTCAACTGACCAAATGGGCGTGTTGACCACCTGCTAAACAAGTCAAATGCACATAATATGAAAAGTGTCGAAATATTTTTTTTTCTCTCGCGCCTAATTGGGAAAATCCCTAAATATGGTCATGTCTCAAACTACATGCTTGAGGTACTTCACTGGCTCCCTATTCGCCAGCGTATTGAGTTCAGGGTAGCTGCATTGGTATGGCGATGTTGTCAGGGCCTCGCCCCAATTTACCTCAGAGAGCTATGCAGCTTTACATTGGGTATCCAAGGACGTCGTCAGTTACGCTCTGCTGATAGGGGAGTCCTCTTAGTTCCTTTTGCTCATACTACTACCATGAAAAATCGAGCCTTTTCTGTGGTTGGACCAGTGGTCTGGAATGGTCTTCCTTTTGAGCTACGCCTACACCCTGGGACTCTACCAGGATCCTTCCTTACTAAACTTAAAACTATTCTTTTTGGGCGCGCTGGAGTCGGGAGCGCCTCTGAGTAGTTTTTCTTGAAGAAGCGCTATATAAATGTCCGAATGAATGAATGAATGAATGAAAGCTAGAAGATTGACCTTTCTTATGATACCAATCTCTTGCAGGTGTCCCAAATGCCATTTGGTCAGTTGAATCTAACACCTGTCGCGGAGATGAAGGGTTTTTGGCAAAGTGCTACAGCATTTCATTTCAACCAAGACACAAATAAATTACATAATTAAGACTCCACTAATAGCTGAATAAAACCACACAAAAATTATTCCTTTCTTGCTTATGCTTCCAGTGTAGTGTGTCTGCAAACATGACAAAAATGGGCTCGGCAAGAAATATTTCGACACTTTTCAAAAATTATTATTAATTCCTCATATCAAAGACAGCAAATATTACTTGACCTTGCCAATCCATGCTATGCACAGATCTGAAAACTGAAAACCAGATGTCTTTAGCTCCTCTACATCAAAAGTTATTGACGTCTGAAAATGGGTGAAAATTTTGAAAACGCAAATTCGCATGAAAAATCACGACTTTTGAAAAAATAGTTTAATAGCTTATTCTTAGGAGCACCAACAAGAGATTGGTATCAGTAAAAAGGTTTATCTTCAAGCTTTCCAATGATATGCGTTTGACTTGTTTTGGAGGTGATCCACACGCCCATTTGGTCAGTTGAAAGTGACCACTGTCACGGAGATGAAGGGTTTTTGGCAATGTTCTATAGCATATCCTTTCAACCAAGACACAAATAAATTACACAATTAAGACTCCACTAATAGCTGAATAAAACCACACAAAAATTATTCCTTTCTTGCATATGCTGCCAGTGTAGTGTGTCTGCAAACATGACAAAAATGGGCTCGGCAAGAAATATTTCGACACTTTTCAAAAATTATTATTAATTCCTCATATCAAAGACAGCAAATATTACTTGACCTTGCCAATCCATGCTATGCACAGATCTGAAAACTGAAAACCAGATGTCTTTAGCTGCTCTACATCAAAAGTTATTGACGTCTGAAAATGGAAGAAATTCGCAAACGCAAATTCGCGTTCAATTTTCGGCCTACCCCCACCAACTTGAGTACCCCATAACTCGGTCAGTTTTCACTCAGGACACCTGAAACTTTCCAGTTCTTCATACCAGATGATAATTGATTTTTGGTGAAAATATCAAGAAAATCTGGATCGGAGAGTGGGAGGCATCGGTTGATCTGGCACGGAATGACCCAATAGCTCTCCACGGTTGATAAAATCATCGGGTTCAAATCCGGATATTTGGAACCATTGGTTCGTCTCAATGAAACCAGTAGGCTACAGTAATATTGACGTTGAACCGATCTCCTTTCATAAACGGCACTCTTGTTAACTTTTTCAATTTAGCTCTTCATTGCTCTGCAATCACTGTTTATCAGATTAAGCGCCGATTACAGCTTGTCTACAAGGCCTTGCTCATGAAGTGTATGAATACAAATTCTACCTGTCACCGACACCTTGGGCATTTTAATTTGCTAGAAATCGATTTTATTGTTTAAACAACAAAATTAGGCTACTAATCAGAAAAAAATCTTTATTTGCCAACTTAACAATCATCTTGCTAAATGATGTCACTGCGACGTGCAGCTATGCTGGTACCTATTTTCTTTTTTAAATGATAATAGCAATGATTTTCTTTCAATTACAAGTTTATTTGATACCAATTATTTGAGATGTTACTTAATAAATTCGTTTTTGTTACTTTTTGCTGCGTCATGTTTTTGAATCGTCATATAACAGTGAGTGCATGGTCTCACTATAAGTGATATAACTTTAGTTCCGTCTGAATATTTTAATGAAATCTGGCCATCGTATGCAAATATGAATTGTCTTTAAGCCTGTAAAATTTCATTTAAAATTACTACCTCTGGCCAAGATTATGGGCAAGCAATTAGAGTCATTTTATGGCCCAACCTGTAGACCAATCTCTGTGACTTAGTGAAGCATTGCAAATCCTCTTTCGAGTAGCATTTCGACAGCAGAGCGTTCAGCAAATAAAGTAACGGAGTCATGTATATAGGTCTATAATTATTGTCTATGCAAATGCTAACCGGTGTAAAGGTTTCAAATTACCCCCTCCTAAACATTACCCCCCGGTAACTTGAAACCGGTTTCAGATTACCCCCGGAAACTAGATTTGCATCAATCATCGCATTTATTGCAGTAAAAAAATCAGAAAAATTATCCCGCTTCTTGTTTTGGTCTGAAGATTTTCATCTGTCATCCCACTTCGTGGTTTGCTATCAATATTTTGATCCGAAAAAATAATAGCCTCGAAGCCATTTTTTCCATGTAAACTTCAGCGGCGATTAGTATTTTAGCTGCAAATGAAAATATTGATAACAAACCACGAAGTGGGATGACGGATGAAAATCTTCAGTCCAAAACAAGAAGCGGGATATATTTTTGGATATTTTAATGCAATAAATGCGATGATTGATGCAATTTACAGTTTGCAGGGGGGTAATGTTTAGGAGGGGGTAATCTGAAACCTTTACACCGGTACGCTTCATTTGATAAACAATAAAGCGACAGCTGGGCCACGTTAGTTGTAAACGCAATGTGGATAAACAGCAACAGAATTTTTCCCTGCAAGAATCTTTGCCCCACCAGAATTTTTGCCCTGCCAGAATTTTTCCCTGTCAGAACTTTTGCCTTGCCAAAATTTAAGGTCTTTACCCTGCCAAAGTTTTGCCCTGCCAGAACTTTTGCCCTGCCAAAAAATTGCCCTGCCAGATTTTGTTCTCTTCATGAACTTTTGCCCTGTCAGAATTTTGCCCTGCCAGAACTGTTGCTTTGCCAGAAAGCGGACGGACGTGAACAGTAAGAAGCAATATACCCGAACAAATTCTCCCAGGGTAAAATTTCTGGCAGGGCAACGACCAGGGCAACAGCCAGGGCAAAGGCTTTTTTACCAGGGCATTTGCCCTACCATGCCCTGGCGTAGCGCCGCCACTGCACCCTGGATCCGTCCCTGGACCTATGTCTCTGTACACAGCAGAGTTTCTGTTCCTGCGCTCGCACCCGGGTAGAAGGGGCAGAGGGGCAAACACTCTGGGGTCCGGCTACTTTTACGGGACCAGGCTGGGTAATGTTAGGCTTATATGCAAATTGCAAAGGTTGTGATGTAGCCCTATACCTTCATTACAATCAGTTCAAATGAACAATTGAATAAATTGATAATTGTGTGCTGTTTTGTATTGTACCGTATTTGATCATCTATAAAGCACCTCTACTAGAAGTGCTTTATAGATGATCAAAATTCTACCGCGAATTCAGAACTTCTTCACGAATTTCTTATCCATGGTGGTTGTGAACAAGTAGGCCCTATCTAACTCGATTCGGGCAAATTTCGGCTCGTGAATTTGCTCAATTTTCGCCATTAGGCTATTTACAAAATGCTACCGTGAATTCAGAGCTTCTTCACAAATTTCTTATCTATGGTGGCTGCATGCGAGCTAGTAGCCTATCTCACTCGATTCAGGCAAATTGGAACTGAGAGATAATGTGGTGTATATGAGCGCAGAACTTCAAGTATAGTTTCTTTAATATTTTCGGGAGTCTGCTTGCCCGAAAAACAGACTCGCCCGAAATTTGGGGGCATTTGACACCCCACCCCCGACCCCGTCTCCTACGCCTATGGATGCAGCGCAATGGTCATGGACAAGAGTCATAGCAGCGTCAGAGATTGAGCCGTATGATTTAAATCTGGTGTAGTTAGTAGACGCAGGACCTGCAGAGGCAATTGACAATGACATGTCCTTTATATACATACATGTGCCTTCATATAGAAGCATAACAGCTGCATGGCATCGTGTCGTAGGCCTATTTCTTGTTAGGAAATGTCGTAATCATAACCATCATCATTGTCAACATCAATGGCAACACCGCACCATCATAAACGTCATCGATTTTATTTAACAACAACAATAGTGAAATAATTGTTTTAACGATGTTGCAAAAATGCCCTTACCCATAACTGTCACCATTACGGAGAGTTTGTAGATTTCATCCGTGTCGAGGCATTCGTATGATCCAGCATGTCTTAGAAGAACATAATCAACAATAAGAGTAGAACCACCAAAGTCCTTGTTCACTATTCTGTAGGCATCTGGAACTTTTGAATCTGCTTGACTGCTGCCATTGATAAATTCACTCTCATTGCAGCCATACGGTACATTTATGAAATGCCACTCGGGAGGACTGGATGAATTGGTGAAGCAGTCCAGCTCCATTTGGTCTCCAATTGAAGTAATCTTATAACGAGACTTCGCGTGTATATACCCATCGACGGACTGAGAAAATACAGCTGTTGAGAACAAGACGCAAATGATTGGCTAGGAGGTTTATTCATTCATCAATTGCCTATATTTATATTGCGCCCTTCAGGTTGCCTCTCAGAAGCGCTACGCTCCCACCCCCGGCTAAGATTTAAATGTCTAGTCATGGACAACATTTAAAGGACAACTAATGAAGTACAAGGTTCTTATTATTTAGAAGAGATATATATATTAGTGTCATCATTGTCCAAAAAAGTTCAACTTAGTTGTTATTGTCTTTAGCCGTCTTCGATCCGAAGGTTGGCCGCACCATGAACCGTATGTCTCCAAATGTATCTTTCCTCTGTCGTGTTCGGTAGTTCAGTCGTAAAGTCAAGCCTGTCCAAGACATAATATTTTCAATCAAGGTTGTTCGCGGCCTTCCACGTGCTCTCGATCCAGCTGTTAATTGTGCCCTGCATTGTCTCTGTTTTCAAACAGTTTCCGCTTTTTCTCATGATGCGACTGAAGTATTTTCATTTTCCTTGTTTTAATGTTGCTTAAAAGCTGACGTTCTGTGCGAACTTAGTAGATTTAGGCAATAGATGTTCACTTGATATTGTTGCAGTAGGGCTTACCAGTGTGTGTAATGCGTGGGATTGACTGTTCAGAGAGTGATCAAAGGTCGACGTGGAAGTTGGGAGGCAATTACATTTAGTATTGCATCCTAGGATTCGTGACATAATATTGAGGTAACATCCGATAAGCAGGACGAGTGAAAGTTCTTTCAACAGAGTTAGCAGCTATGAATGCCATTTTGATATAGGCCTACAATTTATAAGGGATACACGTAGTACAGTAGCTTAAAGCGGCAACTTGCCGAGAATTGAACATTGAAAAAATACAAAAAGAGAGAAGAAAGGAAAAATAACAACTGTCCAATTAGCCAAAACAAATGACAATGAGTCCAGTAATCGTTAAAATTATTAAGCTTTAAAACTATAATGGGATAAGGCGAGATGAGGTGTGCAATGAGGTGAGTTGAGATGGACTTAAGTGAAATGGTCAACTGACCGAAGTATACAAACACAAGTATAGAGGCACAACCAAAAACAACACATGTCGTTAATGGTTAACTAGCTGTAGTGCAGAAGGACAATAAGAACAACATAGGTCATCTAGGTTAGCTAATCATAGGATAGAAGAAATTATATTATAGATCGCAAAGTATCTATATAAGACGCAACATTGGTCAACTGATTGTAATTTAGAAGCACAACCAAAAACAACACAGGTCGTTAATGGCCAACATTCGCGTAAGGACCTTGGGCAAGTCCTTCACTCGCAATTGCTCAGCGCTTCGGCGTGAAACTCCGATGCAGTGTCCGCTCTGCATTCGGGAGCGCCTCTGAGTAGTGGAGAGAGCTTTAAGAGGCGCTATAACAAGTGCACATACAAACAAACCAAACAAACTAGTTTTAGTGCAGAAGGACAATAACTTGTCAATAAGAACAACATAGGTCATCATCTAAACCTATAAAATACAAGTCGTAACAATTTAATGAACCAATTTTCTTCTTATCCACCCGACCGATTTTTCTCAATATTTACAAAAATACTTTTTAGCACCCCTGGACGACACTATCGGGCTTCGCGATCCAAAAATCTTACCTCTTTCCGAGATTGAAAATTTTCATTTTCTACCCAATCCTGACGCTGTGTTTAAGCTGGGACTAATATCTATATATAAAGACGCCATTTGCTTTCAAACATATTTTCAAAAGTCATTGAAACCATCGATGATATATTGATGATTGAGACCAGTACATTAATGACGTCATGGCCTATTTTAAAATTATAGCGCGTTATGCCGTTAATTAATATCTATACCGTATCGTATGTATCACTAGCCTATTTAAGACGCAATAATTTTCGCCGATCGGTTTTCAACGAACCAATAGATTTTTAACCTCATTTTTTGCCGAGGGCATATCTTTTGACACGCGGTTTCGCAAAAATGCTGAATATATAGCGTAAACATGAACGGGTGTGAGCTGAGTTGGACCGAAAACCTAAATGTCACAGGCAACGCTGGGCACTCAAAGTGGTTGGACCGGGTTGGGCCCGATGGAAGAAGGCGAGGTGAGAATGGCGATCAGAGTGGGACCGGATTGGGGCTGATGTGAGAATGTTGGAAAAACGACAGTAGGCTATTAGTTATTGAACGATCCCTTTGGTCATGTGACTAGTTAAGCGTCCTCTCGCCATGTTGTGGACATCTTGAATGGTTTCATTTATCTTCTTTCGGAATTATACTCTGCTATCAGGTTATGGGCCCATACACCGGCCAGTTACTAAATAATGTTTAAAAGTTTAGAAACAAGTTAGTGACTCGGAACTGCGACTTTGTAGGTTTAAAGAAATCGGAACGTTTCGATAGTAAACCTATGTTCGAGCGTTGGTAAAAACGTTAACAAGTCGCGTGAGTCAGCGAGTGAAAGAAGAAACATAAAATGGCGGAATCCAATGAAACAAAGTTCACAGTAACGAAATTAAACAACGCCAATTATCAAGTCTGGAAGTTCAAGGTAAAAATGTTGCTTATTAAAGACGATTTATGGACAGTTGTGAATGACGACACACCTGACCCAATTCCGGACGGCTGGCAAAGAAAGAACGAAAAGGCGCAATGCACAATATCACTATCAGTTGAAGATAACCAGTTAGTACACATTTGCAATTGTAGCAGTGCAAAAGAAATGTGGCGGGAGCTACAGAAAGTGCATGAAAGGTCGAATCTAAGCAGTAAGATGTATCTGCGTAAAAAGCTACATAAGATAAAGCTTCAGAACAATCTGAACATGCAGGAATACATAAGTGCAACCTTGCAACTCGTTGAGCAATTGCGTGGTGTTGGTGAAGAAGTAACTGATCAACAGGTAGCGACTCTGTTGCTCTGTGGTCTACCAGATGAGTACGAAACATTAATAACAGCTTTAGAAGCCAGAGAGGAAGATGAACTTACTCTAGAATATGTTAAAAACAAGCTTGTTGATGCATACAAGCGCAAGAAAGATTCAGAAAATGACTCAACAGAAGCAAAAGATGAATCAGCAATGTACTCAAGCAATACTAGACCTAACAATCGCACCAACTATCGTCTTGATAATCAGCATAAAGACAAATAAACAAGAACTTGTTTTGTTTGTAAAAAGGCAGGCCATTTAAAAAGGTCTGCAGAGTATGGGAGGCAAGAATGGAGCAAGAAAATAAACAGCCAAAATTAAAACACAAAGCGAAAAATGTCGCAACAGAAAGATTGAGTGATCTAGGCAACGGTGACACTAATCACAGCAGTTTTACAATCGGCATTGGTCAGAGAACAAGTGACTGGTTTATAGACTCCGGAACAACAACCCATATGACAAACAATCTGAATTTCTTTGAAGAACTAGATCAAACAAAATCTGACAAAATTTACATTGCTAATGGAACATGTCTAATTGCAGATGGAATTGGAAATGGTTTTCTGGAATGCATTTTAGACGATGGTACAGTGAATAAAATCAAAGTCACAAACGTTTTATATTCACAAGGGTTAACAGGAAGTTTGTTATCAGTGAAGCAACTGGCAAGCAAAAGAAAGGAAATTGAATTTTCGGGTAACCAGTGTTCAATAAAATACAACGGAAAGTTGTTGGCTGTCGGGAAATCTGAAAACAATTTATACAAGTTGTCATGTAAGAACATTCCTGAAGTTGCGAACATGGTCAAGTTTGAAACTAAACATGAAAATTGTATTCACATGTGGCACAGACGTTTAGGGCATAGAGATCCAAACGCTGTTAAAGATATTAACAAGCAAGGAATTGCTACAGGAATCCCAATCAAAGGTTGTAATGTAAAGATAAAATGTGAACATTGCATAAAAGGTAAAGCTACACAGAAACCATATCCTGAAGCCAGTACACATCGCACAGAACATCCATTGGAATTGATCCACAGTGATGTTTGTGGTCCTATGAAAACAATGTCATCAGGAGGAAGCAAATATCTTGTGACATTTATCGATGATTTCTCAAGATATACAAAATGGAAGGATGAAGTATTTGGGAAATTTCAAGAATTCATTGCAGAAGTCAGTAATCAGTTTCAAACAAAACCGAAAATCCTAAGATCGGACAATTGTGGTGAATATACTGGAGATAAGTTGAAAAACTATCTGAAGCAAGAAGGTATTCGACTTCAAACAAGTGTACCATACTCACCATCGCAGAATGGAGTAGCTGAAAGGAAGAATCGATAAATAATCGAAATGGCAAAATGTCTGCTGCTCGATGCAGCATTACCGCTGAAATACTGGGGGGAAGCCGTTATGACAGCAGTATACTTACAAAACAGACTACCAACAAAGGCAACAGATAAAACTCCTTTTGAACTGTGGAATGGAGAAAGGCCAGACCTTTCACATATCAGAATATTTGGATGTAAGGCATATGCATACATTCCAAAAGAGAAGAGAACTAAATTCGATGATCGAGCAATCGAAGCAATCCTAGTAGGATACAGTGAACAATCAAAGGGATACAGGTTGCTGTTGACAGATTCAAACAGAATAATGATTAGTCGCAGTGTAACATTTGATGAATCAGATTCAAACAATGGAATGACAATTACAGAAGCAGTAATGAATCCAGAGAACACAGAAAAATCAAAACCTGTTAAAATTGAAAAGGAAGCGAAAACACAGATGCCTCTAGAAAATAATGACAATCAAGTCAAAGAAGATGACATAACCGAAACAGCTGACGCTGAAATAACAGATGAAAATATCGATCAACCCAGAAGATCAACCAGAAGTAACAAAGGCATACCAGCAGAAAGACTTTCATTAATGGTTCAAAATGAAATTAGAAAGGAACCTTCATCATGGAATGTGATGAAGATGTTACCAGAAAATGAACAGAAAAACTGGATGAGAGCAGCAGAAGAAGAGATGAATTCACACAAGGAAAATAAAACTTGGGTATTGTGTGATCTTCCAGCAGAAAAGAAGGCAATAGACTGCAAATGGGTGTTTAAGTTGAAACACGATGCCGAAGGAAATGTGAGACATAAAGCACGCCTTGTAGCTAAAGGTTTCTCACAGAAATTTGGTGAGGATTATGAAGATACATTTGCACCAGTAGCCAGACATACAACCTTGAGAACATTGTTAACAGTTGCTGTATCAAAGAATTTGAAAGTGAATCATTTTGATGTCAAAACAGCATTTCTTAATGGGGAAATCAAGGAAGAACTGTGCATGAATTAACCACAAGGTTTTACGGAAATTGGTCAAGAGCAAAAAGTTTGCAAAAAAAAGAAAGCAATTTACGGACTTAAGCAATCAGCCAGAAGTTGGAATCAGAAAATAGACTCTATTTTGAAATCAGATGGATTCAAGCAAAGTGAAGCTGATTTGTGTCTGTATACAAAGAAGTGTGACAACGTGATTGTTTGCAATGTTTACATATTATTATATGTTGATGATCTGCTGATCTGTGGAAGTGCAGAAATGATCAGGAAAACAGCAAACATGTTAAGTCAACAATTTGAAATCAAGGATTTAGGTGAAGTCAGTTTATACCTGGGAATTCAAATTGAAAAGGACAAACAAGGAAATTACTTGATTTCTGAAATCAACAAAATTCAGGTAGTCATTTCTGAATATGGTTTAACGGATGCAAACGTGTGTGCAACACCAATGCAAGTGGACTATTTAAACATAACAGGAGAAGAAAATTTGCCCAGCTCAAATGAACAATATCGACTAGCAGTGGGGGCTTTGTTATACATAGCTACTACAACAAGACCAGATATTGCAGCCGCAGTTTCTATTCTATGTCGGAAAGTCAATACACCACCTCAGTGTGATTGGACTGCAGTAAAGAGAGTTATCAGATATCTGAAGGGAACAATTAACTTGAAGTTAAAGCTTGAAGCTGTTGGAGATCTAAAACTGGTTGGGTATGTTGATACAGTTTACAGAGACTTACAGTTTAGTGGAATAATTATTGCCCTATAGTGATCTAATGCTGGCAGACATTATGACCAAGCCACTAACAAGGGACAAGCTGTGTAACTTAAGCGATAAGATTGGCTTGTGCCTTGATAATTGATAACTAATGTTAGATGAGGTTACTGTCGAGTGGGGGTGTTGGAAAAACGACAGTAGGCTATTAGTTATTGAACGATACCTTTGGTCATGTGACTAGTTAAGCGTCCTCTCGCTATGTTGTGGACATCTTGAATGGTTTCATTTATCTTCTTTCGGAATTATACTCTGCTATCAGAGAAGGGCGGCGTTGGAGCGGGGTCAGGCGTGGCTCGGAACTAAAAATCGAAATTTCCCGGGCAACGCCGGGTAGTTCAGCTAGTATTCTATAATCATAAGACGCAACATAGGTCAACTGATTCTAACATAGAAACACAACCAAAAATCACAAACAGGTCAGGTCGTTACAGGTCAACTAATAGTAGCGTAGAAGAACAAAAGTTCATCATAGGTCAGCTAATTATAGCATAGAAGCACAACCAAACACATAAAGATCATAAAAACAAAAGTCATCTCACAATAAGCAGAGGGCAGTCTCAGTGCTCTATAAGCAATCAAATAATCGATTCATGACAAAATAAGTTCCTACTAGGTGACCAATAATGCGTTGCATCGTTACAGTAGTTGATTATTATACACCGATACACAGCCATCATGAAAGCACTTTTGAAAACCAATTGTACCACCCAGAGCGTTAAGCCATCACGAAGCAATGGGTATCTAAGTAGGTCACAACAGTATGCAATTATCTGTAAACAAAAGCACTAAGCAATTGAATCTACAGTCATTTCGTAGATGCTGAGTTTTCTATTAGTCTCTAAGTTAACTATCAGTTGCAATTGTAACACAAAAGCACAACCAAAAACAGCACAGATCAAATAATTGTAGTGTAGTGCAGGGGCACAATTTAAGAACATCATAGGCCATCCCTGGCAACGCACGTACTTCTATCACCTTTCAAATCCATCACAAGTCAGTAGGCCTAAGTTAATAGATCACTATCTAGGATAACGCCAACTTTATTGCATTAGATAAGAGAGCTTCTGATCATGAGACACAGCAGAGTTGCTAGCTCATGGCTAGGCAATTGACCAGATACTAGCATAATGTGCACAACTGATTATAATGTGTTACCGTAGGTTATAAAGGTACGCTTGTAGTAGTACTGATCAATAATTCGAATTTGAATGATTTAGCACAGTGATCTCACCTTACAATTTAAAAGCTGTTAGGTAGAATAGACAGCGATACCTGCAAGTTTTAACCTTGGTAGACAAGGCCCAAAGTAAGATACCAAGAACGAGAGGCAACCAATAACGAAACGAAGCTAACCCTTGAGCAGACATCCGTTGGAATAATGCTTTAGTAATGTATGGGAAGTAGTAGTCGCTTCTGCTTAGAGATTGTCAGAGAATACCTAAGATCGTACGTCTAAAGCGGTAGCGTGGTAAAGTCTAGGCGATCAGTAACATTCTTCAGTGTATCATTAGTAGTAGAAGTTGAGTGGTTGCAGCTATGTAGGCTTATATCAAGTCTTGAAAACATCTTTTCATTAAGAAGTACGTAAATGTAGAGGACGAGTCGGGTTTTCCCTCTGTAGATACGGGAATGAGCCTTAGGTCAGGGTTTAAGAAAATGTATTCGTCATATAGAATTAGCAGGCTAGTCGGTTAAATTCATTGAATTATAAGATTAGACAATTTGGCGTGTCTTTCCATACCTTCCATTTTCCCAGCAAGACTAATGTTGCAGTCAGTGATTCCGTTAACGTGCGTCCGTGCGTCCCGGACGCACAAATTTTGACGCCGGACGCACAAAAATAAAGGCGGTGCGTCCATGGACGCACTGAAGTTGTGGATGGACGCACAAATAAATTAGCGATGCGTCCATGGCACACCAATAAGAAATACCGTGGGGTCCATAATTTATGCAATGACCTATTTATGAATATTTCATTTCTTTGTAAGTGTGTGACGTATATAGCCTACATGCAGACCTAGACCTAAACCATCGACATGTCTGCAATATTAGGCTATAGCCTAGCGTTCAACCGTTCCAATGAGCTGGCTTAAAAAGTCGTCGGATAGATCCTAAAATCAAGAAAATTAAAAGTAGGCCTACAACAATGCAAAAATATTTTTTCTTCGAAAGTATAAAATTTATTAGCGTCAGGAAGATTCAATTGGTACTCTATTATAGTTATAGGCAATATAGAGTCCTAAAATTTCTCTGTTTAGGCCTATTTTCAAAACGATGTCATTGCTAACGACAATCGCATAATTATTAGCTCTCTCAGGCTCTGCCTTCATTCATTCATTTCAATAAGTTACATAACGCCTCTACAAGAAGCCCTCTCAGAGGCGCTCGATCTCCAGTCAATATTAATTCAATATGATGCAATCTGATTGTGCTCTAGCACCAACTTTTGCTTCTAAATGGCTGTTAATTTGTTCTCAAATTTTATAAACTAAAAACTTCTACTTATCGTTGGCTTAGGCTATAGCCTATAGGCCTATGGCCTACTTGACATTTCACGATTCCACGATACAGGCCTATATTTCATTCCAATTCAGCCTACCTCTGGAGAAGCTGGCTGTAATTTATGAGTTTATGACTTGGTATTTTCTGTATTGGTATCGACAACTTCAGATTTTAACAAACAAAAAATAGCCAACAGTAACATAAATTTTATAGCTCACTTTAGCTATATAGCCTAAATGAACTTTTGTAAACGGAGGAGGGTTGGACTAATTTTTACGTACGCAACTACGCATGTGGCTGTTCGCAAAATGTACGAGTTGCAACAGAATGAGAGGGTCAAAAATACGAATTTTTGCGTAGGTTACGTAATAATAGGCCTAATGGTTGGGCCCTTTGTCGCCTGTAATATAAGAAGTTCGGAATTTTTTTACATTTGGCCTACTATGGCCCGATGGGACTCCAAAAATGGATGGGCGTGGAGTCCATGACTCTTATCCATTTGGTGTGGACTCCAATTTTTTGGATGTGATGCGTCCATGACTCCAAGAATTCAGACCTTAACGGAATCACTGGTTGCAGTCCTTCAGTTGCTTTAGTTTTGCATTCAAAGTCCTCAACTAAAAAATACTTCATGGTTTTTATAGTGCGGAAGTTACTTCTTTTGTTACCTCTTTTGTTATTCTTTTGAGAACTACACGGCCATCTGCTTAGCTATGGTTTCCACGACTGGAGTGAGGAGTGGTGTAAGTCTGGTGACGAGGACGCTCACCACTTTGTCGCCAATACGAGCTGAGCAAGCTCTTTAATATCTTCAGCTTTCGTGGAGCGATTTTTCCAACTGCTGGCCCCCGCTACTCGAAAGTTTGCCTACCCCTATTCGTTGAGCAAACTCTGTCAAGGCTTTCAAATCTCGACTCAAGACATGTCTCTTCTCTAAGACTTGCCTCTGATTGGTCAGGTTCTTGTGTTTGTTGTAACGACATGTGCTGTGTTACGCCATATAAATTGTCGTCAGTAGTATATATATTAGAGTGTCCCAACAAAAATTTTTTTCGAAATTTTCTATGCAGTCCCCCTAAAAAGTTTCCATATGGTCCCATAATAACACCTGTAAAATTTTATGACACTACAAAATTATTTAGGGGTCCCTCAAGCCGCCCAAATTTTACCCATATTGACATAATTTGCGCAACTTTGTCCAACTTTGTCCAACTTCTAAATGCCTTTAGATCCCAACCCTTGATCCTATTATAACAAATTTAATACCATTTGAAAGCTCTTGAACGATAGAATTTGCAGGTATTTAACTTTATTGGATACAATGGATATTTTTGGCATGGTCCTATGCTCAAAAAATGCAAAAATCGAGAAAATTTTGAGATTTTTGGATTTTGGACACAGTATCAGTGTACACACAACTAATCATTGGGAGTAGTCATTACAAACTCTTGATAAAGTAACAAGTCGTGGTTTTAGCTCCTCCATATCTTCATCTATTTCATGATAAGAAATTCTGAGGTGGCTGAGGGGTTCAACCCCCTATTTTTTCCTAGGATCACACAGTAAAGTCTTAACTGCATACCCCATGCAGCTACACACAAATCAACGTCTTGCCCGTTATTTTTCACTATTCTCGTATTGATCTGCTTGTTCTACATCACTGCACTCAAATTGTTCTTCAGTTCTACGTTCTACATTTACACAATGTCATGTCAGCAAGATTGTGGTTAGAAAACATGTGCCTGTGTTTTTCGACAACTTGCACGAGAAATTGTCTCCGATCTCCGTTCTTCGTTATCGTTGAGCTGAAATTATGTATCAAAGCTGCGTCATGTTTGTTCAGCACAGGCATTTACACAGACCAATGTTATGAAAAATCACACGTGGTCTTATACGATTTTCTATCTCGCCACTCTTTCACTGAAAGCTCGAGAAAGCTATCTTTGAACGCAGCATGGTTTGGGAAAAACTTTTAGGAAGAGATAACTCCGTTATTCCACATGGATGAGACAATCACTGAAAGAACAGAGAGAATTGCTATCTGTTATATCTTAGGTACTGGTATACCAAGAATGATGTTGCTTCATTTGCAGACTTGTCGTCTAGAGCAGCATTGCCAGAATTATAAAGCTTTGGATTAATTCAAAGAGAGCAGTGACTACTGAGAACACCGCTTGACTGTAGCTGTCAACCACAAATCTGAGAATTGTTTGGTTGGATTGGATGCCCTGTAGTTCACGGTCGTGATTCGTTTCCATCATAAAGCAATTAGATCTATATTGCCTTACTTGCTCTGTGATGGGTACCAGGTTTGCGAAATGCTTCCGAATTGCTCAATCCAACTATGGATACCAAGAGCTGAGGAAAGTCTTGATGTCATAATTAGAGGATGGCCACGCTGAAGCTGTTCAGTAATGAATTCCTATGATTTGTTATATGCAAACTGCAGTAGCATTGGTCGAGGGTTTGGTTGACGGTGAACCAGATTGCAGCGCATTCATCTTTAAACGGCTTGAAGAGCTTAATAACAGACCATTGATGGACAAAATTTACAAAGTACGCAAAGAATGTACCAGACAACAGGGCTTAAAAGATTTCTGTGATGTCAACAAGATGTTACGACTGATGGCTGATGTAGAAGGGTGTAAGGCACTGCAAGCTCTATTTAATATGCAGTTATTGAAGGCCGTTGTCTCAAAGCATTTGCCAATAATAATAATGCATCACACTTCCACGACTTCAAAAGGTCCAAACTGCAACCATTGATTCCTGCCCTGGTCCAGAAGTCAACTTTGGCACACCAACATGATTGTACTTCCACCAACATGAGAAGAAATCAGACTGTTAACCTTATCCATATTGACTACATGTAGAGGTAGCGGCCTGCAATCCTAGTGCACGGCAGATTTACATCCTTCGTTTGTTCGAGAGCTTAACTGTCGTCCTTATGCTTGAAAAACCTCATTCGCAAATACAATAAGGTTGCATATTTGTAGAGTTTAGTATTTCAGAGCAATATAATGTTATTAAGCAATACATAAGCACACTAATGGGATCAAAGTGTGGACCTCCGAAAATTTCAAACTCCGATATGTCGTACGTATAATTTGTGACAACTTACATATTATTATAGCAGCTTTGAGGGGCCTCTAAATATTTTCAAAATTTCATGAAATTTGGCAGGTATTATCAGAGGACCATAAGGAAACTTTTTGGAGGGACTGCATTTCAAGTTTCAAGAAAAATATTTTTCCTGTGCAATCGTGGGACACCCTAATATATATATATATATATATATATATATATATATATATATATATATATATATATATATATATATATATAGGGTGACACGAAAGTTCGTTCACCGCTTTCAAAATGCGTTATCTCAGTAACGGCTTCATATTTCTTTATAATATTTTGTCAGTGTATACATCAGCCAAATGAAAGATACTGGTACAAATTTGATCATGATCCGATCCGTTTGCGCCATTATTTATAAGACAATGTAAAGACGACCAGTTTTTGCGGAAAAAACTGCGTTCATCAAATTAACGCAATAAAGAAACTGTGTATACGCCTAGCCTCGTATTCAAGCGTGACAAGACACTGTTACTACCTATATAGGACATACACAAACGTAGGGCATTAGCGTACAGTGTCTCCTTTCTGCTTAATGACAGCACTGACTCTATCCGGCATGACTGGATCAGCGTCTGAAGTGTCCCAACTGTTATCGGTCTCCACGCTCGTTGGAGGCGACGTTTGGGCTGATCAACGTTCTTTGGCTCATGATCTTTATAAACGCTGAGAGATAAAATACTTCACAAGTTCTCAATAGGAGAGAGGTCCGAGAGTTGGGTGGCCAATTCTTCGGATTTATTTGTGACGGGAGGTTGTCGTCTAGCCACTTTGCCGTCACAGCTGATATAATTATGACAGCGTGCGCCATCCTGCTGAAATACTCCTAGATCATTGTGAACGAACTAACTTTCGTTGCATGACACTGCCGTTGTCATTTTCTCTCTCGAAAGCTGACTTCACGATCTGCTCGAGAATGTTGGAGATGTACGTAGTACTGCGAGTTCAGTCTGGTACCATTTGGCACAAATTGAAGTTTAGTGAGACCCATGGCAGTCATCCCACACCAAACCATCACCGACGGACTAAACTTCATCTGTGGAGCAGGCGGAACGTACTCTTCCTATGCCGGATAGAGTCAGTGCTGTCATTAAGCAGAAAGGAGACACTGTACGCTATAGTAGCCTACGTCTGTGTATGTCCTATATAGGTAACAACAGTGTCTTGCCACACTTGTATTCAAGGCTAGGCGTTTCTTTATTGTGCTAATTTGATGAACGCAGTTTTTTCCGCAAAAACTGGTCGTCTTTACATTTTCGTATAAATAATGGCGAAACCGGACCGTATCATAATCAAATTTGTACCAGTATCTTTCATTTGACTGATGTATACACTGACAAAATATTATAAAGAAATATGAAGCCGTTGCTGAGATAGCGCATTTTGAAAACGGTGAACGAACTTTTGTGTCACTCTATATGATATTAGTTCCCCGTCGTACAACCTTTGCAATCGATCTCCCGTGGAAAGCATCCCAGCTGCCACCACTGCAGAAGAGATCTACACCTCCATTCTGAGGAGTAAAAGTAAAGTCGTCCATGGGGCGAAGACCCGTTGGTGAGGCGCGCATCTCCTTTTCTTGTCTATTGAGCCGACAATGGACGAATCTCAAGGTCCTGGACATGGAGCCAGTGTATCACAAGACTTGCCGTTTACTTCACAGCTTACGCCGGTACCAAATCATACTGCTTGGTGACTGAGTGACTGCTTGGTGTGCGTAAAGAACTTGTCCAAGGTCGTTACCCGGAGTCGAACCCGCAACCGCCCACTCCGTGAGCAAGCGCGCTACCAATAAGCCACCGGGTCGCACATTTTGAAGAGTGGCGAACTCAATTCAACTGATCCAGTAAATTAGTGATCTATAGCAAACGCCACCTTCCGCTCGAATACCATCGAAAAATTGGTTCATTCATTCATTCTTTCAAGTATTTATATAGCGCCTCTTCAAGGAAACTACTCAGCTGCGCGGATAACGGGGACGCGGAGGCTTAACGGTAAGTTCGACGCCTTGTGACAGAAGGGTCGCAGGTTCGAATCTACCTCAAGCCACTACGTAGCGACCTTGGACAAGTTGTTCACCCACACTTGTCTGTGAAGAAGGCAACGGGAAACCACCTCGCTCATCTCATTTCCAGCCCTGGGTGTAAAAGCCAAAGAACCTGCCTCCGGGCAGAGAACCATCATCATCATGCAGCGCGAAACCTACATAGAAGAGAAAACTGCATCCGTCAAAAATCAATCTTGTTTCAGAAGGCACCAGTCAACTGAGACGCCGCTTCTTCGATGTCTTTCAAGCATCTACTGATTCATTGATACATAGGGGTATGCAGCTCACTCTACTGGCCCTATTCGATGTCAGTGCTGAAATTGACACTGTAGACCATGGAATTTTATTAGGGCGATTGCATGTTTCACTATTGTCCGAATGGTGACATTCTTGAATGGATAGCCTCTTCTGCACATACCGTTCATTTGTGTGGACCATGGATCTACTAGGTCCACATGAATCCGTATACAACACGGCGTGCCCCGGTGATCCGTTATTGGTCTAATATTGTAAATATGTGTCACTGAGGCTCAATAACCGTTACATGCTGGTTTTGACCTTTTCTTCAGTCATATTCCGCAATTGTCCTGCTTTGAAATACTCTTTATGGAACACAATGCCCTAGTACGCCTACTTTATTTA
Organism: Lumbricus terrestris; assembly: GCA_949752735.1. Lineage (NCBI taxonomy): Eukaryota > Metazoa > Annelida > Clitellata > Crassiclitellata > Lumbricidae > Lumbricus > Lumbricus terrestris. The sequence goes on along the minus strand of OX457038.1, from coordinate 3,837,452 downwards.
TGACATTCAGCATTAGGCTACATATCTTACAATAATTTTAAGATTTAAATGTTCTTACTCACGTTGTAAATTATCAAAAGCCGTTGAATTGGGGCGAGGGTTCATAGATGTAAAAACACCGATACGATGAAACGGGATTTAAAAAACGTAAATACGTGGTTTAATTCGAACAAATAAAAAAAAGAAACGACAAAAACACGGAGAGAGAAAATATTTTGATTTTGTCACATCTTAAATTGCACTTTCAACTGAAAAACCTTCTTTATGCCTTTTTTTCTTAACCCTCAGGCTACCAAGCTTTTTTTGTAACACTGACTACCAAGGGGGGTGGTGGTTACCACCCCCCCCTGGATTTTGGGTTTGGTTTCAGATATCATAACTTGCAATACACCAATGGATAGAGCATTCATTTCTGCACAAAATGATATATTTAGGTTTAAGAATATATGAATCTACCTCGAAATTATACAATTTTTACCTGGGGACCCATTGATTCCACAAACGTGTACTTTCGCATGGGCAGAATATTAGATTCTGTGTGTTTTCAACATGTGTGTTAATAACTATGTATGTATATATGCTTGTATGCATGTATGTATGTATGTATGCATGTATGTATGTAAGTATGTATGTATGTATGTATGCATGTATGTATGTATGTTTGTAAAGATATCTGTATATATGAATGCATGTACGAAGGCATGAGTGCTTGCACGCATATATGTAATTATGTATGTATGTATATTTGTATGCATGTATGTATACATGTATGTATATATGTATGTATGTATGTGTGTGTGCATGTAGGTATGTATATTTGTATGTATGCATGCATGTATGTATGTTTGAAAATATATATGTATGTATGTATGTGTGTACGAAGGTAGCATGTGTGAATGCATGTATGTAATTATGTATGTATGTATGTATGTATGTATGTATACATGTATGTATGCATGTATGTATCCATGTATGCATGTATGTATGTATGCATGTATGTATGTATGTATTCATATTCAATATCTGTTTCAGCTAATATAAGTTCATTAGCTGCTGACAAACGTTTACACAGAAATTTCGATTCGCGCTGTAAAAACCCAACTTTTTCACACATTTAAATTTATTTTGAGCACTTCCGGTCATCAAAAGTCAAATTAATTTATGTGAAAAATAGCCCTAAATGCCCTCTACAGAATGGCATAATTTATTTCTCTTCAAAAATAAATTTTGAATATGTTATAATAGAAAAAATATGAAATTTTTACGAAAATAAAACCTATTTTTATATATTTTAATTTATTTTGAGCACTTCCGATTGTCACAAGACAACTCAATGAGCACGGAAATGTAGCCCCACATTCCCTCTATAGAATGGCATAATTTGCGTCTCTTAATATTAAACGACGGATAAGATATAGCCGATAATCTAGGGGGTGGTATCCACCCCCTGGTACCTCGGGTATATTAGGTATAACTTTTGAACGGTACGGAGTATCATCACAAATTTTACCTCAAATGTGTGAAAATGAACCCTCTACAGCTACCAATTTTATAAAAAAATTATTCCAAACGAAACAAGAAATATTTTGGAAAAACCTAGGGGTGTGGCAACCACCCCCCCTTGGTAGCCCGAGGGTTAATCCGCAAATAACACTCCATTAGTAGGACAAACTTAACTATAAGTGACATATTAATCTACAACAGGTATTTTTTCTTAGAACTTTGGTTTAATAAGAAATTGACGAAAATAAAGGCATTAAAATCTTTTCAAATTTAGGGCCTAGATTGTAAACATAAGTTCGCATAAGTTCATGCTGATCGACATAACGCAACTAAAATCTAATCAGGCGCAAAGACTATGGATGTGTACTAAATTATATGTTGTGCTTAAAATTGTTGCTTATAATTATAGGCCTAAGAAATTTATATCAAAATAATCGTATAAGTGGTCCAACCGTATAAGAGCCAACTATTGTTCCTTATTTTCATCGCTTTTCCCGAGACTGCTACTACACCGTGTCTCAAAAAAAGTGCAGAATTGTTTTTGTCAGAACTTCGTCAAATTTTCCCCAATCTTAATAACTTTTGGTAGGTAGATGGCAAAATGGCTGAAATTTTATGCTATATATAAATTTTCCACCTCACCTGATTCATATCACTGCACTACCTTGTTAAACACAGATGTACCAATTTTTCATATAACGGCGTCTCGAAGCTTGGCTGCACTGAAATCCATTGCATCGAGCCGGATGTCAAAGTGAATGGGCATAAGCCTACTATCGCGACAACCTTCTTGCCCAGAAGATACCGTAAGACATACGCCGGATATCCCAGGGCGAGTTTATTGTCTTTCAACAGGATGGCGCATCAAGCGCGCGACACTGTCTCTTTCCTGGAGTGAGAGACGCCCGACTTCATCCCTCCAACATTGTGGCCACCGAATTCATTGGATCTTAGCCCAGTCGACTATGACATATGGAGTGTGCAGCAGGAGGTTTACCGGTCCAGAATAGCCAACGTCGACGAACTCAAAACGCTCCTGCTTGACGAGTTGGCGCGCTTTGACCATTCGATCGTTGATGCTGCTATCGGCCAGTTGCGTCGCCGTCTAAGAGCTTGTGTCCGTGTATTCGGGGCACATTTCGAGCACCAATTGTAACACTTTTAAGCAGATATGTCATAGCTATTAAAACACACTGCTAAGTAAACCATATTTTACTTTACTGCGTGCTAATTCAGTCGTCAGATAGTTTGTTGCAGGTAATAAAATTTAAGCGTTATATGAAAAATTGGCACATCTGTGTTTAACAAGGTAGTGCGGTGAAATGAGTCAGGTGAGGTGGAAAATTTATATATATAACATGAAATTTCAGCCACATTGCCGTCTACCTACCAAACGTTATTAAGATTGGTGGAAATTTGATGAAGTTCTGACAAAAACAATTTTGCACAGTTTTTTTTAGACACGGTGTAGTAGCAGCACCAGCTTCGCACAATAATTGCCAGGTCACAAACGTCTGGTGCGGTCACCACCATAGCCCATTCGCCCACTTGACTATTGCTCGTCACTCTGCTCGGGTAACTCCGCCACTGGTTGCACTCTGCCAGTGCCAGTCCCAAGCCTAGATAAAGGAGGAGGGCGTCGCTAATGGTCTTTGTTACCACACAGTGACGTTAAACTGCAAATGCCGCCGCCGCTCGGGCCTCCCATCCAATCGAAGTGTGCTTGGACCGAGTCTTATGCTCTGCAGCGCGTCTAACTGGACAAATTCCAAAATTTGGTCATGTTTTCAGCTATATACTGGAGACATTAAACTGGCTTCCTATACCCGGCAGAGTATTGACTTTATTCATTATGAGATCGCTGCTCTGGTTCGGTAATATCAGTTTGGTGATGCTGCACACTATACCTGCGAGAGCTCTGTTCCGCAGGTATCCATGGCCACCACCCCATATGTCCTGCACGAATGGGGTTTGTTCGCACGACCTGCAACTATGCAGAATTGATACCCTCCGTGATGGGTCCAGTGGTCTGCACTGGGCTCCCATAGGAGCCCACGCCTGCTTCCTGTTGCCATTAAGGAAGCAATATTACTGGTAGTTTGTAAGTCCTCAAATCTGCGCTTTTGCCGTGCTAGAGATGGGAGAACTTCTGAGTAGTCCCGTCGGCATAAATAAATGCCATAGCTTTGCGAAGACCACGGGTGAAGATTTATAATGTCAAATACTGTTTGCTCGATGACGGTTAACGAAACAATAGCCAATCCAATGCCTAATCAAATCTAATCTAATATAATAAAACATTTGTAAAGCGCTTCTCACAGCAGAGCTATTCAGAAGCTTAACAGGCCCATGAAAAAATAAATGTCTTTAAGCAGCGAAAAGATGCAGATGAATTTCCTGCCAGAATCATGCCTCAAATTCCAGAGGGAAGATGATTCCACATTATAGGAACCAACAATGGAAAAAGTCCGATGGAGCCCGGGTTAATGAGGTTCGTGATCTAGGTACAAATAGATCAAAGCGGTCAGCAGAACGAAAAGGCGTGAAGATCTTGCAGAAAGAGGCTTGCACATTAAGCCGCAGAAGTATTTAGGCGCTAAGCCATGCAGGGACTCAGTAACTAGGAGCAAGACCTTTATCTGATTCGGACAAAGATCGAAAGCCAGTGAAGGTCAATTTTCATGTATGTGGAGATGTGCGAGTATCGAGGTAGTCGTGCGATAAGTCTAGGAGCAGAATTTAGGACAGACTGCAAAGATTCATGACTGCAAAGATTCATGACCTTAGGAAGCCCATGCAATTAGTATGGAGTTCAGTAGTCAATTCGTGAGGAGATAAAGGCATGTACCATATTCGTAAGCACCTTGGAGAACACCAGATCTCATAATTGCCCTAAGTCGTCTCAAGTAGTAGTAATAGGAACGGGTCAAGAGACAGGTGTTCAGTTAATGTCATAGCACTACACTGTCAAGTGAGACACCCAGATCACGAACACTAGAAGAAAAGATGAAGTCAGAGGAAAATGAGGCCAGTAATTGAAGATCAAGTTTATGTAATTGTTCCTTGGTTCCAAATCAAATCAATTTATTGAGTCTTGAAAAGATTAAGGCTAAGTCTCTTTGCTGTCATCCAAAGGTGGAGATCTTGCAATATAGAGAGCTCATCCTATCCACCAGAGAGATCTGTTCAGAAGGTGAGCCATGCACAAGAGCTTGCCACGTTGCAGTCGCCGCTCCGCGACGCTCCCTTTCTAAACTGTCAGCATGCGCGTATCGACAGGAGGTAAAGCTTTTAGACGAGTTGCGATCAGAGGTTCAGGCCTATGGTTTGGCTATTAAAATTTGTCAGAAATGACTTCACATATGGACGAACGTTAGCATTTTGAGCATATGTATGCTATCGGTAACCACGGCGTCGTTAAGGCGTCGTGAGGGTCGGCTAGGGTTAGCGCCAGGGCAAGTGTCGTCACTTGATACTCAACAAAGATAAGATGTGTCGCTTTCACGATATTGTATTTTTTTCCAATAATAGACAAAAGTTATGAGTCACAAGCTTGCCTACTAACTTACCTTTTACGTACAACTTGCTGGCCTGCAATGGAGCAGTGGATTGGCTGTTTCGTTATCAGTTGTTGTTCAAGCTAATACAACTTGAACAATAAGTTACTGATGACGTCATCTCCGCCTCTGACCTTCGCCAGGCTAGCGAATGCATTTTGGCTACGCATTCCGTTGAAGAGATGCTACAGAAAGTCTGGAATGATCGAACGAATAAATGAGTATGAAAAACGAGGCAGCAGGCAATAGGGGATTCTGATTTAGAGCTCTAACAGCAGGAAAACTTAGAATACCATTTATACTTTCTGGAGGTGACCTATAACAATTATTATGCTATTCCTTAACCTTAAACAGGCAGAAACGTTTCAAATATATTACACGCTGATAGTAAATTGTGTTTTTCATACCAATGAAGCAGAGAATAAAGGCCATCCACATCAGCAGACGGCTTCTAATAATGCTGAGAGTTGTCACAGAAATAACATTGGACGATTTGTTGATGAAATGAACTGACGATTGACGCATTGCCTTAACAGCTGAACAGGAGGAGCTTCCACGTGGATATTTTTGGAAGGTCGTGCTTTCCATTTGATTAGTTGACTTCATCGTTACAACAATGAATAAGATCAACAATATTATTACTCCTGAAAATAAAATATTACAATCCTCGTTTAAACAGACTCTACTTAGAATTACAAACAACTTAATTAGACAGCCACCACCATGACGATTCTTTCAAAATCGTAAGTAATAAAACTATTTCGAAAAGTTAAAAATATCATTGCTTGAGGCAATCAGATTTTGCACGGCTTCAAAGGCCCTGATTTAAATTAAAATTGTAAATTTTTGACCCTATGCAAAAGAGATTCCAAACAGGGGCAGAGTTATAATAACGACCATCAATCAAAAGCTCTAGTGGTCCTCTTCAACTAAATAATATTAAAGCATCTTACACCTGACGATGATTATTTTATGTTCAAATGCACGCTCGTTATTTAATGATAATATGGAAGTGGGATTCTTTGCAAGTATAGGCTAATATCGTTGAACATTCGCTATGCAAGGTTCCACTACAAGTCCAGCATGCATAATTCCTTGGCACGTTCAATTGAGCTTTCAACTTCTCGCTACATTGTTGAATAGTAGATAATATCGCAATTGTCTACAAATTGAAGGTGCTATGAATTTAAGGTCAATGGTAATCTGAATTACGTTCAAATACTCACCTAACACACCGGCCTCTGTTACACGAGTAGCCTCGACTGATCCATACCCAAAGCTATGAGAAGTGCTTTCCGATGTAGCCAATAACGGGTCCAAATGACCTTTCACTGGATCATGTACAGCATACAAGCCACCTTTCATCTTTTCCGCTCCTGTTTCGCCATTCAAGAGAACATCGTTACCTAACACACCCGCCTCTCCAACACATGTAGCCTCGACTGAACCATGCCCAAAGCTATGAGAAGTGCTTTCCGATGTATCGAATAACGGGTCTAAATGTCCTTTCGCAGAATCTTCGACAGCATGCAAGCCACCTTTCATCTTTTCCGCTGCTGTTTCGCCATTCAAGAGAACATCGTTACCTAACACACCCGCCTCTCCAACACATGTAGCCTCGACTGAACCATGCCCAAAGCTATGAGAAGTGCTTTCCGATGTAGCCAATAACGGGTCTAAATGACCTTTCACAGGATCATGTACAGCATACAAGCCACCTTTCATCTTTTCCGCTCCTGTTTCGCCATTCAAGAGAACATCGTTCCCTAACACACCCGCCTCTGTTACACGAGTAGCCTCGACTGATCCATACCCAAAGCTATGAGAAGTGCTTTCCGATGTAGCCAATAACGGGTCCAAATGACCTTTCACTGGATCATGTACAGCATACAAGCCACCTTTCATCTTTTCCGCTCCTGTTTCGCCATTCAAGAGAACATCGTTACCTAACACACCCGCCTCTCCAACACATGTAGCCTCGACTGAACCATGCCCAAAGCTATGAGAAGTGCTTTCCGATGTATCGAATAACGGGTCTAAATGTCCTTTCGCAGAATCTTCGACAGCATGCAAGCCACCTTTCATCTTTTCCGCTGCTGTTTCGCCATTCAAGAGAACATCGTTACCTAACACACCCGCCTCTCCAACACATGTAGCCTCGACTGAACCATGCCCAAAGCTATGAGAAGTGCTTTCCGATGTAGCCAATAACGGGTCTAAATGACCTTTCACAGGATCATGTACAGCATACAAGCCACCTTTCATCTTTTCCGCTCCTGTTTCGCCATTCAAGAGAACATCGTTCCCTAACACACCCGCCTCTGTTACACGAGTAGCCTCGACTGATCCATGCCCAAAGCTATGAGAAGTGCTTTCCGATGTAGCCAATAACGGGTCAAAATGACATTTCACAGAATCTTCGACAGCATTCAAGAACTCATCGTTACACCAGTCAGGGAGGTTAGTTTCTTCCGATGACCAATCAAACCAATTTTTATCATCATTTATAGAAGAAGTCAGTGGACGTGAAGCTCCTCCAAGACTGTAGCCTGAAAACAGAAATCCGTCCACAGGGCATTGAATCTGGTCGATGAAGAACAGGTCCAGATTAAATGGGAAAAAAATCACCTACGCAGACCATAACGCATCGGTCGATATTTTCAAAATGGTTTGCAAGTAGAAAAATCTATGAAAATTGTACATCTACCTTCTCAATGGCTGGCTCGCATTTCCTACCTGCGTGCGATCAACTTGCAATGCCCCGACAGTCAGTTAAGTCTGTATTCACAGCCGATTATCACGGAAGGATTATTTACTGGAATCTCGGGTCTTACGAATTTGGATCGGGTTAATTCACACTCTATGTCAGTACTATCCAACTTGCTGGTACCGTGGGCCGCAGACGTAATAATCTAAAAGCCGTGTCCGCAATAGTAAATTCAAAAGCAAAAGCTAAAAATGAGCGATAATTATTAAAGGTACTGACATTGATTATGAAACATTTTAATGCAAAACGAATGATAATAATATACACTAGCATATACATATAATTCTATACATAAAAATTATGCCATACTATCCACGGCTTACAACGGTTCAGCACCAAAAAACCACAGGGTAACCCAGCCACAGTTTTGTTGGCTCAGCTCCACATACTATAGTAAGCAATGTAGAGCCAAACGTGCATATTTGGTTGCAGATGGTTAATTTTTTGCCGAGTAGGCTGATAAGCAACCATGGGCGCCCGCACATAGGGGCAAGGGGGGCACTTGCCCCCCCCCTGGAAAATTGACACCTATGTTTTTTAACTACTACTTTTGGGTTTTTAACAAATTTCTTTGCATTAATGCACCAAAGATACGAATGATACAGACAGCGAAAGTCATAAATCTACTTTTAGAGATCTGAGATCTCTTTAGAAAAAAAACATGCTGTTATAACTTTCTGCCTTGCTTGTTCAAGCTCTTTGCAAAAACTGTAACAATGACCATTGGCTTTCAAATCTCCTGCGGGCGTCCATGCAAACAGCAGGCCTCTCGATTATGGCCTACTTGAGTGGAGTCCAGCTGTAGTGCAAATAATCACAACTGCAAAATATCTCAAAGTACACTAAAATTACATCAGGGAGATCTGCGTATTCACCAGCATTGCAATTATATAAACCAAGTCTGCTATAAGCCAGGCTCCATTTTGTCCATTTTACAAGTCTCCAGTACAGAATTCAGGGAGGTCAAATTGTAGATAAACTTGGATAAGGGGCTCTGGTTATCACGCCACTGGATTTACACCATTGCAAAACTGACAAAGCGATCTGTTCAAAAGAATTTATACCCATACTTATCTGATCCTCGGATCCTCCACCTTCCTAAACGACACCCGCATTAACATTTACTCTGGCTACCAGACTCGGACCTCTTTCTGACTACTCTTTGAAGTAGGCTTCTAACTCGATGCAGCACATGTGAAAAAGCTGGTGCCCGGCGATTGGCTTTCGAGTGGCGCTTTGGAAGCAGCTAGAGGAGCACTTGCCCCTTGGAAACTGACACCTATTTTTCGATCATTTATTCATTCGTTCATTCTATGACCGTGCGAAGTGGCGAGGACTTGTCGACCAATGTTCCGATCGGAACAGAAGGAACTAAGTCTAAGTTAGTCATTCTATGGACTTATATAGTGTACCTTTAGTAAACTACTTTTTAACATCTACTTTTAGATTTCTAACAAATTTCTAAGAAGACTCTTCGTATTAAAAATTATACACAAATTGAAACTGATAAATTTGCGTAAGAAACCTCTTTGAAAAATACCCATCTTCTTAATTTCCAGCTTTGCATTTTCAAGCTCTTGCTACTAAAAATTTTCGAAATTTTTTTGCCCCCCCCTGCAAAAATTTCTGCGGGCGCCCATGTAAGCAACGCAAGCATAATCAAATCATCATTCTGGTTACATACAATCTAATATAAATAAATGAATGTGTAATGTGAATGCTGCTTTACAATTCTCAAAGCTGAAATAACGGTATGATTACAGAATCAGTTCACCAGCTAAGCTGGATTTAGGAACTGGATGTCTTCCAGGTGCTCAACTGCCCGTGTTTTCTGGTTTCGTACGATCATTCTTTGCAACTGTGAACGCTCATGAAAAAGTTTGACTTACCAGCGGACCAGGATACGAAGACAATCCATATCAACAGCAGCTGATAATTCAAAATATGACGAGATGTCACATAAGCGATCTTGTCAAACTTGCTGGTAAGAAGAGGCGACGAGATACCCATTCTCCTCGTAACAGCTGGGACAGCCCAGGGATCCAATCTAAGATACGGCACGTGGCTAGTATTTCCTGCATAAAAATAACTGCTGCTCATGTAGGCTAAATAGCAGAATATAGGCCTTAACAGAACCTAATTTAAGAATAGCAAACCATAACACAGGCTTCTATCATAGGTATAGTGCTTAATGGAAGAGATCATAATAGCTTATGCTCCGTAGTTCCCCACTGAAACTCAGTTTTAAAAAGAAAGGCATCTATCATTCAATGCTGAGTTAAGAATTAAGTGAGCCTATTCATATAGTATGTCCATAGCAGAATCAATTAACATGCGGCCATAAAATTTGTAGGCCTACAGAAATTTTAAAATAACGTTCACTAGAGTATAAACCGTGTTTGATTCAAATTCAAAATAGTGTATCTGGATGACTAAAAATGTTATTATTTAATTGACTAAATCCAATTAAAAGTAAAATTAACCCATTAGTGACCAAAGTGGTAAAACCCAACAAATTAAGTTGTAGTAATCTCAACAACTTGGTGCAGTAACATGGCTGGGAACTTATTTATTGATTGCTGCTACAATATGAGTACTTTCCATACAGTCCGTTAAAACATACATTGTGGTAATACTTGTGGCTCCCAGGATAAAGGTTTCCATCACATTTTTCAAGCTTTGTAATGGCAGTTTGTGTTTCCTAGTACATTCCAATGATTGTTACCATCGCATTGTACATCAGGCTTACAGTACTGCAGCAGCACGTTGACCTTGATGGATGGTACGCCAAGCACTTGAGTACTGGATGGTACGCCATGACAACTGTGTACACTTACAGACATTTTGTTGCCTGAAGTCAAACTATCGCCACCTTGGTAAACTTTGTAAGAGATACCAAGCTATGTCAAACAGGTATACTGATTGGCTGTCACAATTTCATTGCCTGATTCATATCATGTAGCAAGCATCGCGCCGATCTTACTTATCAACACTGCCCATGCCTTCATTGCAGAGCAGGAACATGGGAGTTTGAAAACAGACAATCTTCTGGTCCTGCACACGACCCTCGTCCACCATCCCAAAAGTTCATGCACTGGAAACTATTGTAGGCCTACATGGGCTTATATCCTATACAGGGTGGGCACATCTTGAACCAAGTGCAAAACAGTGGAAATTAGAAATGAGCCAAAGCCTACGTCGAGAGGGGATGGTCATTGGCCAGCCTGGGCAGGAAGGACAGGGATTGAGTCCGGTCCCCTCGTGAAGGGGGGGTAGAAGCCTCTTACAACACAGCGGTCACGCCAGCATATCATCAGTATAGTGAGGCATGATACTAGTTCTTTACGCCTGGCTGCTATGGGTTTCAAAGTAAATTGACCTATGTATTACAATGTACAGGTTTCTCAAGTACAGGTTTCTCATGTACATGCATCGCCATATCCAAACTCATGCCAGAAGTGCAAAAGTCTACAAGATTCAAATCAAATATAGTGAGTCGCCAGTGTGAATAAATTGCAGGCTGATGCGTACTTCATACTAAGTAATGCAACGACGGAGGCAATTGTTGGAACAATGACGCTTGGAGACTTGCTGTGGGAAACGTCATCCCTAGGCTAGTGCCCGACGTCCGTTACAACGGACGCTTACATTGCAATCGAAATTTTCTTAGGAAAACTTTCGGTAATTGGTATAATATTCTGTCACCATATTGACCCATATGGTTACTATAAACAACATTTACACATTCTCTAAGTTCTTCCTGGTTCAATACCAATCAAAAATATAATTACCAGTGGTAGCGAGAATTGTCGACATGTTGCAGTAGACAAGCAATAAAATATTTGCAGTTAACATAATCCGGCAATCACAATAGTGGAATGCATCTAGCCTATTGAACCACCAATTAAAAATAGTGATAAACATATTATGCAGTTGCCTCTTATTTTGGCTACGGGTTTTCTAAGCGTCCGTTATAACGGACGCTCGGCACTAATGGGTTAAAACAGTATGCTACAGGCATTTTAAATGTCACTTAATCCTTTATCTGCACTTTGATCAAAGTAGGCCTAGAGATAAAGAATCTACTGCATGTTCACTAGATTGAAAGTTCCTTGGAACGCCATCGCACTTTAAATGCCTATAGTGGACTGCCATTCTGATAGATGACCCAGTTATAATAATATAAAAAATTGTTTAATTGAGCGCCTGCAAACGCGCTGTGCTTTATTATTATATTCGTTTAATGGTAACAAAAATTGATAGAACACCGTTATCAGGCACCAAAAAGCAGTTGATCAAATACAATATATTATATTGTATTTCTGTCATTTTATGCTCTCATCCCAAGACAAATGCATTTGTCTTGGGATGAGAGCATAAAATGACAGAAATTACAAAAAGAATGATTCTACGTTTATATAGGCTATTAGTTAATGAGATTAGACAATACGATCCATGAAAAGGTACCAAGTCTTAGTAATGGAGTTAGAGCTACCACAACATAGATTAATTATTACTGGACAGAATAAATAAAAATTAAGTTAATATCTTCTCATTTCCCGAAGATATCAGGATTCACACGACATATGAATTAATCGTTAAAAAAAGTAAAATTATATTTGAAACCCATAGAACAATAATCCATGAAAGGTACCAAGTCTTAGTAATGGAGTTAGAGCTACCGCAACATAGGTTAATTATTACTGGACAGAATAAATAAAAATTAAGTTAATATCTTCTCATTTCCCGAAGATATCAGGATTCACACGACATATGAATTAATCGTTAAAAAAAGTAAAATTATATTTGAAACCCATAGAACAATAATCCATGAAAGGTACCAAGTCTTAGTAATGAAGTTAGAGCTACCACAACATAGGTTAATTATTACTGGACAGAATAAAAAAAAATTAAGTTAATATCTTCTCATTTCCCGAAGATATCAGGATTCACACGACATATGAATTAATCGTTACGAAAGGTAAAAAATAGACCCCAACGTCCTTTCAGGCTGGTTTCCGACGAAACTGTGAACTAAGACTTGGTACCTTTTCTTGGATTGTGATTTATCATCATTCATGAGCATAGGGTGCCTGTCTATACAAAGCCCAAGTGATGCAATGTCTGTCATGCATCTTTGGTTGGCAATACAAAGTTGTGATGGCGTGGCCTCAATTATTGGTAGGGACAAACAACAACCGGTGGGGAAAATGGTCGAAGAACATGGTCCAAGTCGTTTCTGGAAACGGCAGCTAGAAAACGAGCATTAGCAAGATATTTCTGCGGCCGTAGGTGAGTCATTTGGCAAGTACCCTGATCGACGGACTCTTGATAATTCAGCCTTACATGTACAAGTTATGCAGTAATCTTAATTAACATCAAACTTAACTAGGGTAATCTATCGTTTTAATTGGATATATTATTGGTAGGTTACTTGTTTTTTTATCCGACCACCAAGACACCGTTGCAGCGTTGTTATCTTTAATAAATCCAACTTCTAGTTTGTCGAGAATCCTTTTAATCGATCCAGCTTCTGTTTAGGCAAGAATTTGTTCGATAAATCCCGCTTCTATTTCGTCATTGCATGGGATTTAGCGTTTATGGCATACAAGCTGGATTGACGAAAAGAATTCTTGCTAAATAGAAGACGGATTGATGAAAATAATTTTTAATTCAAAAGAAGTGGGACTTGCGAAAACATTATTGCTGAACTTGGAGGTGGATTGATGAAAAATAATTATCATTTAGACAGAAATTGGATTCATAATAAAACAGTGTTCGATAAAAAAACCCACCTGGATTGATTAAATGAAATCTTTCCTAAATGGAAGTCTGATTGATGAGAATGATTCATGTCAAAGTAGAAGCCGGATTGTTCAAAAATCATGATGCTGAGCCAGTCCAAAATTTTTTATAATTTATTCCGCTAAAACGATAGATTACCCTTAACTACAAACTGAACCGACAGCCTGCAATACACGACGCTAATAGCAGCCTGCAAAGCATGTTTGCCCAAAAGGGCTCGAAGCCTCGAACTCGTTACCTCTCGCTCGCTCTCTACGCCAGCGTGTTAACCATTACTCTACCGGGCCCCAGCTTGATCATGAGGTAAACGTTTATTTTATCTTATCTTATCTTATCTGACCATTTATAAAGCGCTTCTCGCAGCAACAGCTTTTCAGAAGCGCTCCCAGTGCGCTCAACCCCAACAAAAAAGGCAAGTTTTTAGACGAGAGAAAAACGAGGATACACTACCAGAAAGGATGGCAGAGCGAACTGATGGGGGAAGCCGATTCCATAGGGAGGGACCGATGCAGGCAAATGATCTGGATTGAGCCATGGCGGTCCTGACTCGAGGGACAAAGAGGTCAAGGCGATCAGAGGATCTAAGAGGACGCAGCGAGGTGGTAGAAAGGGGGCGAAGTATCTGATCGCACAGATACTTCGGAACAAGACCGATTTGAGACTTAAGGACCAGAATCAGGACTTTAAATTGTATGCGGACCGAGAGAGGAAGCCAGTGAAGTTGTTCAGTCATGAATGTAGAAATGTGGGAGAGTCGAGGAAGACGGGCAATGAGCCTAGCAGCAGCATTGAGTACAGATTGCAGAGGAGCTAGACGAACCTGAGGCAGGCCAATAAGGACAGAATTACAATAGTCAATCCGAGAACATACAAAAGCGTGAACAATTGAGGTAAAGATCTAAGATTTATTTATTTTTTTTTTTCCTCAACCAAAACAACAAACATGATACAATTATGGCATTGAATAATACATTAACATTATTTGGTGAAGAAGGGGAGACCCAGAAGGGATAGAAAATCCCGCTGATAGGGCCACCCATAATTCATGTAAAATATAACAGAAAAACATGACAGAACATTCAATTGTAGGAATAAAAAATGATGAGGGAGAGAGAAAAAAATATTAAGCAATCGAAATTTCTGTATATAACGAGAAAAAAACAACTCTTAACTAATGACTTAACTAAATACTTAACTAAGGGCTTGGCGAAACCACTGAGCAAAAACCATAACCATTACATATCAGGAAGTGTGTTAAGTAGATAAAGGCGAAGTTTATGCTTAAATAATCTTGTGTTAGGTAGGGAATGAAGATATGTAGGGAGAGAGTTCCAACATTGCACATGGGAGCCAGTATATTGTATAGAGAATCGACGAGTGTTAGTATGTGCGTAGGGAAGGTCATAAACAGTTAATTTTCTAGTTGAATAAGAGTGGCGATGAAAGGTATGGTTAAAGAAATCATTAAATACAAGTGGTAATAGGCCATGGTTATAGCGGTACATAAACTCTCCTATTTGCAAGTGCCTAATTTGATCGATCTTTAATAATCCAAATTTCTTGAAATACAGAGCGGTGTGGGCTCGGCGAGGAATATTAGCTATAAAACGGATTGCATATTTTTGAAGGGTGACTAGTCTGATAAAATTAGATAAATTTGTAAGTAGACGTCCAAATTAAATTACAGTAGGTTAAATAAGGATAAATAAGAGAATAGTATAGCATAGACCGGATAGAGACAGGAATCAGTTTAGATGAGCGAAATAGCACACCAACAGTCTTAGCAATTTTGCTAGAGATATTATTGATGTGTTCCTTCCAATTTAGATGCTGGTCAATGTATACACCCAAAAATTTTGTGGAAGTCACTTGGGTGATAGGAGTCCCTTCAATAAGTAGAATAGGAAGTTCATTGGGATATTTTTTCTTATGGGATCTGAAGTGGATGTAGTTGGTTTTATCCAAATTTAGAGTAAGTTTATTAGATCGAAACCAATCAACGACTCGGTGAAGCTCAGAATTTACAGTGTTGAATAGGGTATCAATAGATTTATCAGAATGAAATAAGTTAGAATCATCAGCAAATAGCACAAAATACATGGAAGGCGATACATTTGGTAAATCATTAATATAGATTAAAAATAAAAGAGGTCCAAGATTAGATCCTTGAGGGACACCGTGAGAAATGAGTTGTAGATCAGAATTACAATTATTAACAGAAACCAGTTGAAAACGATTTTCAAGATAGCTAACAAACCATTGTAATAATTGTGTCCCTCTAATTCCATAGTTATAAAGTTTTTTGATCAAAATATGATGATTTACAGAATCAAAAGCTGAGACAGATTTGCGAATAGCCCTGAGACGTCTTAGCTGGAAGTAGGAAGAGCGAGTAAGATTGGTAATGTGCTCAGTGAAGGTAAGATAACTATCTAGGGTGATACCTAGGTCTCGAACACTGGAGAAGAAGTTGAAGTGAGGAAAAGTTTGAGAGAGCAGTGTGTAGTCAAGTTTTTGAAGCTGTTTAGGAGTGCCAAACCAAATCAACTGGGTTTTGGAAGAGTTCAAAGAAAGACGATTAGACGACATCCACAGATGAAGATCTTGAAATAGAGCGTCAATTTGACTTGCAAGAAGGAGTTCAGCTGAAGGGGGTCCATGGACATAAGATTGGACATCATCAGCGAAAAGGTGGCCAGTTGCAGAGTGTCTAGGGAAAAGAGAGGTAATACCAGCCGTGTAAAGGATAAATAGGAGTGGGCCTAGGACAGAACCCTGAGGAACACCCAAGACAACAGGGACCCACTGAGTCCTAGAGTCGCCAGAGATGATCATTTGGGTGTGATCAGACAGGTAGCACCGAAACCAAAGAAGAGGAGAACCCTTGAGTCCACAAGAGGTTTCAAGTCGTTGTAGCAGAATCTCATGATCGACCATGTCAAAGGCTGCATAGACATCGAAGAGAGCCAAAAGAGTGACATGAGACTTGTCAACAGCAGAGTATATATCAGAAAGTATGGAGAGGTGGGCTGTTTCCGTGGAGTGGTTAGCTCTATAGCCAGACTGGTGGGAAGGAAGGAGTCCCGATTGCTCAAGATAGGGAAGAAGTTGCATTGACACAAGTCTTTCAAGAGTCTTAGACAGAAAAGATAGATTTGAAATAGGTCGATAGCTTTGACTGAGACCAGGGTCAAGATTGGGCTTCTTGAGTGCAGGAAAGACTTAAGGGCCGTTTTTGCGAGGCAGGAATGCAGCCCTCACCAAGTGACCTGTTAAAAAGATACACAAAGAAAGCAGCAATGTCATCAAGAATGTCACTAATAATAAAAGGAGGTAGAGGGTCCAATCCACACGATTTCAAATTAACAGATGCAAAAACTGAGCGAAGATCCGATTCAACGATGGGACGGAAGCCGTCGAAGACTGACGTCGTTGATGAGAACGTGGGAGGAGCGTTGGCAGTAGACGCACGAAGACGGTCAGTCTTGGCGTTTTAGTGTCGTGAACTATACGCGATTGCACGAGTTTCAGTGCAGGACAATAATTTAGCAACCTAAACTACGGTTTAACCCACAATAATATTAGCATGACATTACACATCGACATCGCGTCGCTCTTTAGTCCATAATGTAATATTGGAGATTGAAATCGAAGTAAACTCACTTGGCAGCCATTTGCAATTCCCTGTCGTCTCGTTCTCGAATGCCACTCTCAATTTAAAAAAGGCCAGATCCGGCCGAAAAAAGGCTAGAAACGGCTAGATTGCGAATTTCTATTTAAAAAACATGGATTATTCGGGCTTGAAATTTCTGAGAACCTTTTTCTGTCATCCGTCGAATAAAATTTGCTCCTTTTCCCCGTAAAAAATTATGGCATATGCAGTATATTCGTTTAATTTAAAAGTAAGACAATCAGGGTGACATAACGCACCAAGTTACAGGTCAAAGATGTAATATAATACAATACAATACAATTAAGCATTTATATCGCGCTTTAACAAAACAAAGTCTTGCACAAGAGCGCGATTCACTCCAGATCTAGTTATAGGCCTAATGTAGCGAAAATAAATAAATTTTTAACTTAGATTTAAACTCCACAACGGATATACAGTTGTACACGGGGGGTCCGTAGCTCAGTGGAGAGAGCGTTGGCCGATAAACTGAGAGTCATTATCGCGACCCGGGTTCAAGCCTCGCTCAGGGCAAAAATTTATTTGAATTTTCTGTTAGCTGCCAGTGGCGCTTTCTGTTGTGTTGTTTGCCTCGGGTCGGTTGAAAAATAAGTTAGCCCCTCCTGGCTTGGCCGACCAGGAGCGTTCCAACACTTAGGACATTATTGTTAAGTTACCGAGCCTGTTGCAGCCGACCTGCGTGTCGTGCGAAGCTGGCCGTATTTCGTATAACCTTGTACCTGTAGGCCTAATCGTTCTGCGGTGTGTCAGATTGAATTTGAATAAACGAATATTATTATTACTGTCGAATGGAAATTGGGAGACTATTCCATTCTTTGGGTCCTGATACTGCGAAAGCATGGCTTCCAAACTTCCTGTTTGTGCGAAGTGTAGCAAAGTCACTTCTAGACGACGATCGAAGTCCTCTAGAATTCAAGGCGAAACATGTCGTGACCATGGATGCAATGCACGAGGGAGAGATTCCGGAGTGATATACATCAGAAGGAGAATTTGAAGTAAATGCGTGCACGGATGGGAAGCCAGTGTAGGCTAGTTGTTTCAGTGTATATTAATGTGGTCTCTGGGACCAAGTCCTTTCATCAGGCGAGCGGTCGGGTGTATAAATGAGGACAGGGGTTGAAGACAGTGTTGACGAAGCAAGACCAGATAGGACAGGGAGTTGCAGTAGTCGAGACGAGAGATGACGAGGGTTTGAGTGAGAATACGAAGGCAGGTTTAATTGAGGCGACGTTTCACTTGTCGAATTCGACGAAGATGGAAAAAGTATGCTCTGCAGACCCGCATTATGGTAGGTGCTAAGGGTGCTGCAGCACCCGGACCCGCCTTTTTCTTGCAGAAAAAAATCGATTCGACAATTTATTGAATATAGGCATTGGCAAAGTCACTCCTCCTTGTTGAGCCGTAGGTCAATCGACATTAAATTTTCTAACATGTAGTTCGGTCAGGTTATTATTATTATTATTATATTCGTTTTAATTGGCAACAAAACTGATAGACACACCGCTATCAGGTACACAAGTTAGTTCAACAAACGAAACACAATTATAGGCTACCTAAAATTGTTTATGTCCATAACAATTGAATCCATCTTATAGGATGAGTGAAGAAAATTTCGTAAATAATTTCAAAAAGGAATGATTTGATGTTTTTATACTAGGGTGATATGAGAATTAGCCTAGATCAGTTGACATAATTAATGGGCATAGGTGGCTTCCTATACAAAACACGTGAGATGAAGTGTCTGTCGTCTTTGACTGGCAAAAAAAGTTGTGAGGGCGTGGTCTCAATTGGTAGGAACGATCGACAACCGGTGGGAAAAGCGATCGAAGAACGTGGAAACCGTTTCTGGAGACTGCTGCCAGAAGACGGACATCGGCAAGATCTACCACTTCAGTAGCAGTAGGCGAGTCATCAGGCAGGTACCCGGAACGACGAACTCTTGCCAAAAGACGTTCAATTTTGGCCCGGTCATTGGCGGTAGCAAAGCTCCACCAGGAAGGAGCAGCATATAACAATTTGGAGACAGTAGTTGCTTTAGTGACTATATGAAGAGCATCAGATGACAAACCATGGGCTCTTAACGTCCGCATGGGCGCCGACTCTGCGAGGCCCGTGAGTGCTCAGCACCACCAGAAATTGGTCATGCGAGGCCCGCCTATGCATGGGCACCACCAGAAATCAGTCAACAAGATGTGCTTTTTATGATATTTCTCTGTTGGAATTGCTTATCTATAAAAATTTAAGTCTTAAATCATATCTTTTACTTATTTTCTGTTATCTCAGTTAGTCTGCCTTGCTATTACTCCAGTTTAACCCCGTCCGGTAGTCTGAACTCCATAGGCCTGCTATCATTTGGAAAACGAGAAAACCTCGAAATCCTACTCATTCGATCCGCTTCAGCCATTTTTTTTAATTACGGACGAAGGCGACGATTTGATTGACTTTCTTTTATTGTACATAGGCCTACTATAATAGGCTGTATAATGATCCTCACTGCGCGAGAATCACCTCCAGCATCACAAAAGTTGGATATGTTTTGTCCGCGTTAATTAACAAATCAGCCATGACTAAATTGTCTGTGAAAACTATATGAAAAACTGTCTTCCACAATGTTAATATTGGCTCACTAGATAGTGTCTAATGTAGACAGAATGTTTTGATTTATTGTGCAAAATTTGAGTCTGTTGAGTGTTGACCTAATTAGGGGAGAGTGCTCCAAGATGCCCATGGTAACGAAGAGTGTGCTTTTCTTCTGCGTGGATTCCAAGAGAAGTACATGTTGACCCAAAAAGTGATCACATTTTTAAGCAATTGGGAAGAGCAATTATTGAAGTCTTAAATCATATCTTTAAACAATGAAACAATGGGGAAATTTTGATGGGATAAAAGCTTAAAATGTCACTATTTCTTGTTGTGTGGAATTTTTTAAACAACAGCAAGGATGCTTTTCAAGTCTTAAACCACAACAATTTTGTAAAAATGACAGCCTAAGATGCTACCATCGCAGTGTGGCAAGAAAAAACAAAAAATGATTAGGAGCACATGCCCTCCCCAAGCCTCTAGCTTCGGCCCTTCCCTGCTCAGCGATCGTGCATTGGCTGCGAGTTCGTGCCCTAAAACCATGAACAAATCTCCGCCTATGAACAGAGGTAATTTCAATAACTCTCCTATTAAAAAGGCTTAAATAAATTTTCCCGCGCTCACGCGCGGATTTCTTTCACATTCGTTTGGGCACTCACGCTCTTTGGGTCAACTCGGCGCCTGTGGGCATGCAGTGACCCAGCACAGGAGGAAATTACGTCAATTACATGAGAGGTGACACGAAGATCAGAGTTAAGGGTAACTCCAAGTATGTTCATAGATGTAACTCTTTTTAGTCCCACCAACAGCTCTGGAGCATCAGCACCATGACGAGAGAAGACGATCATTTCTTTTTACTTTTCTGTATTCAGACAAAGTTTTTTTCTTAATCCTCTATCGGAAGTGATCTAGTTTTTGAAGATTATTAATGTTCTGGATGGTTTAAAAGTTGGATTGCTGCAAATGTATTGAGTAAATTTGGCCTGAAACTTCGACAACGTTAAAACGTCGTAAACTTAAGAAACGCGGTTTGTGGGTTTAAGTTTTTGTATGCGCTCGACCGACCCACTGTGCACTACCTATATACACCGTGAGGCATAAAAAACAAAGCCCCTAGAAAAATTGTTATCATTTTAACAATATTCAAGCAATGTCAATGAAATTCTGGAAATTTATAGCTAAATGCAGGCAATGTAAACAGATTTTCAGTTTGTACTCGAACTGTCCGCCTTTAGCTTCTACGCATGCGCGAAGTCGCTTGCGCCATACATGCACTGCTGAGTCAATAATTCGCTGGTCAAGATTGTTCCAAGCTTGCACGATTCGCTTACGAAGATCTTCAAATCACGGACCTTTGTTTTTGTACACCATTTCCTGCTTCTCGTAGCAATACTCAAAATGATCGTCTGTATGTAGCAGTGAGAACTCGAAAGAGGGATATTGCAGCGACCGCCTTTTACGCACAAGTGCGACGTTTAGCAAATCCCTGACGGAGCCAGTCGGTGTTTCTTCTCTGGAGCGCGCCGCGCACGTCAATTCACTTTGTTAAACCGGGGGTAAAAATCAACGGTCAGCACTACAGAGATGTTTTGCTCATGGAAGGCCTTCTACCTGAAATTCGAGAACTCTGAATTTTACATTTTCCAGCAAGGTGGTACTCTAGCGCACAGAGCTCGAGAAACGGTTGCACTTCTGACGAATGAAACTCCTGACTTCATAATTCCTACACTATGGCCCCTTACAGCCCAGATCTGAATCCCGTCGATTATAAAATATGGGGTTGCACGCAGGAAATGGTGTACAAAACAAAGGTCCTTGATGTTGAAGATCTTCATAAGCGAATCGTGAAAGCTTGTAACGATCTTGAACAGCGCATTTATTGACTAGGCGGTGCGTGAATGGCGCAAGCGACTTCACGCATGCGTAGAAGATAAAGGCGGACAGTTTGAGTACAAACTGATAATTTTTTTACATTGCCTGCTATTTAGCTATAATTTCTCTAAATTTCATTGACATTGCTTGAATGTTGTTAAAATGATAACAACTTTTCTAGGGGCTTTGTTTTTTATGCCTCACGGTGTATATTATATACATATATAGTATATACGGGTATATATATATAATAATATACATACAACATCGTTTCAGCTTATTGTCGACACGGATGCCCAGTCTCTGACAGCTTTGATAATAACATTGACTTTTTTCGAAAATTAAAAGTTGCTACTATAATATTATCTGTTTCGATTCACTTGACTAATATTTAATAATAAAGTTGGCTGGTTAGAGGATCAGATGGGCGAAACCATAAAACCGAGCACTTTTTTACATTTGGAAAGCAAATCTTATAAATCTTATAGACTAATCTCAGTGACTTAGTGAAGCATTGCAAATTCTCTTTAGAGCAGTGGCGGCGCCAGGATTTCAGGTGTTTTTTTGGGGGGGGCTAAATGGGGTAAATCGTCAATTTTTTTTTTTACATGGGGAAAAAATGGATGGCCTTCTTTAGGGGGCTTAGCCCCCTAGCCCCCCCCTAGCGCCGCCACTGCTTTAGAGTACCATTTCCGCCTGGTTCCTCTTCAATCGGTAGGCCTACTTAATGCATCTGCCCGTTTGATTGCCCACCTCCCTCGTTTCTCTCACATTTCGACTTTCATGACTGAGCATCTTCACTGGCTTCCTTTGACTGCCCGGATTCAATATAAAATTATTTTTCTTACCTATAAGATTTTTTGGGTCAAGCGCCTCGCTACCTTTGTGATCTTATTAGGAAGCCTTTCTCTGCTACCGTTGGACGTCCTCTCCGCTCTTTAGACCGTCATGATCGTCTTGTACCACGATCTCGGACTGCCACAGCCCAACATCGCGCCTTTGCCTCTGTCTGTCCTTTACTGTGGAATGGCGTTCCTACTATTATTCGTGCCCAGATTTTATCTGGAGGCTTTACTTTTTCTGCTCGTTGTCTTAAGACTTTTCTTTTTCCAGGAGTTCTTCGCACTGGGAGCGCCTCTGATTAGATTGTACTGTGAGAGGCTCTTTATAAATCCCAAAATAGAATAGAATAGAATAGAAATCAAAAAGTTCAGCAAACAAAGCAACTGAGTCAGGCATAGGCCTAGTTGTGACTTTGCGCGCGTAATAAATTTATGTAATAATAATAATAATAATAATAATATGGGTCAACTCTTTATGTAAAATTAATGCTTACGCTTCATTTGAAAAACAATCAACGAGAGTTAGACCTATGTTATTGGTTTTAAATGGTAGGCCTAATGTGGACAAACAGCCACAGAATTTTGCCCTACCGGAAGGCTGCCATCACTTTGTCACGCTAGAAATTTGCCCTGCCAGAAATTTTTCTCTGCCATAATTTTTCCCTGTGAAAACTTTTGCCAAAATATTGCCCTACCACAATTTTTTCCCTGGCAGAATTTTGCCCTGCCAGAAACTTTTCCTGGCAGAACTGTTGCCCTGCCAGAATTTTGCCCTACCAAAATCTTTCTCTCACAGAACTTTTGCCCTGCCAGTAGCCTACTTCTGCACTGTTGATATTTTTGCAATGCCAGAGAGCTGACGAAAGGACGTGAACACTGAACAGTAAGAAACAATATGCCCGAACAAATTCTGGCAATGCAAAATTTCTGGCAGGGCAACTACCAGGGCAACGACAAGGGCAACGGATTTTTTTACCAGGGCATTTGCCCTGCCATGCCCTGGCGTTGCGCCGCCACTGCCTGTGTCCAACACATTTCCTTTGCCTCTCCTAAACTATGTGTACTATATCAGGGCTCTTTCTTCGCCGATCATTCAGTGACCTTGGTACAAGAAGATCATGACGCTCTAAAGAGCGGATTATCAGAACATTCTTGGAGTCTGCGAAAGAAATCGTATGTTTAATTTTATTAGACCCCAACAGGAACTTAAATACAAGAATTACGATAAACTGAGAAGAAGACATTAACAGGAATCTTATAGTGGAGCGGCCTGGAACCATAATGTGAAGGAATTGTTCACTTTGTGATACAAGCATGAAATTTGGTACATACTACGAAAATGTCCTTAGAAAAAGATTTGGCTATACGGCCATCGCAGATTTGACCCCTGGCCCAAATGGCAGCCATTTTTCAAAATGGCCGACCAGTTTACATATTTTCAATTAGCTCAGCTTCCAGTACACTTAGAATCGTCATCTTGGTGTCTAGACATACATAGTTAGAGGCGAGGATTCCACCAGAACTATTGAAAATGTTCCCCACGGCTTCGATGGCGGCCATTTTCCAAAATGGCGACCAAAATACGGATTTTTCACTTTCTCAGCTCCCCGTACACTTAGAATCGTCATCTTGGTGTCTAAACATACATAGTTAGTGGCAAGGATCGCAACAGGGCCATTGAAAATGTTCCCCACGGTTTCAATGGCGGCCATTTTGGAAAATGGCCGACCTAAAAAACTATATCTCAATATATCGGCTTCCAGTACACTTCGAATCATCATCTTGGTGTCTAAACATACATAGTTAAGGGCAAGGATTCCAACAGAGCCATTGCAAATGTTCTCCATGACTTCAATGGCGGCCATTTTTCAAAATGGCCGACCTAAAAAAGGATATTTCAATATCTCAGCTTTCAGTTGACTTAGAATTACCATCTTGGTGTCTAAACATACATAGTTTGGTGCTAGTATTCCAACAGAGCCATTGCAAATGTTCCCCATGGCTTCAATAGCGGCCATTTTCCATAATGGCCGACCAAAGTGTGGATTTTTCAATATCTCTGCCATCCGACCAAGACACCATAAAGAGATTTCCTATAAGATAGGCTACCCATATTTCAGTAAACTTATAGACTTCTTATAGGTCTAAACTTTTAACTTTTTTATTATGGTAAAGACGAAACCCATTTATTTTACAATAAAACTTTGACATGGTAAAGACGAAACCCATATCTTTTGCAATAAAACTTTGACTTTGTTATCTTGTGGCGGAAACGAGCCCTCGAGTGGATCAACCCGGCTGCAGAAGCGGCTGCCCTCTCGGTCCGTAGGATGGCCGATTACCGATCGGGCGGGTGCCAGTCCAAATATGCCCGCGTGTCGTCTCAGTAGGGAGACGCGAGTCCGCCTTCGTCGTCTTTCGAAGGTAGTGCAGTTCTTCCGGTCGACTCGCCCAGTCCAACAGACACAACGCCGATGAAGAAAGAAACAGTTTATTGAAGCGATCACTACACACTGCTGCACGACCATACGACTCTTACACGCTAGCAAACCTGACGACTGACTGCTTCACTTCTCGCTTCTGGCCTCGTCTAGCTAGCTTCGAGCCTGACTCGCTTAACTACAGAACAACGAGCTCCCTTATATATCCGAAAAGAGGGAGTGGGAACCAGGGTCCCAAAACACGGGAGGCCGTGGGCTAAGCCTCGGGAGACCGTGGGCTAAGCCTCGGGAGGCCGTGCCTAGAGGGGCCGCGGTCAAATCTCGGGAGGCCGTGGGATAATCTCGGGAGCCCAATTCAGAGAGGCCACCTAAACTCGGGAGGCCAATTCAGAGAGACCACCCACATCAAAGGCGCTGCCGCGGGAGGCCGAGAGGCAGCCTTCCTACATCAAAGAATACTGCCGCCGAAGGCAGGGAGGCCAATTACAAGAGGCCGACTACATCAAAGAACACCGCCGCGGGGGGAGCGTGGGAGGCTGAGAGGCTGCCTCTCTAAATCAAAGAGTACTGCCGCCGAAGGCATGGAGGCCAATCAAGCGGCTATCACGGGAGGCCGAGAGGCTAATTACGGCGGGAAAACCAAGAGGCCGATCGTGACGGGAAGGCCAGAAGGCCATGACCAAGCAAGGGAAGGCCAACGGGACCACCCAGTGGAAACACAGCTGGCGGGGTGGGGCAAGAGGACCCCAATTTCGCCAAAATCCTCCCCCCTCCACGCTAAAAAATGTCCTCATTTTCGAACAATAAACGCGGCCAACAGGCCTAAACAGAGTCCATGACGTCCCCAATGAGTCTCTCAATTAACCAATGCGATGGAGCAATAACAGTCCTTGTAGTTCCCGACACGACAGCTCGAGACACGCAATGCACTCAGTGCCAGAATGAGTCCTCACGGGACAACTTCGAACAACATCGATTCGGGTCGTTTCTCGACCAAAACTGAACACATAACTCTTAACTAACGTAAACAATTAACCATCCCCTTTCTCGCAGTGGGATTAAACGCATGATCGTATACAATGTGTTATACAGACAGTTCAATAGTCTCACCATTGTCCAGTGTTCCAGTAGACTCAATCGTCCTCATCAACTGTCTTTATTGATAACGGGCAGGTCGGCGTACAGTTCGTCTGGGGCGCCGTTCCGCCCGGTCGGCGTCCGGGGCCATAGTTTTACCTCCACGTCGCTTGGGCGAGAACGCGAAGGCGGGATAGGTCCGACCGCCTCGTCAGATCCATCCTGACGGCCAGCGGCAGCAGCTGACGTCATCTGCCGCGCGTCGAACAGGTGGGATGAACGGTCGTTCTCCGTCAACAGGCGGCCACGAGGCGGGTCCAGGTCTCGTCTCGAACTTCCGAATGGCTGCATTTGGCCCCTCCCCAGGAGGAGTGGACCCAAATTAACCACCACTATTCCCACCCGTGTCTGTATAACGGGCGTGTGTAAGCGACTAAAGGGTATACCTCTACCCGGGACACACTTAACCCAACTATCCCGATACACGCCAGACCGTACCGGTAACTTTACTCTTCTAAGCGCTAATCTAAGCGATTTCTCCGTCAGTCGATCGTCTGCGCAAGACTCAATGGCGCTTACGTCAGTAACCCACCCACTCGCTACAGATTCAATTAGGTCGCCATTTAACCTACTGCCCAATTCCCTATCAATTGCGGTCCTGTGCGGTAAAAGATGGCGTCTCAACGGCTGTCTAACGGACCGTGTCTCCTCTGTCTCAATTCTATGCATAGCGGCAGTCGTTCTACTTAAGTCTCGGTCGGTAGCGGAAATTACGTCCTGATAATCAAGAAGCAATTTATCCAAACGCTCCCGAATCTCGGAGGGAATCTCCTCCGGTAAATCTGCCATTAGCATATCACGGGGCGAAATCTCATCGACAGGCGCTACAGTAGTCAAATCCCCATTTCAGCGTCTTAACAGGGACTTCGCTCTGGCATTTAGGAGGCACTACAACCTCTTCAGCAATTATCACCCTACGGCACCACATAGACCCATTCCCTTTTACGAGGGGTTTCCGTCTACGACCTAAAAACAGTGCACCGTTACCAAAGCCAATCCTACAGCGGTGTTCCCGAAGCCAATCCATACCTAGCATGGGCTCGGTAATTTGGTCAGATACCAAAAATACAGTGGAAACCTCAAATCCATCCCGTACCGTTATGGGCAAACGGAGCTCCCCAAGGACATTAATGTTAGTGCCATTTGCAGCCATCAGAAAATGAGAGCAAGATTGCAGTGCTAACCCTTCGACGATCGTAGCTGCAATCAGGCTGACCTCCGATCCCGTGTCGATCAGGCACATCTGCTGCCGTCCGTTGATGCTCCCTCTAATGTAGACTGCGTTGCTGCTGGCTCGGTCCGGCAATCTGGAACGCGTCGTATGGTTCACCAGTGGCGTCGGCGCTTCCGTTCCCGTCGTCTCGGCGTCGTTCCGGAAGGTCGAAGGGGCGACGTGGCCGGCGGCAATTCCGGATAATGTGACCTGCGCGGTTGCAGTTGTAGCAGGTCACGCTCCGTCTCGAGCGCTACTGGTCTCCTTCGTCGGCGTTGCGGCTTCCGGGGCGACCGTTACACCCCAGATCGTCGTCGGTTGAAGCTCGGTTCCGCAGCTCATGGAACTCGCGATCGATCCGTCTATCATTATCTTCCTGCCAGCATCGTTGCTCGGCACGTTGAGCCTCCAGGAATCGGTCGAGCGTAGAC
The DNA here is from genome assembly GCA_949752735.1 of Lumbricus terrestris. NCBI lineage: Eukaryota > Metazoa > Annelida > Clitellata > Crassiclitellata > Lumbricidae > Lumbricus > Lumbricus terrestris. Next base: position 3,809,613 of record OX457038.1, on the reverse strand, counting down.
TGGATCTGAGTACTCACGTCAGATTCTTGAGTACTCCTGACGCGGTTGGAAGGCCACCGTCGATCATCAGAGTCGTTCGTCCGCTGGTAGGCGTCCAGACGAAGCGCCGTCCTGTAGGCCTCGTCCAGGTTCTTTGGCTCCCGTTTGCGTACTTTGAGTGACAGGTCCTTGTCGCGCAACGCCTCAAGGAAAGCATCCTTGGCGATGATCTCCGTGGTCTCGTTAGAAGGCACCGGATACGCCAACACGACAAGGCGACGAATGTCGTGTAGCAGGTCGCTCAAAGTCTCTTCGGAACGCTGGCGTCTGTAATAAAGCTGAGCGCGGAAGCTTTCCGCCTGGCCCTCCGTTCCATACCTCTGTCGAAGACGTTCGACAAGCTCCTCGTAGCCGACGTTCAGACGGGCACCGAAGTCCCACAGCAACTGCGTGGCGGCTTTCTCCAGGCTGCATCGAAGGTAATCGACCCGGTCAGCGACCGTCCATTGGTTGTGGCGGGCGCAGACTTCGAACTGCACCAGGAACGACTCCAGCGATCCCGTGCCGTCAAATTTTTCCGGCTTCATCGGAGGCGGTCGAGTCCACGGCCGTCCTCCAGTAGTCTCCAGCATTCTCAGGGAAGTCTCCCGATCATCAGTCGTCTCTCGGTAGGTCGTCCTCGTCGGTCTCCGCAGCTCCTCGATCATACGGCTCCGGTCGGTCCGCTGCTCTGCCATTGCACTCTCTTCGGCTAATGGCGTGGAGACGTTCGTTCGTAGGTCGGCGAATCCTCCAGCAGGGTAGGCGACTGTGACTTCCTCGTCTTCTTCCATCGTCGGTCGATCTGCGAATGTCGATCAGGAGCAACCACACAACCCCACTTCTTGGTACCAGTGTGGCGGAAAGAGAGAATGAACGCGCGCGTCTGCAGCACCGAATCAGGAGGCGGCGGGTGCCAGCCCAAATATGTCCACGTGTCGTCTCAGGAGGGAGACGCGAGTCCGCCTTCGTCGTCTTTCGAAGGTAGTGCAGTTCTTCCGGTCGACTCGCCCAGTCCAACAGACACAACGACGATGAAGAAAGAAACACAGTTTATTGAAGCGATCACTACACACTGCTGCACGACCATACGACTCTTACACGCTAGCAAACCTGACGACTGACTGCTTCACTTCTCGCTTCTGGCCTCGTCTAGCTAGCTTCGAGCCTGACTCGCTTAACTACAGAACAACGAGCTCCCTTATATATCCGAAAAGAGGGAGGGGGAACCAGGGTCGCAAAACACGGGAGGCCGTGGGCTAAGCCTCGGGAGGCCGTGGGCTAAGCCTCGGTAGGCCGTGGGCTAAGCCTCGGGAGGCCGTGGGCTAAGCCTCGGGAGGCCGTGCCTAGAGGGGCCGCGGTCAAATCTCGGAAGGCCGTGGGATAATCTCGGGAGCCCAATTCAGAGAGGCCACCTAAACTCGGGAGGCCAATTCAGAGAGACCACCCACATCAAAGGCGCTGCCGCGGGAGGCCGAGAGGCAGCCTTCCTACATCAAAGAATACTGCCGCCGAAGGCAGAGAGGCCAATTACAAGAGGCCGACTACATCAAAGGACACCGCCGCGGGGGGAGCGTGGGAGGCTGAGAGGCTGCCTCTCTACATCAAAGAATACTGCCGCCGAAGGCAGGGAGGCCAATTACAAGAGGCCGACTACGTCAAAGGACACCGCCGCGGGGGGAGCGTGGGAGGCTGAGGGGCTGCCTCTCTACATCAAAGGGTACTGCCGCCGAAGGCATGGAAGCCAATCAAGCGGCTATCACGGGAGGCCGGGAGGCTAATTACGGCGGGAAAACCAAGAGGCCTATCGTGGCGGGAAGGCCAGGAGGCCGTGACCAAGCAAGGGGAGGCCACCGAGACCACCCAGGGGAAACACAGCTGGCGGGGTGGGGCAAGGGGACCCCAATTTCGCCACAATCTGCTACTCTGCAAAACGAATTTTATAAAGTTTTCATGACTTTATCGTTCATATAATAGTTGGCAAATAAGAGTCTAAAATGGACTCTAGTTTGGATCAACACAGCTAAAAATGCGTTGGACGTTGGGGCTCCGCCCCAGACCCCGCTGGGGGAGCTTACGGCGCTCCACCAGACTCCCTAGTCGGTATGGGCTTCGTGCCTTCGGCACTCGCAGCTTCGCGCCTTCGGCGCTTTCCGGCAAAAAGTCGGAATCGGCAACTTTTCCAAACCACTTTTAGTCCTGAAATACGGGGTAGATGTGGCCTGGTTTCAGCCGTAGTGACCCCTTGGCTAGTGTCTTCTTTGGCCTTGTCAGTTGCCCTTTCGCCTGGGTTGACATGTGCTTGCCGTCTTTTAGGGGAAGTTGTTAAATCTTATCGGGAGAGTAATGTCAGTTTGTATGTGCACTTGTTATAGCGCCCCTTCAAGCTCTCGCTACTCAGAGGCGCTCACAAATGCAGAGCGGACACTGCATTGGAGTTTCACGCCGAAGCGCTGAGCAATTGTGAGTGAAGGACTTGCCCAGGGTCCTTACGCGGCGAGGTGGATTCGAACCTCGAACCTTCCGGCTTCAAGGCAACGACGCCACCACTACACCACCACGCCCCACAAAAAAATCCGTAATGGACAAACAAGGGGCTGTCCTAATGATCTTTACTATCGCACACTGTCGTCAAACTGAAAACCAGCCATGATGAATGCGAGATCAGTGGCCCTAGTCTAGGGTGACCATACGTCCCGGTTTTCCGAGACATGTCCCGGTTTTTTGTGGTGCGTCCCGGTGTCCCGACAACTTTGGCAAAATGTCAAAATTGTCCCGGTTTTTTACGAGAAGGAAGATAAATTACCAGCATAGTTCTTGGAATAGTCAATTCTTTATAATGACTGAACAAATTATAAAGTTTGTACAGGCTAACTAAAAAAGAAGTCGCAACGAAAGTAAAGTTGTCAGTTTAGGCCTTTATGGAATATTAAAGGATGTATTGTGGTGTAGATATATGTACTACAATATATTGTAGACCTACATCAAAACTGGTTTAACTGCTGCGGCCCGCTAAATAATGCAGTTATAAAGTGCTGCTCCGGCCTACCGATACAGCCTAGCTCTAACGTTCTGACTCTCACAGTTTCCAGCCTATTAGGGGGGGAGAGCGGTGTCACGAAATAAAGTCTACCCCGATACAAAGTCTCCCCGCAAAAGAGTCTCCTTGGCTGAAACTCTGTAATGGAAGAAATTTTCTGATATAAAAGTATCTAAATATTCTTGTTAAATATTTAGCAACATAAACCAACCGTCAGGGCCGGATTAACAAGTGTGGGGGCCCTGTTCGGTAAAACTGTGGGGCCCAAACCTTACAGAAGTACGACAAAATGACTCACAAAACGTGTTATATTCAACGAATCAACATTCGTCTATTATTAATATTATTCTTTACTTCTATTTTATCAATATCAACAGGTCTTTTAATAGTGTTAGACAACCGATACATGTTCTACGGTTTAAGAATATTAAAATGATTCATGGTCAGTCATTTTCCTGACCAGCGCACAGCACTCGCACAAGCAAACAGTGCAGAAGCGATTTTATGCCCCAAATAAATTCTTGGCTATGAAAATTTCTGGTAGACCTGCGGCAGAATAACGCCCAGGGCAAAAGGTTTTTACTATGGCATTTGCCCCGATTTTCCCCGCTGTGTATGGCGCCCACACTGTTTGCAAACTAAAATATATTTTCGCGGTTATGCCAGTAGTAGACCCGGGCACAAGCTCCATCCTACTTATGTGAGCTTTCACTCCGGTGTCTGTCTCTCTGGACAGCCGTTCACTGCGCTCAGCTGCTCGTGGAGAATTCCTTGTTCTTTTTCGTGTGTTGTGACCATGCAACGACAAGCATTCTCGGTAGTGGGTGCAGTTATCCGGAATAGCATCCCCGTGGCTCTCTCGCTTCCCGTGATTCTGCTGGCTCTTTCTTTCGTCTTCTTAAGCCTTTTCATTTTGACAACGCCTGCGTTGGGAGCGCCTCCGAGTAAAAAATCTCAAGGGGCTCTATATAAATTTATGAGATTGATTGAATTCGTAAAAATAGAGTGCGTACTGCGTGTAGGCTTAGCCTACTCAATATTATAATGACGCCATCATTCTCATAATGCGTAGTATAGCACTTGAGTTCCGATCAGGTGATGTATTAAGTGTTTAAATCTATATAAATAAAAATGTAAAACGTTTGGTCCTAATGGGTTATCTCGGAAACTTCATCACCGATTCTTATGAAATTTTTCGCAAAACGCTCTGTTCGACCACGGTCGTGTTTGTAAAAGGATATCCTGGAAAGAAACAAATTCTTTAGACCCAAAAAACACAACTTACTCATCGATTTGACACGTTTATACATTTCTGACGTTCACGCAGTTGTCCGCCATTTCGCGCATGCGCTGTCGATAGCGCTGTAGATATAATATGGATTCGACCCACTTTCATTTCAACCGTCATTTTAACTGGGTCACCAATCACAAACCTGGGAAAGAGGTCACGTTGCATTCGAAGGCGCGCGTACACAATTCCAATTCCATTCTAATACCGTGTTTCTTTTCCTCCGATGTTGCTTTCAAACCTTCTATGTGACCGGTTTTTATTCGAATAGCGGGTTTCTACTTCACCGATTGCTTTCAAACCTTCCATAGGACCGGGTTTGTATAAGCTTTTTTGGGAAAAAACGCAATTTACACTTTCTATTCAACACAACGTTGCATTCGTTGCATGCGTGTCTTTTTATAGCGCTATGCTTTTCTCGAAATAACACAACATTTGCATTCGATTTCAGCGAATTCAATATTTATTTGCAATTGAATGCGGCCGTGTGGGAGGAAGGGAGCGGGAGGGAGCGGGAGGAAGGGGAGGGAGCGGACGGGATGGAGAAGGGGAGGGACGGAGGGGAGGGAGGGGAAGAAACGGAGGGGAGGGATGGAGGAGGGAAGGGGGAGGGAGTGGGAATGGAGGTAGGGAGGGACAGAGGAACGGAGGGAGGGAAGGAGGCAGGGTAAGGGAGGCAGAGGAAGGGAAGTAGGGAGGGAGGGTTGGACGGTCTTTTCAGCCACAGCAACGCGTGGCCGGGTACAGCTAGTAAGCAATAAAACGTATAACTCTGACTAACATTTCTGATTGATTTTAAGATCAATCTGCTTGGCAATGAAAACTGCAATAAGGGCCCCCACACATGTGCAAAAGTTGCATAATGTCAAAGTCAGTAGTTTTTGAATAATTCCACAATTTTATCATAGGTTTTAAACCCATTTTTGTTATTATAATTAGTAATGACGAAAAATCCAATTGCATGTGTGGGGGCCCCTTAGAGTGTGGAGGCCCCTGTTCGGCCGAACATGTCGAACATGCCTTATTCCGGCCCTGCTAACCGTGTAACCTGCTCAACTATAAATTGTATGCGATTGTAACCCATTTCACGGTGATCGAGGGAGACTTCATTTCGTAGGCGGAGGAACTATTCTCTCCCCCCGGATACTTTATTTCAGAATATAGTATCCGAGGGCGAATTTTTTCTGGAACAGATCGGCCGGGGTGAATCTGTTTCGAAAGGAGGAGGGTTTGGGGGGGGGAAACTCTGTCACGGGACACCCGTGACAGAATATTCTCCCTAAAAGTATCCCCTCGGTTGAAATATTGTTAAAAAACAATAATATTTTCCCAGCAAAACACTGAGTCTGGGCCTCCTTGGGGAGCTTAGCCCCCCCAAGCCCATGATAAAACTCCGCCCATGGTCCTGCAGTTAAGGAATTACAATAGTTACAAAGTTTTTCAAAACCGGGGAGAATCTGTTTCGAAACAAAGTGTCCGGGGAAAGACTTTGGGGGTAGACTCTGTCAATGATAGAGTCTCCTCTCTAAAAATCTCTCGGTCGAAATATTGCAAAAAAATCATATTTTCCCAGCAAAAATCTGAGTGGGTCTTTGGGGGGGCTGAACCCCTCTAGCCCATGATAAGATCCGCTCATGGTCCCGTAGTTAAGGAATTACAATAGTTACATAGTTTTCCAAAAAGTGTCCCGGTTTTTGATGACGAGAAAATGGTCACCCTACCCTAGTCCGTTCTCCTTATGAGGTTTCCGCGTAGATATGCCTAAATTTGCCTAGTGTTTGCCGTAGTTTCTTCGGTAGGCGCTGGGGTAAGGTTTGCCCACGTATTTCCCCGTCGTTTCAAGAAAGTTTGCTATAGGAGTTACCTACGGTAGGTTGTAGTTGCTATAGCCGGTGCTCCTTGTGTCATTTTAGGGTAGGTTTACAATTCAATTCAATTCAAATCAAATGTTTTTATTGAAAAAGAAAAAAAAGACAGTTCGAAACATCAAAATGACAAAATAAGCGTGTGTATTGAACATCAAAAGCTAAACAACATAAAATATTTAATATATTTATTGCAACCATCAACCATAAACAATAGACATAGTATAACATGCTTCACATAATCGGATGGCAGCAAGGAAGGCCCTAAGGGATGAATATCCCGCTAACAGGGACACCTAATTACATGTGCAATTTTAACAGATGGCTAGACGTTTGACATCATGAATTGAACAATAGGCTAAAAGAACAGCATGAGAATATCAGAGCCGTTTTAAGGCCAAGGCACGCGAGGCACGTGCCTAGGGCCCCGCGCAACAAGGGGGCCCCGCGGCGACCCAAATAGACTACATCGTATAGCAAATTAGCAACAGGTTATAGAACTTTAACGTAAGCTAGACTTTAATTTATTTTTATGCCTATAGTGCAAAGATTGCTCTGTTAGCTGTGTCAGCAGTATATATATATATATAGCCTACTGTATTAATAAATGTTACAAAATTACACACATGCACATAGAAGGCATGCATGCAAAGCTCTATTCCTGAGACTGAGAGATTGAGGCGGAAGTATACGGTTAGTCTCCGTTCAGTGTCTAATCTAGACATCTTCCGAAGTTGGGGATCTCCACCCAGAAATGACTACCCAAAGCATTTGACCAATTAAAATAGTTTTTAATTGCTGCTAAAATTATTATTTACAATTTTAATTATGATTATTATTAACAGCTAACATAATAATATTATGTGAAAATGTAGGCCTACTCTCATAAAAATTATTACAATGAGTATAATTTACCGTTGATATTTCTAAAAGAGCATCATTACTACATGGCTTCCCGATTTTGGCAGTTCTTCCTTTATTTGTGTAACATTTGTAACATTCTGCTAACTGTGTCCTGATAAGCAGTGCATGACCTTTTTGAGCAACGGCAATAAGCTAAATCCAGTGCAAGAAAGTAAGGCTATATAGGGTTTATATAATCACACGTACACCGGTTTGCAGTTATTCATTAAACTGTTATGGTCCAGAAGCTGCAGCAGAACTGAGTTGCTGAACTTTATATACCTACGTAAAAATTATTGTAATGATAACAACAACTACTGGAATTTAAAAAAAACACATTTGTTGTCAGCACTGAAATAATAGAGTACTTTTGTTAAGATCATAATATAGCTTACAGTGCTGCCATAACAATGTAGAAAATGAAAATTAAATTATTGTAATTGCAAAATATTTAGTGAAGTCTTAGACTTCTTACTTGTGTCAGCACTGCAATAGATGAGCAATTTTGCTAACATGACAGCTTAAAATGCTGCCGTTTCAATGTAGAAATTCCAAAATTTCTGGTAGAGAGGAGCACATTCCCTCCCTTTGTCTCTACCCGTTCGGCGATGGGCGTCTCGGCGATCGACCGGATAATACTCGTTCTCCGTCCCCATAATATATCTTGATTTCCCTCCCTCCCCAGAGGAGGGGACTAGAATAGACTAATAGAGAAGTTTAATTTTTGGGTCTGTGCCTAGGGCCCCAAAATTCCTGAAAACGGCTCTCTCTCTCTCTCTCTCTCTCTCTCTCTCTCTCTCTCTCTCTCTCTCTCTCTCTCTCTCTCTCTCTCTCTCTCTCTCTGCCAGCTTGTTAACCAATGCGCTGACGGGCCCTGGTAATGATATCGCAAGATTATCGTGTCTATATTGCTACATGGCTAGAGATAGTATAAATATTCGATGTCATTCAAACCGTAATTTCGTGACCTTTTGCTGTGAATTTCTCCAAAATCTTGTTTCTCCCACTGCTGAAATGTCCACTGCGCCTATGATGAAGATTGCAATGACCATGACATAACGACGAAAACGACGATGTCAATTAACAGAGCCCTGCGCCGACATGAGAGTGTCGGCGGCGGCGCGCCTGTCATTTTTGGTCGGCGGGGGTGGCGCGCCGGCAAACAAAAATCGGCGGCGACGGTGCCCTAAAATGTCGGCGTCGGCGGCGCAGCACAGCGTCTTGGAATTACTGCTCCAGCGTCACATACTTATTTTGAATGTTGTTACACAAGAACCCTAAATTATCAAGATAAGCGTGTTCAGCCATTATTTTGTCGATTATCTTGTCTTTAGTCAATATTGATTACAAACAATTATTCTCTGAATTAACGTTCAATTACAAAATTCTGCAAAGGCTTCATAAAAAAAACCATGACAACGTTTTAAAATTCAGGAATTCAGCTTACATAACCTACTAATAGATATTAAAGAACTGTTTGCGCAGTGGCGGCGCTACCTCCCTATTTTACTTTTGACCTGCCTCAATGAAACTCCAAAAGTAAATTGTTTTTTTAAATATCTTCTTTACATTTAATTTCTCTGACCTCCGAATGAGGCCCATTTTCTTGACTTAATCTGTTGAAATTGTATAGCTGCACGCATGCATACATGCATACATACATACATACATACATACATACATACATACATACATACATACATACATACATACATACATACATACATACATACATACATACACAGATACGTGCATACATATACATGCATACATATACAATACATGCATGCATGCATACATACATACATACATACATACATACATACATACATACATACATACATACATACATACATACATACATACATACATACATACATACATACATACATACATACATACATACATACATACATACATACATACATACATACATACATACATACATACATACATACATACATACATACATACATACATACATACATACATACATACATACATACATACATACATACATACATACATACATACATACATACATACATACATACATACATACATACATACATACATACATACATACATACATACATACATACATACATACATACATACATACATACATACATACATACATACATACATACATACATACATACATACATACATACATACATACATACATACATACATACATACATACATACATACATACATACATACATACATACATACATACATACATACATACATACATACATACATACATACATACATACATACATACATACATACATACATACATACATACATACATACATACATACATACATACATACATACATACATACATACATACATACATACATACATACATACATACATACATACATACATACATACATACATACATACATACATACATACATACATACATACATACATACATACATACATACATACATACATACATACATACATACATACATACATACATACATACATACATACATACATACATACATACATACATACATGCATACATACATACATACATACATATGTAACGCCCGTCCCCATCGTCATCCCCGGAGTCGCCACTTCCGGATCCTCGAACGAAGGGACCGCGTGCTGCTGTGGACCATAGTTCTTAGAGATAGAGGGAGGACAGGATGAGGTGACTTCCGGGGTCGAATCCCAGCGATGGAAAGGCGGCCAATTATCTCGGCTGCCTAGCTCCTTATATGAAATTGGAGACTTGCTGGACAACCGCTCACTTCTTCGCAGTATACTGGGATGTGCGAAGTCTTTAGGCCTAGCCCCAAAACGTTCTGCCAGGCCGATGGTCGAGTAGTATGGCGCGTCCGCAGTGGTAATAGCGGTGGACCTAGATCCAGAGTTCAAATCCACAGCAGATCTTGGTACCGGCGAAGACTCTAGTCTTTCTAAGCGTGACACAACCTCCGTCAGCGCTTCTCTGACATTAGAGTGCACAGCAGAGATTTCCTCTCTGACATTCAATTGCACGAATGAAATAGCATCTTTAACATTGGACTGTACTGATGAAATAGCATCTCTAGTTTTCCTAGCCTGCGACTGCATAGCCGACTGCATAGACGACTGCATAGAAGTCATCGCTTCATGTGTACTCTTAGCATGCGACTGTATCGCTTCATGTGTAGTTTTAGCATTAGTCTGAATTGCCTCATGAGTAGACCTAGCATTAGTCTGAATTGCCTCTAAAACAATTTCCATCGAGGAAGGCGGCCTCGAAGGTTGAGCAGGGGTCGCAGCCCTGGAATCCTCCATAGCGCTATATAAATTAGGTCTACAGGTATCTCTATCACTAGCAGTGAACAAAGACAGTAGATTCAGTAATATTTCTTATTATTATCATTCAATTAAATCTTCAATCAACATCAGTCACATTCAATGCAATCAATAGAATACAACTTATGCAATCAGCAAATAGACCGGAGTACCTTAAAATAATATTCCCGTTTTATCTCTAAGACCACAGGACAATTTAGTTAATAGCCCAAATTATCTATCATCGATCGCTTTTAGCCTAAACGTACCTCAATTTTCGTCACGAGGGACAAGGTTCAGATAAGATGCGAAGAATCCGGAGTCGTACGGAGTTCCGGGAAATGCGTCGATGATATTGCGCCAGAAGTGAACCGTTGGGGTCCGACGCCCGAAGACCGATGACGATAGACGCTAACCGAAAATAACCCGACGAAGTAATAATTATATTTGAGGATTAATCGACGCCACGTAGGCAGCAAACTTCCAGATATCGCATGAAACGAAACAGAATTTGAAGGCGATAAAAATTCGCTGACGCGGAACTTGGAATGAAGGCCCGAGACGATAGGCCCCAAAACCAGAACTTGACTGAAGCGAGGAAATCACCGACAGAACGCGTAGACCGATGTAATATTATATTGATTTTGACTCCTTGTCAAGGAATGAATCACCAAGCAGAATCCGTAAGAAACTCAACTGCGCAATACTAAGGCGTCGAACTTAAACGATTCGTTACTCAAACGCGTCTTAACTCTTCGAGGTACCGAAGTGATCTGCCTCTCATCGAAATCTGGCCGTGTCTGACTGCCGACAGTGCGCGCTCCTTATATTAAGTCTTCTTGGCGCTGACGCTAGTGACGTCACGGCGCAGCTGTCTCTCAGCTACGTCATACGCGCCAAAATGGCCGCCAAATCCAAGTCACGTACACCTGCACGTGCGTCAACGTATCTACCTCTGCCGTATGTCTGTCGCTATCGGTCCTTCACTCTCTCTCTTTGCCTCTCAAAACGCGCCCTCTGACGACCACATGTGCGTCTCCCCTTCCCTTCGAGGCGTCGATTAAACCGTGCGAAACACGGCAGCTTCTATACAGGCAATAAATCGGACTGTGTTTGACAAGCGGCCGCCCACGACGTGTCCTTTTTCTGTCCGTCTAAATGAGCCTGTCGTCTCTCTGCCTGTGATAGCGACTTTGTCTATTGTGACATTGCGTGTCTGCGCGACTATGTCTGTCATCACTCCCCTCCTCTCTTTCCTACAGCTCCTGCGTAAGACCGACCGTGGGATAGATTCCCGACAAGACCGGCTCTTTCTTTGAAGACGACGACCGAGTCGGCGACCGAAGCGTGGGATAAATTCGCGACGAAAGACCGACCGCCACGGCAGCCGCCGGTGCTCTTTCTCTGCCGTGAGAACATTTGCCGACTTATCGATCGCTGCGTCGGCCACCCGACAATCGCGACAGCGACCTCCCGCGTCGCGCCAGCGTAACGGGCCGCTAGCGATTAAAACGCGGCGGAATTAAATTGCAAATGGCTGCCCTCAAACATTTAAATATACCGATCACCCGAAGCGCAAATGGCGGCGACCGGAAAACGTAACCCAAATTATATGCAGGCGTTACACATACATACATACATACATGCATGCAAACATACATACATACATACATACATACATACATACATACATACATACATACATACTGTGAGCTAATTTTGTATAGCGTATAGTGATCAGCTAATTGTTGAGCGTACAGATAGGCCAGCTCAAGGTCAGCTAATTGTTGAGTGTACAGACAGACAGGCCAGCTGACTGAGTGGCGGGAAAGTGCCGCGGCGCGTCGTCGCCGGAGAGAGAGAGAGAGAGAGACAGACAGACAGCGAGAAGGACAGAGAGAGGCAGAGAGAAGGACAGTGCGACCGAAGAGAGAGTGTACGCTGAGAGTGAGATAAGTTGTAGAAGGAGTGCTAGTCGTGTGTAGAAGACGTTAGAGTAGTAATATAATAAGATGGCGTTTCTGTCGTGCAATTGAATTGTTTATCGTCGTTGATGCATTGTTGTGTTGTTTGTGAATATTGGAAATCGAAGAAGAAAATACAAGAAACTGATCTTTGTTGTAAGAGAACAAGTTTAAGAACTTTAGACACTTATAACCTAGCCATAGCTACCGCAGTACAGTGAATAGGTTAGGCCTAGGCTGCGCTGCAGAACTAAAGAAGAGACTGGAAAATCGTGGGTGATTGGGGAAGATCACATTTGGTGACACAGCGGTGGGATAGTCAATCCAAGTTACGGACGTTGGGATATTGTCAATCCAAGTTACGGACGGTGGGATTTTGTATCCAAGTTACGGACGGAGGGATATTTACGAACGGTGGATTTTTAGTCCAAGCTACGGACAGTGGATTTCAAATCATTACGAGAAGCCGACCACACGGGAGAAGGAGAATGAGCATTTGATCAACCGGAGAAGCATTCCGAGCATTCGAACAACTGGTGAGAAGATACAACGGGCATACGAACGACATTACGACAACGCAACGCAAGAGAGAGGTATACAAAACTCGCTCCTTGAATAAACAAGCAATAAGAATTAAAGTCAACCAATCACAGCAATTATAGCCACTCCCTCGATTTCTTCACGGAAATCATTTGAAGTAAAGAAGTAAGATGGAGAAACTTACAGAACAAAAACAAGCTAGTATAAAAAAGATGTCTTCTGATCGAATAATAAAATTATTAATCGAAGCTGGTCTAGACGTGGAAGAAGTCGAAGAGATGTCAAGGGAAAATTTGATGAGAGCTTTAGCAGAGGATTGGCTAAAAAGGGAAGCTGAAGAGAAAGGCGCTGTGGGTGGGGCTGAGGAGAAACCACAGGCTGTGTCTATGGAGGCGTTGATGCAATTTATGATGATGAGGGAGGAGCAACGGAGACAAGAAGAGGAGAAACGTAGACAAGAAGAGAAAGAGAAAGAGGAGAAACGTAGACAAGAAGAGAAAGAGAAAGAAGAGCAACGGAGACAAGAAGAGAAAGAACGGAAACAAGAAGAGAAAGAGAAAGAGGAGAAACGGAGACAGGAGGAGAAAGAGAAAGAAGAGAAACGGAGACAGGAGGAGAAAGAGAAAGAGGAACAAAGGCGACAAGAAGAGAAAGAACGGAGACAAGAGGAAAAAGTAAGAGCAGAACAAGCAGAAAGGATGAGACAAGAAGAGATAGAGATGCAGAAGCAGCAGTTCCAGCTTCAGTTAGAACAACTGAAAAGAGATCGTGACGAAGCTGAACGAAGAAGAATGGAATTGATGATAGAATACGAGAGGGCAAGGAAAAGTGATGAAGAAATACGGAAACAACAGATTGAAGAGCAAAAGGCTCGCGAGGAAGTCAAGGAAGCCATGCGTGTGGCAGAATTACAAAGAGCCGAAGAGATTCGACAGGAAGAATTGAATATGGAGAAAGAAAATTTGGAAAAGGCGGAACGAGAAAGGGAAGAACAAGTGCAATTAGAACAAAAGAAACTCGCTCTTAAGGAAGCTCAGCTCCGAGAAATGGCTATAGAAAAGGAGAAACGCAGAAAGCAGTTAGAATTGTTGCAGCAGAAGATAGAACAAGAAGAACTGCGTAGGGAAGAAGATCAAAATAGACTGAGGGAACGAAATGAAGACGAAAGAAGAAGCCGTGAGGAGTTAGAACGAAATAGGATCCGAGAAAGTGAGACAATGGTGTCTAAGATTAAGAAGATAGGTGATGCAATGAAACACGTGTTACCTAAGATGCCATATGATATGATGGAGGTGCCATTATATTTTGAGACAGTTGAGAATGCATTCAACAGTTTTACGGTGGAAAAGCAGTTTTGGGTCAAATTGCTGTTGCCACTAATGACGCCAAGAGCGAGAACGGTGTTAAACCGATTGTCTTTTGATGATCTAGACAATTACGACATAGTGAAAGAACATTTACTGAAAGAATTCAAATTGACAGCGAGAGAATATCGATCACGATTTGTAGATGCGAAGAAAACGGCAGAAGAGACATACACTATGTTTACAGCAAGATTGAAGAATCTGTTGAACTATTATGTCAGAAGTAGGCGAGTGGGCAAAGACTATGAGAAGTTATTTGATCTGTTGGTGGCGGATAAGTTGAAAGAATGTCTACCACCGGGTCCACTACAGTTTGTACTAGCAAAGGAGGGTACTGAATGCTTGGAAGCTAGTAATGTTGCAGATCTCGCAGACATACATGTGAACAATCGAATTGGTCTAATGTTTCAAGACAAACCGAAATATGAAGCATGGGGTAATAGTTCGAAGCAAACCAGGTGGAATAGTAGTAACAAAGAAACAGGAAGCCAAGCCAGAAGTAATGAAGTAAGGAAAGATAGTGCTCCTGGAAGACAGTTTGGTCAAGATAGAAGAGAAGCAACGGGTGACAGACAAATATATAGTCGAATTCCAGTGATGGGACGCCAAAGAGAAAGCAATGCAACATACACTCCGTACAATTACAGGCGGGAGAGCACTGAACAGAGAGGTATTGTGAGGAAACGTTGCCATAATTGTCAGTCAGACAGACATTTGATAAAGGATTGCCAAGCACCACCAAGAATGACAAATCTGAGAAATAAATTTACTCGAAGTGCAGAAAATCTCAGAGTAAATCAGATCCAAGTAATGAATGCACCTAATCAGCTGGAAGGACAAGACAACCGCGAAACGGAAGTGAAGTCAGTAATGAAGTGTACGCCTCAGTTTACTATACAGAGAGAAGTAGTAAAATCTGCTCCCATTACGGATACTTGTCGAGAAACAGAAAGTAAAGATCAGTGTCAACGTACGAAGAAGTCCTTACTACGGCATGTAGATGTAGAGATACGTGGAAATGATGACAGTTGTCATCCCGTGCAAGTCAAAGCGCTGATTGACTCTGGTACTGAGATTCCAGTAATCAATGAGGAATTATTGAAAGGAGCGACAGTAGAAGAAATTGGCAAAGTACATTTGCAATGTGTGGCTGGAGAACCCATTCCAGCTAAGTTGGTGAAAATAGAAGTGCGGATGAGTGGTCATAACGTACACGAAGGAGGAGATTTGAAGGACAAGGGAGTAAATATCGCGCCATATTTAACCTTGGTATGTGCCAGCATTCCAGCAGTCTTGTGCAAAGATAACAAAGAAAAGTTCTTGCTGCATCCAGAAATAATTGCAGAACTGAAAGAGGTTCCACCAGTGAGTGTATTGCAAGGAGAATTGCAAGCGAATGTGACTACGAGAGCACAAAGTCGGAGAAGAGAAGTGGAAGAAGGAGAAGAGGAACAGCTAAATGAAAGTTTGCTAGACGATGACACAGAAAGCGATGATGAACAAAGCGTTCAAGAAGAAGAAGAAGGAGTAACATCCAGGAGCAATGAAATTGAAGAAGAGATGGTTGCACGTGAACGTGATGATTATGATGATTCTGGAAGTGATAATGAAATGGACACGAGTATGAGAGATTTGTTTGCCGAGAATACGAGTGATGAAAGACAATTGGCAGACGCAAAGAAATTTGAAGAGCAGCAGAGAAATGACGAGTCACTGAAGTCGTGGTGGAAGATAGCTGAAGACAAAGGATCTGAGTTTAGTGTGGTGAATGGGTTGATGTATAAGAAGCATCAAATGTTGGACCAGTTGGTGTATCAGTTGGTGTTGCCGAAGGAAAGAAGAATTCAGGTGATGGAATTGGCGCACGAGTCAGTATTTGGCGGACACTTGGGAGAAGAGAAGACAAGAGAACGTATCAAATTGTCCTTTGTGTGGCCAAGGATGCGTAGAGATGTGGTGAAGTTCTGCAAGTCCTGTGAGAAGTGTCAGTTGAAAGCACGAAGTTTGGTGATGGATCGAGTACCGATTACACCAATACCAAGGGAGGATGTGCCGTTCAGAAGAATGACAATGGACGTCGTAGGACCAATCGAACCGACGTCAGCAGCAGGGCATAAGTATTGCTTGTGCATCGTAGACTCATGTACAAGATGGCCGACAATCTTTTTGATGAAGTCATTGACTGCTAAGGCTGTATGCGAAGCTCTGATGAAGTTGTTATTATTATTATTCGTTTAATAAATTCAATCTGACACACCGCAGAAAGATTACAGATACAGGTTATACGAAATACGGCCCGCTTCGCACGACACACAGGTCGGCTTCCAGCGGGTAGCTTAACACTAAACGACCAAAGTTCTGGAACGCTCCTGGTCCGGCCTAGCCAGGAGGGGGCGGTCTTATTTTCAGCAGATCCCGAGTCAAACCGCGCAACAGCAGAGCGCCAATGGCAGCTAACAGAAAATTCAAATGAATTATTTGCCCTGAGCGAGGCTTGAACCCAAGACGCGATAATGACTAGTGTTCAGTATATCAACCAGCGTTCTCTCAACTGAAAAACCACCCCAGTGGGAAACATCCGTCAAAACTAAAGCCTCTGATGTAAAAGTTATCATTGATCACGGCAGATCTACGATTACATCTATTCTCGTCACGTAACATGGTTTGTGTTGAACGACATTCGCCAGGTGGCAGAGATGAAGAATTGAAGATGTGACTGACTGACTGGGCCAGCTTCTCGAAGAGTCCTGGAATACGTTAATCGGCATTCCCCAGGTGGCAGAGATGATGACGTGACTGGCCAGGCGTCTTAAATTGCGTTTAACGGCATTCGGTAGGTGGCAGATGAGGTTGAATTGTGGATGTAATGAAAGACCTGACATCCCTTGTAGTTGGTAAAAATGGATTAGTCCAATGGCGGCCATTTGAAGAAAAGGAAAAGTTCCGAAACATACCAAGTCAAAAACACCGTCAATACGCTAATTTCCAAAACGAACAGACGAGAAAAGTTACCGCATATGATCCCGGTCATAGCGTACATCCGAATGTGCAACAACTAACGAGCGTGTGCCGCTTAAGACATAATAATCCACCGTAATGACAACGAGGCGAGAAAGTCGACCATCTTGGTCAACGGACGATCCCACTTGTTCATGGATGTGGGAGTTCCGTCAGTGATAACGAGTGATAGAGGAACGAATTTTACAGCCAGTCTAACGAGAGAATTTCTGAAATTGATGGGGTGTTGTCCTCGATTCGATTCGCCAGGACATGCAGAAGCGGCCGGATTAGTGGAGAGATGGAATCAAACGTTCAAGAAGATGGTTCATCATGTCATTGTGGAAAATCCGAGACAGTGGCATAAAATCATACCATTTACAGTCTGGGCATTGAGAGAAGTGCCTAATGCAACTACAGGAGTGGCACCGTATCTGCTGGTCTATGGAAAGTTGCCGAGAGGGCCACTAACCATTCTTAAAGAAAGCTGGACCAAAGAGATAAATTTACCACCGAACATTGGAGTGCAACCGGCTAAGTACTTGAAGAATTTAAGAGCAGACATGGAAAAGGCCTTGACATTCGCCGAGAGCTGTGCTGAAGAAAAGCAAAAACAATACGCCAGTCAATATAACAAAAGAGCAAAAGATAAAGAATTCGAACCAGGAGAAAACGTCATCGTGCTGTATCCAACGTCAACCAATAAATTAATCTCACGATGGCATGGTCCATGCACTGTCTTGCAAAGAAGATCCAAATATTCGTATCTCGTGGACATGAATGAAAACGGTCGACGGATTATTCATGCCAACAAGATGAGGAAGTTCATTACGAGAACATTGTCTTGTGGTCTGATCGTGGAAGAGGATGACGAATTTGGATCAGTGGTAGAAATACCGCTGAAAGAAGACTATTCAGAGACAAAACAGAAATCACTCCAATTGGATTATGAACAAATTGGACATCTTACGAGCGAACAGCAGAAACAATTACTTGATGTACTGAATCGTTATGCAGACAGATTTTCGGACAAACCGGGACTATGTACATTAGTAGAACATGAAGTGGTGTTGAAACCAGACTTTCGAGAAAAAGAATTCATGGCATATCGAATACCACTAATATACCGGGCAGAAGTGGAAAGACAAATACAAGAGATGCTGAAAGAAAACATCATTCAACCATCGTCAAGCAGAATGGCAAGTCCACTTGTCATTGTCAAAAAGAAGGATGGATCCTTGAGATTGGCTTGTGACTACAGATACATTAACTCTTTTACTGAGAACTGCAGATATCCTATGCCAATCGTCAATGATGTTTTGAGCAAAGTCGGAAAATCCAAGTTTATTTCTGTTATGGACTGTCGCAGTGCCTATTGGACTTGTCCTGTAAAACAGAGTGATCGATGGAAGACTGCGTTTGTTACACATAATGGACTGTACGAATTTACGCGTGTTCCTTTTGGAATGATTAACTCTGGACGGACTTTTGTAAAAGCGATAAATATGATTTTGCAACCGATACATGATTTCACTGAACCTTATGTTGATGACATTGCAGTGCATTCTAATGATTGGGACATTCATTTAAGGCATTTGGAATTATTTTTGAAACAAATTAGACTGCATAATGTAACGTTGAACTTGAAGAAATGTGTGTTTGGTAAGAGTGAGGTGAAGTTCATCGGTCACCTTATAGGATCAGGGAAGAAGATGATGAATCCAGATAGGATTGACAGTTTGATTAATTTGAAGAAACCTGAAACCAGGAAGGAAGTGAAACAGGTCTTAGAATTTTTTGGGTTTTACAGACAGTTTATTTGTAATTTTGCTGAAATTGCTAAACCATTGACAGACTTAACCAGCAAGAAAGTACCTGAGAACATTGTTTGGACTGATGCACATCAGAAATCCTTTGATTCACTTAAACAGATTGTCTTGTCAAATGTGGTTTTATATATGTTTGAGGTTGGTAAACCTTTTAATTATTTTGTACTGTGATAGCAGTGATTTTGCTGTGGGAGCTGTCCTATCACAGATGGACAATGAAGGGATAGAACGTCCCGTTTCCTTTATAAGTCAGAAGCTGACAGATACCCAGAGGAGATGGGCGACGATTGAGAAGGAAGCCTATGCAATCATATGGGCTTTAAATAAGTTGAAAGAAATTCTTATTGGTTCTAAGATTAATGTGTTTACAGACCATAATCCTTTAGTTTACTTGACTGAATCAATGTCGAAATCTGCTAAGTTAGTCAGATGGTCATTATCATTACAAAATTTTGACATTCTGTTGAACTACAAGAAAGGTAAATTGAATGTAGTAGCTGATTGTTTATCTAGATTGTAGTGTAAGATATTTTATGATGTTATATATTATGGACTGTTTGCATTGTTTAGTTAAGGTACGTTCGCTAATTTTTAAAGTTAATTAGCTCTCTTTAAAAGAAAGGAAAGAGGTAATGTGAGCTAATTTTGTATAGCGTATAGTGATCAGCTAATTGTTGAGCGTACGGATAGGCCAGCTCAAGGTCAGCTAATTGTTGAGTGTACAGACAGACAGGCCAGCTGACTGAGTGGCGGGAAAGTGCCGCGGCGCGTCGTCGCCGGAGAGAGAGAGAGAGACAGACAGACAGCGAGAAGGACAGAGAGAGGCAGAGAGAAGGACAGTGCGACCGAAGAGAGAGTGTACGCTGAGAGTGAGATAAGTTGTAGAAGGAGTGCTAGTCGTGTGTAGAAGACGTTAGAGTAGTAATATAATAAGATGGCGTTTCTGTCGTGCAATTGAATTGTTTATCGTCGTTGATGCATTGTTGTGTTGTTTGTGAATATTGGAAATCGAAGAAGAAAATACAAGAAACTGATCTTTGTTGTAAGAGAACAAGTTTAAGAACTTTAGACACTTATAACCTAGCCATAGCTACCGCAGTACAGTGAATAGGTTAGGCCTAGGCTGCGCTGCAGAACTAAAGAAGAGACTGGAAAATCGTGGGTGATTGTGGAAGATCACACATACATACATACATACATACATACATACATACATACATACATACATACATACATACATACACACATACATACATATATACATACATACATACATACATACATGCATGAATACATACATGGAATGCAAAACTATGGTATACGAGGTTTACCTCTCCTTTGGTTTAAAGACTACTTAAATAATCGATTCCAGCAAGTTAAATGCGATGGTTCCTACTCTACTTTTCAACTTATTAAATATGGAGTACCACAGGGTTCTATCCTTGGACCCTTACTATTCCTTTTATTTATAAATGACTAGCTGTTATACCCGGCTTCGCCCGGGTTTCGTTCGTGTAGGCCTACTTAACGATAATAGGCCTTCAGAATAAAATGCGTTACAAAACACAAAGTGGCTAAACTTCTCTTGTTTTTTTTCGGTCGAAAAAATCTGAAAATTCACGGTATTATATTATTACCGGTATCCATTGTCATTATCTTGCGATCACCCGTTCAGAATTATTATCAGTGTTTTTAGTATAACTTATCGAAAGCGCGCGCTATAAAATCAAAATAATGACGTCATGAGTTTATTGAATATAATATGCCGTTCCTAATTATATGGTTTTTATAACAGCGAAATTTAAAATATGGAAAGATTTTTGGATCGCGATCTTTGAGTCTTTCTCGAGTGCATCAGAAGAAATAAGCCGAGAATAATCCTCAGAAATATTTTCGATCCTCAGAAAATATTTCGATATAAGTAAATATCACGTGATCTCAAACCGTCATGCCATTGGTTTTAGGATTCATGTAGGCAATGGAGGCCTGATGGAGGCGATGAACGCGAATGGCTTTCGAATCGCTAATCGCGTGTGAAATTAAAATGTTGACAGCTCGGGCTATAAAGTTTATTGACGGCTGAAAATAGTCGCGTTAAACGTCAAATTTGGGTAAGAATCAGTTTGAAAATTTTGGTAAAACGAATCGCTGTAATTTCCGAGCAGGCCCCCGCGAGAAATTCAAAATACATCCATACAAACAGAAAAAATGCAAACAGAATAATGACTCTGCTTTATAAGTATAGATCTAACCAACTCATCCTCATTATTAGAATTCGTTCTTTTTGCAGATGACTCTAACGTCTTCATTTCCAATAGCAATTACGATGACTTAGCCTACTTAGGATACTGAATGAAGACCTAAAAAATATATCCCAATGTGGTGTGTATCTATCAAAATTATTTAATAGTTTGTTTGGGGCCCTATTAGCGTGATTTCCTCCCTTCTGGGTCTCCATTTGTGTCCACTATTGCACGAGTTTTTTTTATAACCTTGTATCCCGGGTCTAGGGACAATTGTACACAATGGCATCACTTAACCTTAGAACCACTAGGTTTAAGCAATCCTTACCTGTTTAAAAAATTTATGTTAACTAATTAAGTTATTGGATTGATTAATGTTTAACAACTTGGTTATACTTGAGATGTTTATGTAACTTTTGTTCCTGACTTGGTGTGCTTGTTATTGTCACAAACGGACCAATAAATTGATTTGATTTGATTTGATTTGATTTGATACATACAATGTCATACATACATACATACATACATACATACATACATACATACATACATACATACATACATACATACATACATACATACATACATACATACATACATACATACATACATACATACATACATACATACATACATACATACATACATACATACATACATACATACATACATACATACATACATACATACATACATACATACATACATACATACATACATACATACATACATACATACATACATACATACATACATACATACATACATACATACATACATACATACATACATACATACATACATACATACATACATACATACATACATACATACATACATACATACATACATACATACATACATACATACATACATACATACATACATACATACATACATACTGTTTTTGTGTAGATATATTTGTCTGCCACAAAATGGGAATTATCGTGAATGAATACACGTAATCTCGTCAAAAGATGGGGGTACGCGCAGTTCTTTAATTTTACCTTATCAAAGCCCACTGAGTAGTTAAATTGACCAGAATTCACCACCTTTCCTGATTTATCGGCCAATAATACAAACGACTTCCACGCGAAGCTCTTAGCATCTTCTTTAAATCGACCGATTTGCCATACACAAGTCTTTCAATCTAAAGAAGCCAAGTAATAGGTTACGCTTGTTTTATGCGAAAATATCTTTCTTTTCTTAATCGGATCCCATTTGTGAGATGCTGCTCAAATTGCTGAAAAAAAATAGGATCTATTGAACAAATGCCTAACATTGCTTCATTGTGCATTTACAGGCCTATTAGGCTAATGTTCGAAAGCTTAATTACCAATTTCACATAGGTCACGTACAGCGTTGGAGTTTGATACTGGTTGGAAAAATTCTAACTAGGTAATGACTGGCCGGCAATAGGGAATCACCAACCTGCAGAAACGACCAATCACCTACATAAATTGTAGAGCACCACCTCTTTGCAAGTGATAGTAACGTGTATCCTAATACTAGAGGGCAGATAGCTCTGCTCCATCCTAGCGTACGGTCGGACTATCAGGCAAGAAGGCAGACACGGCATAATAACTCACTGCCTGTCTAGAGTTCTTCTTACCATCGTTGCTGCCGTAATTCAAACCGAACCACAAAATCCACAAATGCCTAAACGTTAGGCGCACTGTTCCAAAAGTCAAAATGAATAGGCAACATCATAGGTTTCATACCATTGACGCAAATCGCCAGGAAAATCAAAGTAGATAAGAAAAAGAATCTCTTTCGCACTGACGCAACAATTTTTTTCACGAAATCATGCAAGAGTTGAAAAATGCAACGAAAAGAAATAAACGAATCAACGCGGCATCGGCGGCGCGCCGACAAATTTTCGGCGGCGGCGACGCCGGCACGCCGACCCAAAAAAATCGGCGACGGCGACGCCCAAGACTTGTCGGCGACGGCGGCGCGACTCGGCCGGCGTAGAGCTCTGTGTCAATAACGGTGATCATGACCGATATGAACAGGAATTGATTTTTTATTATTAGTCATTTATTAGAACTGAATGATTATTGGTGTTTTAACATTCCTTTGCTGAAAAAGTATGTATATAATAAAGGGTTAAAGTGAAACTATGCACCTTAAAGGGTACGCCTAATTATAAACATTGCGCCATTTGGGTATATGCGGACCTTTCGTCCAAGGACGATTCGTCACGGGCTGTTCGTCATGGCCTGTTCGTCAAGCGGACGATTCGTCAGAGGACGTTTCGTCCACGAACGATTCGTCATGCGGACGGTTCGTCACTGGACTGTTCGTCAGTTATATAGCAGAGCTCTAAATTATATGAAGAATGAAGTCAGATGAATTACAAAGTTAATAGTGACAACCGTAGGTTGAAAAGTAATAGGCCTATCCGAGAAGTTTTTTCTAACAGCTCTACTCTACTTGACGCTTATTTAGTTAAGAATAGGCTTATATACACATGCACTGGTAGGCTAAACGTAAAAACAAAGTGTCTCATATAAACAGTGTTTTCTAATATTTCTACTCTCCTTGACGCTTATGTAATGTAAAATGTAAAAACATCTTTGTCTCATGTAAAAGTTTCTGCTCTATAGTTGTGAGATAGGTGTGCAATTCCACGGACATATGTGACCACATCAGTTCTATTATATGCCTTTTTGGCTAACAAACCCACTCCATGTGGGATCGGCGCTACACAAATAGTCTTTCATGTATAACTTTGACTGGTTGACGAACCGTCCGGTGACGAACCGTCCGCATGACGAATCGTCCGTGGACGAAACGTCCTCTGACGAATCGTCCGCTTGACGAACAGGCCACGACGAACAGCCCGTGACGAATCGTCCTTGGACGAAACGTCCGTGATTCCGCCATTTGACATAGAGCAAGGTTCTTCTTTGAAACGAAAATTCAGCAAGTGACTTTGAAATCCTGTAAAATAGCGATCTTCGTAGACACAAGCGTATTATAAATGATCTGGTATTATAGGCTACTGCACTAACTAGCTTAAGTAAACTATGCGGCATAGATAAATAGGCCTTTCAGATGACTTATTAGTTAACTATTCTTTCCTTATATGAATGGTCAGATAGCCTATATCATGATCATTGTTCTGTCCATTTATCTGAAGCCAATGGCGAATCCGATTATGTCCGCAAACTGATTTGTCTGGACGTAGCCACCACATCCTCCCCACGCTGTCTCCCCAAAGAAGAAGAACTCTGAAGGCATCTCACGACCAGATGGATTTGGTAACAGTTGAGCAAACAAGGGGTCACACACTTTTTTAGGATCGACATAAGCAGATGGTTGAGCTTCTTTGAAGTTTGTGTAGAGGGTGAATTGGTTGTTCTGGGATTCATTGCAGTTTGCAAATCTGATTGCCTTTCCGTTGACAATTGCACCCGACCTTTCATCCGCAGTGCAGATACCGAATGGAATGAAGCCGAAGAAGAGGAACGGCGGCTCCAGAGTGCCGTCACGTTTGTTGATCGGAGGATTGTATCCAGCGTGGCTGTTCAGATTCATCCTCAAAGGAATGAGGCTACAATTGCAATAGAGTCTATATCACGGTGACAGTGATAAATAGCATACGATCTATGTGTGTCATAGCCTACATGACTGTGGCGTTGCTTTGCACGTTTTGCAAAATTTCTTACCTGGTACAGTCGACTTTGAACGTTTTTCTGGTAGCTTTATGTGTTGTCAACGTGCCTATGAAAAAATTGTGGCATTATATGATATAGTTTTTAAAATATAGCCTACTTCGTATTCCAAAAATGTACCCCTCTTGCCCCGCTCTCTTCTATATATATATAATTATATATATATATGTATAGGGCGGACTTGTAGGTCTATAGTAAAACAGTGTGCTATGCACGTCAATTAAAACAATTTAAAAAAACGCCATGTAGACGTGCATAAAATGAAGATAATCTTGAATTAAATTATGCGCAAAATTATTATCTTGCTCCTCTTTCTATTGTCAGAAGGCAAACAATTCACAGTCAGTCAATTTCTTCCACAATATTCAATGCGTTCGAACCCACATTATTTTTGTTGACGTAGGCCTAATAATAATAAGTTTATTGTTATTGCTTTCATGGACTTCCACATAGTGTTGTTTTAATATTGCCCCAATTTTAGTTTTAGTTTTAGTTTTGATTGTTAGTCTTAATTTTAGTTTTAGTTTTAGTTTTAATTGTGGCTGAATATTAGTTTTAGTTTTCGTTTTCGTTTTTATGGATCAATTTTAGTTTTAGTTTTAGTTTTCGTATGCCAATTTTAGTTTTAGTTTTAGTTTTAGTATGCCAATATTAGTTTTAGTTTTAATAATCTGGGGCTACACAAGTACACACCCGTTATCAGTGAATACCGTTTCATTCCTTGAATAAACTATAATTATTGATACAAATCAATACGAAGATGTGCTGAACATAAAACGTGATCATTATGTGAAATGTCATTTGCTGTCCAATTGATAAATACTTCAGCATTACAGTTCATAACTTTTTTGGAATTAATATAAAAGTTTATGACAACGATATATGCAGTTGCTCACCACAGGAAGGTCAAAATTACGTACCAACCCTGATCGTACATGTAAATAATTATAGTGTCCCTCAGTGATATTTTGGTTCTTAGATTAATTCTACATCTGGTTCTTATTCACTTCTGTTGACGCGAATATACTTCCACTTCAAGTTCTCAAATAATTTCACTTCTGGTTCTTATTCACTTCTGCCTGAAGCAATTTTACTTCTACTTCTAGTTCGCAAATAATTTTGCTTCTTCCAGTTACTGTTTTTATATAGTTTTACCTACCCGTGCACTTATCAGTTTTTATCACTCATTAAATTTAATATCCCAGGTAACGGGCCGAGGGAATTATTGTTTATGCTATGCATGTGGAGTCCATAGAATAATGATAGCATCACTGGCGTGAAGAACAGGTACAATGTAGGATGCCGGGTAGATGCCCACCATCATCCCAAAGGCCACTCAGTCTATCATGCGCTAGAACGTTTGATAACAATAGTCTGGATATATGAATGCAAAGAACTAAACATCCCAAAATGGAATATTGTAATGTGAAGTGAATGAATGAGAATAATATGATATTGTGCGACTATTCACGCAGTTCTAGCAGGAATTCACACAATTAAATAAAGGTCACATGCAGGGCATTGCAGGCAAATCATATCAATGAGAATATTTTATGACTGTAAACTCTTATAAGACTTACTCTTACCTCGGGTCAAACAAAGTGGTCCGTTTCCTTGTTTGACCTCAAAATATATTGCTACAGAAATTCTCCTAGACTAATAAATTTCACCCTGGATATATCAGATCCTGGCCAGGGACTTCTCTTGGTTTCTCTCTGGAAGGGCAATCCTAGGCTGAGTAGGCTCTTATCTACACCAGAGACGACTATACTTTTCATAGCTATATAGCCACAGCAAGACAGAGTCTTCCTTCCAGCGGACAGCCTTTGTTCACTCTCACGTGCCTCACCATTGTTTCTCCCTATTCACTGGCCAATCATATCTTACCTAACTCCACTGGTCACCCTGCCTGTCGGCCCTGCAAGGCTTCCTCAGACAATCACTGTCCTGCATTACTCTGATTTGCATATTAATAGCCCCTAATCCCCAAACCGGTTTGGACAGGTTTAGAGCCATAATTATGACCCCGGGTACACAGGTAAAACGACCCACTTGTGAGTAATCTCCTTCCTCACAATACTAAAATACGCCATTTGCACAATACGCACAAATAAGGAAAGTAAGATGAAATTACGAAATTAGTTTTCGTTTGGCCAAATATCGTTTTAGTTTTCGTTTGATGAATTTTCGTTTACTTTTAGTTTTGATTGCTGCATACTTCGTTTTAGTTTTAGTTTTCGTTGTCAGCGTGTTTTAGTTTTCGTTTTCGTTAACGAAAACGTTTCATTTTCGTTAATTACCATTTTCGTTTTCGTTTTCGTTAACGAAAACAACACTACTTCCACAGACATGCTACGGTCAGTCATTGCTGAAGGAAAAAGTCTTCGTCCGTGAAAACGTGCGGATAGTAAAGAAAATGCATGTCCTTGTGAATCCACTTTTTTGCTTTCTCAAGCGAAGCCGTAGGCCTACTTTCATATGCATGTGCGAACAATTCAGCAATTTCATACACAGTGACGCGCTTGCCTGGATTTGCATCCACCCACTTGTCCAATATTATTCACGGTTGTATCTCGTTTCAGATGACCATAAAATGCAACATCAAGCGTCTGAAATCTGTTGCTACCTGGTAGTGTGAGGTTAAATAATGGCCATAGTTGTCCTCTTTAACCAAAGTAACAGCCTCTAGTGACTTATAACTCGCAAGCCCTTCCAAAACAATAAGACTTTTTTTTGTCTCATTCGGCTTCACATGATGAAGTGCTTGAGGTATTAAAAAAATTGCGATGCAAATCCATCCACAAGGAGATGGAACCCCAACTGAACCCTTAGGTACTCCTCACATCAACTTGTCGTTCACATTTTTTTGTCGAAAGAGGATCATTGGTGGCAAATAGAAGATACCTGATGGACTCATAGCGCATACAAACGTATTTGTTATTCCTCTTTCTCGACTCAACTTTGCCAAATTGCTTGTAACCAGTCTCATCAATGATTTTCCCTGGTTTTGTATGGTTGTTATGACGGTTTCGTCAATGCTATCGATCTGGCGTAGTTTAAGTCTCATCGTTTCCTCACTAAAGAATGAGAAAACCTTTCATACCTGTAGGCCTACTCGGTTAAAGCCGACTGCACGGGCTGAGCTTGTTGCCTCACGAGTCTTTATGCTTAGTTCATTACGGTGTTTTATATAATCAGAGACCCAATATCTCTAGTCACAAGGCCAGTCTCTCCTTTGTACTGGAAGTATGTTCAATCCCGTTGCGCTCAGCCGATGCATTTCAACAGGATCGCGACATAGTCGTATAAATCTACCTAAGCTTATTGCTGTTAGCTCGCAGTTCTTCATTCGCTTTTGCAATCGAGCTCCGTGGTATTCCATAATAGGCCTATTGCAAAATTGCCTTGCGCTCAGACAATTCACCACTAAGCTAGTTACTTTGTCCAAGACAACTGATCTGTTTCCACTTTTATCTTTAAAACCATTGTTCAGGCTTTTTTTATCTGCTGTCGAATTGACTGCTGCAACTCACTATTTGCTGGTCTTCCAAAGGTTCACTTATCCTCGCCAGGCTCATTGCTCGTCTAACTCGCTACTCCCACGATTCTACCTACATGACTGAAGTTACTCGCTGGATTCATGTTGCCTCTCGTATCCAATTCAAGGTACTGCTTTTAGTCTCAAGAACTCAGGGTAAGAATTGCCGGGGGGGGTTGGGGGTTTCAACCCCCCAGTCTTTCTTAGAGCCCCATATTGAAGTATGTTTTTCACACCCAAATTCCAAGTCGATCATGGTCCAACCCCCCAGTTATTTTTCCACAATTCTCACACTGCAAGAACTCAAACTGGACATTGAACAAGCTCCTAAATACCTTTGTGACTTGATGCACAACCCCTCTCCGCAGTTTCTTCACGCCCTCTCCGGTCTGCATACCGACTTGATCTCTTAGTTCCACGTGCAAGAACTACCATGTCTCAACACCGCGTTTTTGCATATTGTAGGTTCTTTTTCGTTAAATGACCTCCCTCCCCCCACTATCCGTTGTAAGATCTTATTGGGGTGTCATGTAGCGATCGTGGAACGCTACAATATTATTATTTACCACATACATGTAGCTTTTCTTCGCGTGCGTCGCACCCATTCACGGTAAGTTTTAGTGCTCAAAAACAATAAGTCATCAGAAATTGCGGCAAGAGGCCCGCGTGTGAGGCTTCTGTTAGGGTATCTGACCAATGAAAGCGCTTGGTTTTGCCCGAATCTTCTCGAACTGGCGTCCTACGTCAGTCGCTTTCTAACAGTTGAAGAGTCGCTTGCTAGTCGTCTTCCGAGAAAGAACTGTGGCGTGGTATTTGAAAGGGAAATGACAAATTTGGCCTGAAATTGCAATAAATTCAGAAGACTGGTGGTAATAATTTGATTCGGAAAATGTCCTGGAGTTTGTCAAATGGTGGCTACTGGTGTTTTATGGTTGGAAACTTGATTTGTGATATCAAACGTGACTGACTGGCTGATTGTAAATTTATACGACTCCGGAGGAAATGGGCCGACTCCCTAGATATCATTTCTAAGCGAATGGAAGTATAAATCTAGATTAAATAATTGTGCAATCGGAGATTGGATAACTTAGCAATTATAATTGTTGGAATTTATTATTAGAAATTGAACGTTATAGCGAAAAAGTGATTTAGTCAACGATCGAATTTAATAAGCTTAATTGCGGAAGACTGACAATCTGTGAAACAGTCATACAGAACTAGATTAAATTCTGTATAGTTTATTCGGAATTTCATGTCGATTGCGGTAACTAATTCGAACTGTTAGTTAAGACACATGTGATTATTTCTTAGGCTACTGAACTTGATAACGCTTGACAATAGTTTTATTTTTAGTTGATATAAATCAGAATTAAACATCAATTAAATAATTAGAAATATCTGGAAACACAATGTCTAACTCAAACTCTGCAGAGGGGGAATCTTGTCAGATGGAAAAAGTTGAAGGTGATCTAGCCCTTTTACCTAGAATTTCCCAGATAGAAGCAACCCTGGAGGAAATGATAATTCAGCAGGAAGGACAGGTAGAGAAATGGGCAAGGTTCACTGATAGAATAGAAACATTTATGGAGCACCTAGAAGAACAGGTGACTAGCTTAGTGCAGCGACAGACAGAGTCATAACTTACAGTGGAAAGAAATAGGAATAAAATAGAGCAGCAAGGCCAATTGATGAGGGAGCTTACAAGGGATATTTTATTAGATAAACCTGCGGTGTTGGATTCGAACCCAGATGAGTACGTAGATATTGGTGCTGTCGCTACCCCAAAGGTAGCCCCTGAATATGTTATAAATCGGTCCTGGAAGAGTTGAATATAAATGAGAAGAGTTTGACCCTTAGCTCAGTAAGGACATATAAAGGATAAGAGACTTTCACTATGGCCGATTCCCTGATGAGCCAGACGAGGCCCTATGAAATAAGTTCCTCTGCTCCATTTGCACATGAGTTCCCAGTGTTCAAGTCCTCCAAGCAGTGCGCTGACTCGCACGGGGGCGCCACAGGAGTTATTTCCTCCAAGGCATTAGTGAATGAGAAGGGATATAGAAATACACAGATAGGTCACCCCTCTAGCGAGTAAGGCAAGCGTTACAGTCATCTACAGCCCTTCGCTGCTTGAAGTCTTTCTTATTTAATCGGGGCGGTCACGCTGAGCAGCTAGTCTGCAAAAGGCGCTTTATAAATGCCAATATGCAATACAATACCATAGAATACAATAAATAAACAACAAACAGTACGGCGACTCACGAACGCTATTGCAATCAGAATGTGTAACTTATTTTAGAATAGTCCGCCATTTAAATAGCGAGACATATGTGACGTCACAATGCACATGTACAGGGTGCGCCAAAAAAAGTAATCCCCTAC
The DNA here is from genome assembly GCA_949752735.1 of Lumbricus terrestris. Taxonomy (NCBI): domain Eukaryota; kingdom Metazoa; phylum Annelida; class Clitellata; order Crassiclitellata; family Lumbricidae; genus Lumbricus; species Lumbricus terrestris. The sequence goes on along the minus strand of OX457038.1, from coordinate 3,778,650 downwards.
GGATTTTTGTCAATATCCTGGCCAAAAATAGGAATTTTTCAAATCCAGTTTTACGGGTTTGAAGGTAATTCATATCTACGTACAATAGCCAAATTTCATCGCCATATGTGAAACATAACAAAAGTTATATCACTTCTAGTGAGGCCACCCACCGTTTTTTGACGATTCAAAAACGTCACGCAACAAAAAGCAACATAAAACGGATTTTATTATTCTGGCCAATATCTTGGCCAGAAGTAAGAATATCGAAATGAAATTTTAGAGGCTTAAAGACAATTCATATCTGCATATGATGGACAGATTTCATCGAAATATTTCAAACAGAACAAAAGTTATACTACTTTTAGTGAGGCCACCCGCCGTTTTTGACGATTCAAAGATGTAACGCAGCAAAAAGTAGCAAAGACACGATTTTATTAAGTATCATCTGAAAAAATTGTTATCAAATAGGCTTTGATAATGTCAGATGATCATTATTATTACTGTTTAAAAAAGGAACAGGGTACCAGCGTAGCTGCACGTCACTGAGAAGTCACTTACCAAGATGACAATCAAATTGGTAAATAAGAAATCTGTCAGATTAATCAACAGGTCCATCAAGAACTTTGCAAAGAGACTCAAAAGAAGTTTGGCCCTGGTGGTGGGGACATTGAACACAAGTTGTGAATCACTATCAAGTACAGTTCCAAACAGTTATTTTTGAGATATGACATGATAAAATCACGTTTTTGTTACTTTTGCTGCGTTACGCTTTTTAATCGTCGAAAACGGTGGGTGGCCTCACTAAAAGTGGTATAACGTTTGTCCTGTTTGAAATATTTTGATGAAATCTGGCCACCATGTGTAGATATGAATTGTCTTTAAGCCTGTAAAATTTCATTTCGATATTCTTACTTTTGACCAAGATATTGACAAAAAACCTAATGTTTTTGCTTTTCGTTTTTGAAACGTCAAAAAACGGTGGGCGGCCTCACTAAAAGTGATATAACTTTTGTTCTGTTTGAATTATTTTAGTATAATTTGACCATTGTACGTATATATGAATTGCCTTTAAGACTGTAAAGTTTCATTTACAAATTCTTATGTTTGGCCAAGATATGGGCTGAAAACCGTAGGGGATTACTTTTTTTGGCGCACCCTGTATATAATTATTGCCTAGCAACGTTGTAAAGTTTCATTTTATCGCATTATCCTGTGTAGTGAAGCCTCCCTTCAAAATGGCGCTGACCAGAAAAACTCAACAGCTAGGAACGCGAGTCGACGTACTTTTTGTAATTCATACTGCGGCTATAATATTTATTAGGTTGGATTGTAGGATGAATTATTTGTTCTTGACAAGTGTGACAAAAAGTGGTCTAAGCTAATCATGAGTGGACCTTGAATGATCGGCTATGTATTTGCACCTGTAAATAGATGCTTAGACCTGTTATAAGTGAGCGCTTAGTTGTGCCCTGTTTAGGCTGTGTACAATAATTGTGAACAATTATTGATCGGGGTGCGGGCTTACACTCTCCCAACAGATCGTCAATAAACATACCACAAAGTATTCTACCATACCAATTTCATGGCCTGGTTTCTACGCGATCTTGTGGAAGGTTTACCCTTACTTGACGATGAAGAGACGGATTCCTGGCAACTACAGGTTACTTCGTGGGCTTAATTACCTATTCAGAGCGGGTGCCACTTGAGCCAGTCAATCTAGGAGAGTGGGGAAAGGCCGGCTGGGAGGGGAAGGAGATGATTGAGGCCAGACATCCTCGGACTACGATAAGAATCAGTTAGGCGCAAAGATCTGTGAGCAGTGGCGGGAATACCCTGTGTATACTTTGACCGCCACTTGCGACCGGCTGGCCTGGGTCACCTGCTGGACAAGAGTCCGCCCATGCATCTGTCTCTGCCTGTCTGGCCTTGTGACTGTGTGGCCATCTAACTGTCTGAGTGTCTGTCTATCGATCCGTCCATCCGTCCGTCCGCCCGTGCATCCATCTATCTGTGTGTCTAGTAGTGTCTACCTGTCTGTCTGGCCGCGTGACTAAGGGTAGGTTTGTCTGTCTGCCTATCAGTCCGTCCATCCATCCGTCCCTTTATGTAACTGACTCTCTGTTTGTTTGCCTGTTTAACTATCTGTCAATCAGTCCGTCCGTGCGTCCGCCCGCCCGCCCGTCGGTCCGTCCGCCTGTTGCAACGAAGTGACCTGTGTATTTAGAGTACTTCGTTAAAAAATACGCTCTTAAACAATCGCCGAAATTCCTTACAATTTATTTACTATCATTGTATCTATATGACAAGGTCATATAACAATGTCGGACCCACGGGTCTGTGATAGCCTACAGGCAACTACGGCTACGATTCCAGCGGATCTGTCAACAATTATACCTCGTGATTCATGCCTGCTACTGGCCTAAATGGTTCACGCTGTCTATTAATCCCTTCTTTCTCATCCACAGCCCCTTCCTCATAGGATGCATTCTTAGCTTAGCCTTTAGCCCATGACACCGGCCGAGGCCAAGACTCCGCCGTTTGTCGGTCAGAGGTCATTGCACCAGTACAAATTATACACACGGAGACCTCTATGTTTGAAAGTAAATAAGTAAGTGTGCGTATGCTATATGTACAATCTGTATGTTTATATCTAGCATGCGTTTAAATCATTGGCATCCATCCATTCATCCATCCATCTTTCCACCCACTTGCCGTCAGTCCGTCCGTCCGTCCATTAATCCATCCTTCCGTTCTTCCGTCCGTCCGTCCATCCGTCCATCCATTAATCCATCCATCCATCCATTAATCCGTCCGCCCATCCATTAATCCGTCTGTCCTTCCGTCCATTTATTCATTCATCCATCTACCACCCAATCCATCCACAAGCCCACCCACCCACCAATCCATTTGTCCGTCCGCTGATTTATTCCTTCATTCGTCCACCCCCCCCCCCCAATTCATCCATCCACCAGCCCACCCATTCATCCGTCCGTCCATTCATTCATTCATTCACTCACTCATTCATTCATTCATTCACTCACTCACTCACTCATTCATTCATTCATTCGCTCGCTCATTCATTCATCTACCCACACACAATCCAATCCATCCACCAACTCACCCATCCAGCCACCAATCCGTGCGTCCGTTCGTTCAGTCATTTCTTCAATCATCTACCCACCCACCAGTTTCCTATAATTCCATTAAAGTATTTTCTTACTTATTTTTCACTTAGTCCAGTAGTCTCATGGATCTTGACCTGGAACTGATTTTCACTCTGTTGGTTCTATTTTCACAAAGTTCTTGTGATTAAGATGATTCTCATGCATTGACTTGACGAGCGCTGTATAAATTTTCAGAATATGCCAAATTCTCTGTGCTATGCGTTTCCATTGTAAACAACGATACTTGAAATTCTTGAGGCAAATCGTAGGCTTATAACTATTTGATTTCTAGGTTATCAGGGTAAGTAAATGATGGCCAATTGTTTCAACAATAATTCAGTTCTTCAGCCTTCACACATTTCACGTGCATTCATTGCGCTATACAACTCGGAAGCCTCGCCTAGATGGGACCGGATGTGACTATTAAGGCCCTTTGCAAAATTAATGGCGGCGAGAATTGGTGGATGCGAACTTCAGAAGCGAACTTCTAATATATCATCAACTTAATCAAGTAGGTGATCTTATTCGTAAATTAACCAGACATGTTTCCATATTTTGTGGTATTACGAATTAATTTGGGCGCTGAAATTGTCTTTTGCATTATAGTGCTTTACAGCCACTGGTGCGTCATCGGACCATGCGGTAATCTGTCGTTTTAGCGATATCAATTATTGGCCATTGCATGGGATTTATCGTGGATGGTATACAGGTAAATACGCACACTGGATGCCCATACTTCAAACAATATGGCTGCCAACGAATGCAATAGAATTAGAGCGCAGCGACTATTTATCGCATCAGGGTCGGTTAGGGCTCAGGTTAGGCGTCGTGAGGGTCGGTTAGGGTTAGTTTTAGGGTTATTGCAGTCATTCTGCTGAGCGCTTTGCATGTTGCGATGCCGTCGATAGGATAGGTCGCTGCGCTCTAATTTTATTGCATTCGTTGGCCACCATATTGTTTGGAGTACGGGCATCCAGTGTGCGTGTTTACCATAGAATTAAATTTGTCGTGTCATGTCATAATGCCTTCGTCGCATCGCGACGGTTGGCTGCACGAACGGATTATCATTGTCCAAAGTCTTCTGAAAGCATTATTGCTGAGATTGAAGCTGGATTGATTGAAAATTATTGTTATTTAAATGGAAGTTCGATTGATAATTTTTTTATTGTTGCTAGAAGCTGGAAAAGTAAATCAATTGTTCCCTAAATGGCACCTGATTGATGAGAATGAATCATGTAACTGTAGAAGCCGAATTCATGAAAAATACTTATGCTGCGCTAGTCCAAAATATAGTATAATTTATTCCGCTAAAACGATATATTACCGGACCATGCTATTATCTGGTTTTCGGGTAAATATGAAACATTCAATTTATTTTGTGTTCTTTGTATGCATTCTCAGCGAAACTCTTGATTGCATTTCTAGGAAATTATTAACATTTTCAACGGAGATTGTTTTGTGGATTATACAGTGTCATCGACTTTGCACACGTGGTTATGGTTCTGTCAAATAATTCCGCCAAGTGAGTTAATGAGTTACTTGTTGCACATGATTACGGTATTTTAATAGAAAATTTCCTAATCTGTTAAATAAAATTGTCCAAATAAATTCTAAAAGAATAAACTTAATGGTTATTCCGAAGACTGCGTTCCTGAATGTGAAATAATATGGTTGTCAACGACTTGGCAAAAATAGAGTGCTACTACGTATCAGCTGCACCACTTGATTTGAATGAAATCAGTAAGTAATCAGCACGAGATCTATGAAAAATGGACACATTGGACACGTTAAATTTTTAAAAAAATTGAGTAAATATAAAATGTTCGAAACTGAAGAAACATGCACTTTGTCTACTGATTAGGCACTTTTTAAGTTAGAAGTTATTTGCCTTTCGTCATTCTGACTTAGTTAATTTTGAATGGGTCCGAAAGGAAGCCCGGGACATGAAAGTTCTTTTGTTTCGACAGAATTTCTAGCATTTAATCTTTACCCTTTTAAACTTTATCGGGAATTTTTCCTATTGTAAATCAACAAAATGTCCTATTTGCTTACTTAGAACACATGGATCATTTCTTGCTAATTGCATACTTCTGAGCACTCTGCATCATGTGATGTGGCTTATAAGGCAGCAATGCTCTATTTTAGAGATTTTTGGGGAGGCCATACTGTTCACATGAACAGTCACACAGTCTTTTGTAAACTTTTTGCTAGCATTTTGAATCGCAGGATATGTATCAGATAAGAAAATGACACACCTCGACTCCTTGAAAACTTGTGTTGTCTTGCACATTGTCAGAAATTTAGTGTTTGAACATGTCGTTGAAAGCACAAATTTGTTGTTTCCGCTTTCAGTTCACTCACTTATTTGGTAGAAGTCTTGGGTTCTTATGGTGAGTTAGCCCTGAGACACCTATGGGTATGAATTATTATTGACGTCATTTGTTAGCCTTGGCGTTTTAAGTCAGGTGCCCAATTCTCTCCTTTATCGACTCATCTCTCCACCGACATTCTACTATCAGTTTTCTCATTTTATCTGAGTTGACCAGGGGATACTGCGAGACAGTAATCTCGAACCAATTTTTCTGTCTAGATTTGAATTTTGACCCCGTGACGTATCAATAAAAAAAATCATAATTATTATTTTTAATAATTATTATTTTTCCTCAGGTGTCAAAGCCATTATTATTATTTTAGTATTATTATTATTAAATATTGTTTTTTCCAAAGATATCAATGATCTCTCATGAATTATAGAAATTATATTAGGAGTAAAAATGACTGTCAAATCAAGACTATTCACAGGTTTCACAGCCATTATTATTTCTGCTGCTATTATTAATTAATATTATTTTTGTAAAATCTTAGATGATTACAATATAAAGAAACTAAGCATGTGCATTATTTCAAGGTTATCGGCTCCATGGTGTTGCAAAAGTGAACTACTAAAGGGCACGACAGAATTTAAGCGATGCATGCAAACAGACAATTACTGTTGTGATTTATTATTATATCATCATCATCTTAATTTTTACGATGATAATTAGTAATATAACTGGCACTGTTTTATGATCGCTGCTCTGGTTTGGCAATGTGTGCGTGCTATTGCCTGAGACTGCTTGCGAGAGCAATGTTGTTCGACATGTATCCAAGGCGACCATCTCTCTGTTCTGCACAGAAGGGAATGCATTTGGTTCCATTCGTATGAAGAACTGTAATCATGCAGAATTGATCTTTTCCATGTTGTCTGGAGTGGGCTCCCACAGGAGCTACATCTGCTTCCAGGGGTTCTCACTGAAGCTTTTTTTTTATTAAGCTCAAAACTGTGCTTGTTAGGGTACTAGAGTCGGAAGCGCTTCTGAGCAACCTCTTGAAGAAGCACTATTTAAATTCTGGAATGAGGCGCTGAATATTATTATTTTTTTGACCAGAGGTACATGACTGTAATCTACATGATTTAAACAAATGAGGATGGCATTGTGCTGCTGTTCTGGGATGGCTAGTCTATTGTTATTATTACTATTATTGTTGTTGTCGTCATTGTTGTTATTGTTATTATTATTTTCGGGGTGGTGGCAGAAACTTTGATCGAGTTTTCTTGTCTGTGTGCACCCTGTATGATTTGACTATAAGCAGTACAGTGACAGTATGGCTATTGTTGAGACGACTGATCGTCTCCCTTGTATACATAGGCTGAGATAATGATGTTGCAAACATTTCTTACCCATAAACCCATCGGGACTAACTTGATGTTCAAGGGCTATTATACTTATATTGTTATTTTTGGTGGTGGAGAGGTAATGGTTATGTTGGTGATTGTGTTGACGGTTGTGATGCAGATGTAGGTGTTGGTGGCATTGTTGTATGCTGGATTATTGCAGTGGTTTTCTGGTCTTCTATTGCTTCTGATGTTAATACTCTTGTTGGTGGTGCTGGCAGAAATAGCTTTCATTATCTTCCTACTAGTCTAAAGTATATTGCATTTTGTATCTGGTATTAGGAATTATTCATTCAAAATTGATTTAGTCTGCAATGTAGTGTTTTGGAAGTTCTGGGATTTGACTGAATTAAATCATTTTGTTTGTAGGACTCGATGCAGTTGTTCAAATCTGAAATTTTTAAATGGTGACAGCACATGCTCAATGGTCAAGCACACCAACTGTTAAGTTATTATGGGTATGCATCGTAAGTATTTCATATTTCTAGATAATAATTATATTATTTGTATTAACATCATTATTTATTTTTGATGCATTTTATTAAGCGCTACTGTGTGTGGTGGTGGTGTTGGTTGTGTTTGATGTGGTGAAGCATATGTTATCTTGATTCCTTCTAGCTTTTTAAGTGGTGAACAGCGATGAAGGTAGACATGTCATACAGGTAATTAATGGAACCCTGGTGAAGTAAATGACATACTGCTAGTTTTGTGGCTAGCTGCAAGGGGACCGCCAACTGCATAGCAACTTTATTCTTTCTGATCCTCGATAATTTTCCAATTTTTGACCTGGAGCAACACAGGACAGAATTGACCATTTGCATATTTTGCCATATTTTTGTGTGGCTCTGTATGTATACCTAAGCCTGTCACCAGTGTAGTGGAAGTTCTTGATATCTGGACTATATTTGCTACTTTGCAGTTTTCATTTCTTAATAATTTTAATCTCTGCCACAGTTTTTGAACCTCTGCTTTCAATCTAGTGTTCTTGTCCATACAGTCTTTATGAAATTTAGTTGCATTTCACTAACTCAGAGAGCTATAATTATGTTTACTATTGTTTAGTGTCAGCAGTACTTGAAAATCTATTATTAAAAGTGCAATGACAAAATAATTTTTGCTATGTGTGCAGCACCAAGAGCTTAAAACATGGTTATGGGGATTTCATTCTATTGTATATGATCATTTATAAAAAGCCTTTCAGAAGAGCTCCCAGTGTGTGTGTGTGCACCCCACCTAAGAAAAAAGGGAGGTTCAAGAGAAAAGTGAGGTCTTGAGGTGAGAGAAAGATGACGAAAGACTCTAATGATAGCAAATTATTGGATTAGTCATTGTTGATACACATTATTGCCAAGTTGTTGCAGAAGCTCTGTAATTCGACTGACTGAAAATAATTTTGCTTGTAGAAGTCAAGGCTTTTTCGAACTCTGGCAATCGGGAATGATCTCTTACAAGTTGATGGCCAATCCTGTGGTCGGTAACATTTTGGAAAGCATCGTTAATATCTCATTTTTAGCCAAATATTGTTAGCATAGCCATCATTATTATTCATTTATGAAGCGCCATTGGCATATGACCAAGTGTCAGTTGTTGACACTGAGCTATTGCTGACGAAGGCATAAAGTATAGAGTATAGAAATATATACGGTGAACGGAAAAAACCGAACCTCCACAATAAATAGAGAAATCAGCATCAACATTTTCAAAATATTACTGCGACTAAGACTATTTTATTCCCAAGTATAAACTTAACCATTTCTTTTAATTATGCACTATTCCAGTTACAACTTGAAGTGATTAAAATATTTCAAGGAGCGCACAGTGCGACTGAGCTAACGGAGGTCAACAACAGGCGCACATCGAGCGAGAAAGGCAGTTCTTAAAGCGCTATCCTGCAGACTGGATACATTTTATTTGGTTTGTCGACGTGAAAATGTTCACTCTTGTTTCACCTTCGTATTGCCAAAATGATCACCTGTATTTGTTTTCAGTGGAACACTGAAGAAAAACATCCCTGGGAGTCATTTGCTACGGACACGAATTTGATCAAGCTGAAATCGATTCAGTAATTGGTTAGTGGCGAGCGCGTGTTTTGTGCGTGCATGTGTTGAGGCCTAAGGAGGATATTTTGGACACTCATTGTAACTGACACTGATAGTAATCTGGTCCATGTCCTTTAAACTGAAGTTTCTCCATGTTTTATTGAAATGCACAAATTATTACATAAAATATTGCAGCAATTGGACAGGTTCGGTTTTTTTCCGTTCACCGTGTAGATACTAAGATCGTATAGCACAACACGTAGTGTCGATATCCAACACATGATTGCTTTTTTAGTAACTTCTATGTCACCAGTCTTCAAGTGATGATGCCTTTTTGATCTCAGCTTCCTGAAAATTAGTCCATTATGACAGACAGCTTATTAGGTTGAGTTAAAAAGTCTTTAGTGTGAAAAGTTGTATATATGCTAAATAGGGATACTGATAGCACATTCTTGGTGTGAAGAAGATATGGCAAGTTAGAGTGATAATCTACTCTCATTTGCGGATGCTAAGAAATGCTGATGCTAACATTTCTTATTCATAAACTGCACCAGGCCTGGGCTTAATGGTGTTCTCTTCTGTTTCTATATTGTTGCTGATTGTGTTCGTGGTCATGGTGTTAGTGGTTCTATTAAAGGCATTGTTGCTCTTGGTGCAAATATAATTATTATTATTTTTTTTTACCAGGGTTTAAGAAACTATGCTAGGAGCTTTTGCTGAATGTATAGAAATTCAGGCCTTGTCCTCCGCAACATAATTAGTGAAAGTATTGCTATTACTACTACTATCATTACTACCACTACTTTCATGGCTAATTATTGCTACCATTTCTTACCCACGATCGCCTCAGGGCTTGCTTGGTGATATGCTCTAATGCTCTTCTGTTGCTATTTTTATTGTTGTTGTAGGTGGTCGTGGCACAGACAGTTCCTGCTATCTTGCTACTAAAGAAGATTACATTTCTGCACGCTAAAGGAGCACTGCATCTAGAAATGGGTATAAGATATCTATATAAATATTTAAAGAGGAGATTCTGTGTGTTTGACCGCAATGCAATTCCAGTTTTTGAGTTCTTTACTCTAAACCTTCACTAATGTGTCCGTCTGGGCATGGGACACCCAGTGAAAGAGTTTGCAAATCAGTGCCGCGGCTCCCGCCATGGTGGGAGGCGAAAAACCAAATGTTTACATATTTTGTGTGTAAAATTACTGGCATTTCCAAACTTTTTGCGCTTTTCAACGCTTCCGCTTTTCACCTGAAACCTCCACTACTGTGTCGGTGTGGGCATGGGAGCGAAGGAGGGAATGGGAGGAGGAGGGGTGAAGGAGGGAGGGAGGAGGGAGGGAGTGAGGAGGCAAGGAGGATATAGGGAGGGGAGGGAGGGATGGAGGGAGAGAGGCAGGTGGAGTGAAGTGGGAGGAAGGCAGGGATGGAGGGAGGGACAGAATGAGGGATGCATGGAGGAAAGGAGGGAGTAAAGGAAGGAGTGGTGAAGGAGGTAGGGAGAGCAGAAGGGAAGGAGTGGGGAAGGAAAGAGGGATGGAGGGAAGGAGAGAGGAAGGTAGGTAGGGAGGGTGGAACCGTGGAAGAGAGGGATGGATTGAGGGAGGGACGAACGGATGCACGGAGGGAAAGAGTGGAGTGGGGCAGGGTAGGGAGGGACGGATGGAGGGATAGTGGGAAGGAAGGAGCGGGAGGTTATGAGGGATATGGAGGGATGTAGGAAGAGAGGAATAAAGGGGTAGAGAGCGAATGGGATGGAGCGAGGGGAAAGTAGGGCATTGGTCAGAAGCGGGGCAAATCCTAAATTTCTGGGCGACGCCGGGTACCCCAGCTAGTTATTTCATATGTATCATAACTGATTTAACAATGACTGAAATTTGCCCTTTTTGCTCACAAATTTACACTGATTGTAATTGTGAGTTTGATATGTGAATATTAAATAATATTCTTATTAACAGTAGCAGTATTATATTATTATTATTTTATTATTATAATTAGTTTGATTTGGGGTGGGCAGCTTGACAGTGCATTGGGCCATCTGTGACATGATGCTTTCAGTTCTGATTAACCTATATAATTGTTTTCTGTTTTACCTCAGGGTGGGTTGTGTAGGGGATGGGGCCGGGATTTCTGGGTTGAGTGCGGTGAAGCCAGGGTTAAAACGTAGTGAAACATTATTTGGGATGAATTTCAAATGTCGAGCCTATTGCGGCGTGGGGCGGCGTGTAGGACGTGGGAGATAGGGTGGAGTTGGCCTGAGTTGGGATGGCCGTGGGTTGGACGGTTGGGGTGTGAGATTGGAGTGAACCGTACGGGTCGAAGTTGGATGCAGGGTTAAACGAAAAACCAAAATTTTCTGAAACTGTTTGATTGCGGTGTGGTTGAGGAAAAAATGATTTTTTCATAAATTTCTTATGTTGTGCATTTTATGAAGTAGATGGAGTGGGGTTGGCCGGAGTTATGTGGAGGTGGGCTAGGGGCGCACGGTTGAAGTGGGCTGGGTGCGGGCGCAGTGAGGAGGAGGGTTGGACGAGAAACAGAAAATACCAACCTCCCACCCCACGACCCGCTCCCACCTCCACACCGCCCCCTTCACCCCAGGACCCCCACTCCGCTCCCGACCCCAATCCCACCGCATCCACCCCTCCTTCTCTGCCTTTCTCCATCCTGACCCCTCCTTTACTCACTTCTTCCCTCCATCCGTCCCTCCCTCCGACCCTCACTCCATCCCTTTCTCCGTGCATCCCTCGTTCTGTCTCTCCCTCCGTCCTCCCTTACTTCCTCCTTCACTCCTGCCTCTCTCCCTCCATCCCACTCTCCTGCTCCCTCCCTCGCTCCTCACTCCCTCCGTCTCTCCTTACCCTTTGCTCCCTCCACACCTTCCTCCCCTGCCTCTTTCGCTCACTCCTTCACCCCTCTCGTTCCCTCCCTCGCTCCCTGCCTCCTTCCCTCGCTCCGATGCCAGCACCGACACAGTAGTGAAGGTTTTGAGCGAAAAGCTGAAAAAGTGCAAAAAGTTTGGAAATGCCAGTGATTTTAAACGCAAAATGTGTAAACATTTGGTTTCTCCCCCACCATGGGCCCCATGGCGGGACAGATTCGCAAACCCCTTCAATGGGTGTCCCATGCCCAGACGGACACAGAAGTGAAGGTTTGTGGTGAAGAGCTCAAAACTGTGGAATTACATTCCTGTCATACACAGATTCTTCTCTTTATGTGTGTGTGTGTGTGTGTGTGTGTGTGTGTGTGGATTATACATTTCTGAAGTGTCTCTATCTGATAACCTATCTCATAACCAGGTGTCTTTAACTGACGCTGATTTATTTTGTCGTGTTCATTCATTCAGTTTGAGAATTTATGTAGCGCCTCATCAAGAAACCTGCTCGGGGCGCTTCCAGCCACAGCTAAAAAATTAGGATTTGAGATACTTAAAAAATGCAGAGGAATTTAGCCTTTGGATGAGCGATGCTAATCATTCTTGGCCTTATTCCTTTCTTTCTATCATTGACACAGCATCACTGGGCACATGCATGTGTCTGCCAATCTATATACAGGGTGGGCCAAAAAAAGACACCCCCTAGGTTTTTCCACAATATCTTGACCAAAAATATGAATATCGAAATGAAATTTTGCAGGCTTGTAGACAATTCATATTTACACATGATGGCCAGATTTCATAAAAAATATTTAAAGCGCAACAAAAGCTGCACCACTTTTAGTGAGACCACGCCCCGTTTTTGACGTTTCAAAAACGAAACGCAAAAAATTGCTTATAGACATTTCATATTGCTGGGTTACTACTTGGGAACGCTCCCGACCCAACCTTGACTGAAAATACTGTTTTTTTGTCATGCATTTAAAATAACGGTAAGCATGTTGAGATCAACCCAAATCCCCAAAAAAGATTTGGCAACCATATTGCTTTGTAGGTACTTGTTTTTTTATCCGACCACCAAGACACCAAGAACTAACGTTGCAGCGTTACCTTTAATAAATCCAACTTCTAGTTTGTCGAGAATCATTTTAAATGATCCAACTTCTGTTTAGGCAAGAATTTGTTAGATAAATCCCGCTTCTATTTCGTCAGGAAATATTTTTCATCGAATTTATAAGTTTTGGTGGTCAGATAAAAAACAAGAACCACTTTGTATGCAGTCTTTGGGATTACCCGACTTCTATTTAACAAGAAATCTGGAAGTCTATTTGACTTATATAAATTTGACCAACGCTGAAACATGTACAGTGGCAAATTAGTTTTTAAGACACCAAAATACAGGTTTACGAAATTACTCTTGGTAGCTTACGGGAGTTACGGTAAGCTGTTTTCTATAAAACTGTTTTTCGAGAAATCACGCTATGTGTTTTTTCGTCATTTTGGGGGATTTGGGTTTACCTTTTCATTGAGCCACCCGCAAACACATAAAGTATTTTAAAAAGACAAGTGATCCACCACTAGATACATGACTTTAATGTTTGACGAGATGTAGAATCTAAGAAATTATTTCTGAAATACAAACAAAGAGTTAAAATGAGAAGTTCAAACTCCATAAAAGTTGTTAATCTAGAAATATGACTAAAAGTCTAAGCCAAAAATTTCAAAAATAGACTGTCGCAAAGTCGTTAAATGATAGAAAACCAGAAACGTAAATCATTAGCCTACGTTACACTTGCCAGTGTGGAACTATTTAAAGCAAATTTAACCATTACATACCTCCATGACATGCTTCCTTTGCTTATATATATATAAAACATACATCACGTGATTACGACCACTCCAACCTCTCATGTAACCGCTTTCTACACTCGATTTGTTTATTTTAACACCTATTCCAGGTACTCGGAGCATGTTGTCTATCAACTAACACCATGTGTGTGAAATATTTAAGTATTAATTGCTCGTTGTGGTGTGGTCATTGAGCTGCTTATTTACTAATAATATTATCACCTCTAGGGCGACTCTTCATTGATGTTATTTCTTTTAAGAGCGCCGCTCTTATGTCGGTCACCCTTTTGTCGGGGCCCTATTGTCGGCGCCCTTTTGACGGGTGCCCACTTGATCAACTGCATAAATGTTGTGTGGGTGCTGGAAATAACACCTGAATGCTGTAAAAAACTTGCCGAATCGATGCTGCAGCTCATTCAAACTGCTATCAAAACCTCAGTGTTATTTTTTATTGTGGTGACACTATATGACTAAAAGACAGTGAAAGCAATTGAAATAATTTTTGAGTTATTGTGTCTGTCAATCTGTGATTTATTCAAGTTACGAAGGTAATTGGCCAAAATCGATACTCTTGCAAAAAAATGATTTCTGACAAAATATTCAATTATAGGTATTAATTTTGTTCCCAGTGGTGTGTGATGACATTATACATTGAATAGGCATTACATAATCTGTATTTTCAAAAGTTGCTTGTTTTTCAGTGAATTCATTCTTTAAAATATGCCGGTCACAAACTTTTGACCATTAGGAGTTTCTATTAGACCGGTGTGTTTTGTATAACCCATTGACCGATAGTGCACTAAACATCTGCTGTAAAATGGTCTCAGTTGAGAATTCCTAAAGGGAAAATTTAGAGCAAAATATTCAATGAACTGAGCTCTGCAAATATTGTGTTGCTTATAGGAAATGTAATGGATGTATTCTTGTAATTTTTTAGGTTTCATCTTTGGAAAAGAGTCCCACTGGCGTATAGTGAGGCAAGTAGAACATTAATTATCATTCTTTGCTTTTTAAACTAACCCATAAATGACACATGCATTGTGCATACATATAAAAAGACTGATGCATCAACTGTCAAATCAACTTAATTTGCAGCCATGATTGACATGACAGACTCAGATTTACTTGGAATTTGGCATACTTGTTGAATCACATAAGAATGTTAAACCCACATAAGAATGTTAAACCCAAGAGAACATTTTTTGATCAATTACATCACTCTGAAATACGGGTTGTCAATCTTCCAGCAGAGCTAGAAATGTGTTCTTGGTGTCATTATTCAGCTCTTACGATGACATGTTTGGGTAGATTAATGACAACTGTTTAAAACTTTAACATAGAGACCATATTTGACAATTTGACACTTTACATTCACTGTCCTTGCTGTGTTTCTTAAATCCGAAGAATCACACTTCTAGACTACAGAGTCTTGTACAAGACTGAAGAAATCGGAATGGGATTCTATAATTATTCAGTCTATAATTATGCAAAAAAAATTAAGTTGAACATTGGACGATTCCAATTTCAGAAGAATGGACATTGATATTCACAGAATTATAGAAAAAAATTCTAGCAGAGCAACCATTAGAGATCCCATTCTGATTTCTTCAGAGGCTGTTCGAGGTCGAGGTTAAAGTGCTAAATACTTGTCAAATATGGGCTCTATATTACACTTTTAAATAGTCATAAATAATCTACTCAGTAGAGCTGAATAATGACACCAAGAATGCTTCTAGCTCTCACACGAGCTGAGAAGTCTAAAGGAATGAGGCCAAGCGGGTTGGGTTAAATATGACCCATATCTTAGAAAGTAAATGACTCCCAACAATTGTTTGCAGATTACAACAAATTTTCATGAAAGTTTTGCCTCTGACATGAAATTTCCAATTTCCTACAGATTTTAGGCTTCTGGACATGAATATGACAATGACATCAAAGAATTGGCTCCAGTTTCTCTGAAATCATCAAGAGTTTCTATAAATAGAACAATGCATACATATGACATTTGTACCTGTAATGTTCGCTTCTACATTCCACTGTCTCTTGTATAACTGCTCAGGATTATGTCTGCTGAGCATGCAAGTAGTCCTATGTATGTAAGAGCACTTGCTGCACCGCCTCTTCAAGACTCTAATCCGAAACGCTCCAGACTACAGTATGGTATTGGCATTGCCAGGGCTAACTGAGACTCATGTATTTTCAAATCGTGTTTATTCATTATTTATTCATTAATTTGTTCTAGAAATTTATTCATCGTGCTTTGTGCTCTTTGGCTATGAAGAAGCTCATGGTTCCTTTCACTCTTTGGTCACATAGCATTGAGCCTTCTCAGTTGTTAGCACCTCCACTTAAAATGGGTTCGCGCTGCACTTACTACCTCAGAATAATTTGACTGCTTTCTACCAGTTGCTCAAGTCCTTTTCTTTGGCCGTCTCTGAACTAAGTGTAGATCTGAGTAGACTAAGCACATCGGTCAAATGCATGGGTCCATGATTTTGTAATTCTCGTCTTGTAGCCATTGAAAAATATAGAAAAAAATACCATATTTGAAACAATTTAGAACTGCATTAAAGCATTATTGGACCTGGGGGCCGTATGTACAAATATTTATGCTCTGTGTGTGTTAAATTGGTATGAAATAGTGAATGCAGTGCTTTTTATTTTTTAAATCGAATCTCATTTTAAATCGAATCTCATCAGTTACGAACATGTTAAGTTTTTCCTCATCTTTCTTACTTGTCTGGCACTGTGTATATACCAGTAGGGTTGTCCAGAAAAACAAAAAGTTTCAGAAAACACCCAAAGTGAGGTTTTTCCCATGATATTATTCATGTGTGGCCTACAGATATATGTCATTCTGAGGTCCCTCATGGCCCCTGAAGTTGTGTCAAGGCATTCACAACAGTCGCATTACTAACAGTATGTGAAAAATAGGGATGTGAACCATATGAATCGATATGATGTGACGCTGGGGGAGGGGCTGGGTCACACATCTGTGACTATTTGTGACAGTTTCTTACTAGATATTGTATGAATTTTGTGACGATGTGTAATGAGAGGGTTCGAGGTAAAAAAATCGTCCTAAATTGCGTGACGTCATTTATGGACGGCCCCCTTATATTGCTCAGAATGTACATTTCAACTTGTTTTTTTGCTGATTAGTCGAGTAATGAAAATTATATCAGTTTGGTGTCTAATAGTGCAACTGTGAGTCCTATCTGCTTCGCCATCAGTTGTTCGTATTGAAAATACAGTGCGATTTCTATCAAAATCGGTCCCAAAGTTCAGGGGCCATGAGGGACCTAAGGATGACATTTTAAAATTCTGTAAAAAATATCTGTAGGTCACACATGAATAAAATCATGGGAAAAATTTCACTTTTGGTGTTTTCTGAAACTTTTTGTTTTTTCTGGACAACCCTAATATACCAGTATCCAAATATCGTTAGGTCATTCAAAAATAATTCCAATGGAAAGAAGACAACCCTTGACTTAGCAGGTTTATAAGCCCTTTAGGGTTGTCCTTTTGACATCTACAGCAGAGAACTCTTCTGTAAATGTGTTGTCATTGCATATATTTTGTTGCTTTTTTGTTTGTCATTTAATAAATGACTTCAGTCAATACGATTGTAAATTTCGAGGGTGATTTTAGCATGACTGCACACTTTTGTCTATCACCCTCCAAATGGGTTGTCAAGGACACTATGTGTGAGGTCTATTGTCCCATTATAATTAAAAATTGTATTCATTCTTTTTTTGTGATACTATTAATAAAATTCTGGTTCTTGTTTTCAGATGTTCCTGCAGTCATCGATCTGTAACAATGATCGTCGTCATTGCCGTGTTGCAAACGAACTTATAAATGAATCAAGAACGTAATTTTTTCATAGTCGACTCGAAAGCGCTGATAATCCACAGGATCGATGGCGCATCTCCCAACATCCTCTGCACTCGAAAGATACTCTCGATTGCCAACGCTCAGACTCTGAAAATCAAATTCTGTGTTCTCGCTTTGCTGCATTTTTTATCAACAAGATTAACAATTTAAAATGTAAAATTGCTAAATGTACTGCTTATTTTTTATGGAATGACCTGCTGCTTGACTCTGATTTCTCTGGATCTGCCTTCAGTGACTTGCCACATGTCCCCTACTTTGAAGTCTACAATCTTCTTAAAAGCATGGCTCCTAAATTATCCCAAATGGATTTCATCCCAACATCTCTTATGCTTTCCTGCTCTGATGTTTTCTCCCACCTTATTGCATGCTTGGCCAACCTGTCTTTTGCTGGAGGACATTTGCCGTCATGCTTCAAATCCGCTCTAGTCACATCCTTGCTTAAAAAACCTAACCTAGACTCTTCAGCAATCTTTCAAACTTCAGACCTATTTCCAGCCTTAATAACATTTCTAAGATCCTCAAACGTCTGTTTCTCACTCGTATTAAGAAACGTGAACATCACTTGTCCCAACTTCAGTCCTTATCAGTCATCTTACCGCAAAGGCTATTCCACTGAGACCGCCCTTGTCTCTACACTGGATATCATCTTCTCGTCTATTGACAACGGGAAAGCCTGCCTCTCAGTATGTCTTGACCTCAGTGCAGCCTTTGACACTGTTGACCATCAGTTGCTTCTTTCAAGACTTGCCAATAGCTTTGGCGTCTCTGGGACAGTCTTAAACTGGTTAGCTTCTTACCTGCGTGACCGGAATCAGCAGGTCTGCATTGGGACCGCTCAGTCTGAGGCCACTGTTTGCACTGCTGGTCGTTGTATAGTTCACTGCAATATTGCGTCCACCTTTGTTTGCATTTATCCTTATCCATTTTTATATTTCCGTCTGTGTCCTTTATTGCTGTTTGTTTCGGTTGCCCTTTCCTGTTTACTTCCTTTACAAACTTGTATGCCTCCATTGTTTTCTCTTCCATTGTGCACTTCTCAATCTGATTGCATTTTTTCTCTATCCACCCCTGTTTATCTTTCTTCGCTGAGATCTTTACTCTGTTACACAAATTTTTGTATTGTGCTGTAATTTACTGTGAATCTTTCATTCTAATTTTCATTTCCATTTTTTCTCTCGCTAGTTCTAAAGTATCTGAATCTTACTCTTCGAATTGACTTAATTATTTTAGACTATGTGTTGTAGCAATTTCTATTGAGTAACAAATATGAAGTGCTTGTACCCTCAGATATCAAGTACTCATATTTGAGATTGTTTATCGTTGGAGTGTTTACTAGTTTTTCTTTAAGGTCTATGTGCTTTATGCGCAGCGTTATAGTACTTTAGTTTGCAATTACGGTTGTCATTCAGCCGAATGAACTGTAGTTCATGATTTGCTCATACCAATTTATTTTTAATTGTTCGTTTCTTTTGTAATAATTCCTGCACTTAAGTTGAGATCATTTCTGTTGCATATTATAAAATATTATGACTGCAATGTGATCAATTCTGCAATGACTGATACATTTCTGTAGAAATTTTTCTTTTATCTTTGTATTCACACCTAAGCTTTGGGTTATATCCTGCCATCTTGCCACTATTCGATTAAATGTTTATTCTAGATTATCATCGTTTGCAGGGCTTCCTTTTAAGACTTGCCCTTTGAAAAAAATTGTATTTGTATCTTATTAGTAACTTTATTCAGCTGTTTTACTTTTGGTTTCAATAAATATTATGGTTGTGGTTTTAAATGTAGATTACAACAAGTTTATGTAGACTTTACTAGAACATGACTAATTATGAATTTTGATTTTTTACATATCTTTTTGCCGATCACTTAGCATTTTGGAAGACTTTAATGTTAATTTTATTTCTTGATCCTGTTCTAAAAGTGTATCATTTGCTGAACATTGCTTCTATTATTATTCATGCAATTGTCACAGAATTGTTAATAATGTACCGAAAATTGATTAAATTCAGCTTAACCTGCTTTTATGAATAATTAAAAAAATTCTTTTTTAGTTTTTTTGCTAAAAGGTGATATTTAGCGTGATTGGTACTGACCATTATGTTCCGTTAAAGGCTATTGTTGCTGTTATTGTACTATTGCTACTGCTATTGCTAATAGCATGACTTGAAAAATGTTGGAGATTGTACTAGTACCATTGCTATTATGAATACTAATTATCAATTATTACTCACAATAGGATTACTGATATTTATATTAGTTACTATTGTTAATACTAGCACTACGATAACTAGCATCAGTTCTGTTATGATAGTATAAAAGGCATTCCTATTATGTAATAACATTGCAGACTTTCAAATTAATGTTTGTTTCCTATTAACTATTTGAGTTCTCTATTATAATCCTCTTACTTGACTTTTTGCTAGTGTAAGACTGATGCCGATCTTAAGACCTTGTTTTACTAATATACTCTTCAGTCTGTGTTTAATATAATAATTTGCATGCTTAGATCTCAGCAATTGTGACTATCCAATGTAAGCAGTTGCATACTGGAAATCAGGGCCCATCCTTGTTTAAACTATTGCTCTTTTACGGCTTCGTTTATACTTGATGATTGTTTGATTGGTGATGTTGACGAGTTTAAATGTAATAAACTCGTTGACTTTAACATATTATAATGCTGACGATTACATTAATAAAATTTATCATTGGGTTTTTCTGTTGTAGTATATTACGGTATTGAATAGTTCACTTTAATTACTAATTCTGATGAAAATATCAAGGTTCATTGACAATCATTGTATAGAAGTAGCACTGAAGGTTCCATATATTAGCCTGGGCATCTTATTATATTAGCTGGGCATCTTACAAAGTAAGATGCCCAGCTTTGCAGTTACATTACCGTTCCATGTAGAAAGATAGGACCCTTGGTGAAGTAAGCTCTGCAAGTCGCCACCTGGTTACCTAAGCAACTTGGTGAAGTAAGCTCTGCAAGTCGCCACATGGTTACCTAAGCAACTTGGTGAAGTAAGCTCTGCAAGTCGCCACATGGTTACCTAAGCAACTTGGTGAAGTAAGCTCTGCAAGTCGCCACCTGGTTACCTAAGCAACTTGGTGAAGTAAGCTCTGCAAGTCGCCACCTGGTTACCTAAGCAACTTGGTGAAGTAAGCTCTGCAAGTCGCCACATGGTTACCTAAGCAACTTGGTGAAGTAAGCTCTGCAAGTCGCCACCTGGTTACCTAAGCAACTTGGTGAAGTAAGCTCTGCAAGTCGCCACATGGTTACCTAAGCAACTTGGTGAAGTAAGCTCTGCAAGTCGCCACCTGGTTACCTAAGCAACTTGGTGAAGTAAGCTCTGCAAGTCGCCACATGGTTACCTAAGCAACTTGGTGAAGTAAGCTCTGCAGGTCGCCACATGGTTACCTTAACTATCCACCTGTTGGACAAACCCGAAGTAACCTTGACCTTACTTTGTGGTAAGGTACAGAAGTTACTTTCGAAGTAAGTTGTGGAGGTTGCCATAAGACATAGCTTAAACTATCCACCCAGTGGACAAGCCGTAGTAAGCTTAAGCTTACCATATGACACACTTCGCGATTAGAGTGTACCGGAAGGAACTGGTTAAAGTGAGTGAGTAAATGTGCATCTGTGGTTGGAGAACGAACAAGACGAGACTCGAAGGGGACAGAGAGAGCAGAGGTCGATGTTCTATTCTCAACGGACTGAGAGAAACTAATGCGAAATTGTATCTTAGATTCTAATTCAGTTGCTTATTTTACGTTTAGTGCAATAGTCCTTTTAAATAAAACTTTGGAAAATCTTCACAACAAAAAACTTATAGACTGTCAAAATCAACGACGAATTCCAATAGCGTCTATATTTCTCTGTGGCAATCTCTGAATGTGGATTTTGGGCGAATCAGTGGATGAGTATCCACACTGCAATAGTTAGGCTACTCAATGCAAACGTAGTTACACGAAGCAACACCGCGGCATTGATAATTATTAATCAAACTGTTATTCTCTTGTTGATTAGTAATGTGCCACATGGCAGATCAGTGCTGAGGTCAATTCATCTTCTGCTTTCTGCTCTTCTCGAAGTCTGCCTGTCTGCCTGTCTATATTTCTCTGTCACAATCTCTACTAACTCTCTCTCTATAATTATAATAGTAATTGTAATGTTTTGGTTATCCATCTCTTCCCTTTTTGCACGTATTAATATCCTTCATACATGTACGATTGTACGGCATAGGCAGACATTCTCGTTACGCTGGTTATCCAAGTAGGCCCACTTACTAGAGTAGACTGGTGCGTTGACTGAGAACTGCGTACGGCTGAGTTCCATCTGTTTTTTGGACTCGTAGGAGAAGCGTTGTCCTATCTGTAAACATCGCCTGAATCTCTGCGTCGGTCAGCGATATCAGTGACATTGAACTGAGGAAAGTGTAGCCGCCAAAGTTCAATCCCATCTCACAGTAGATCTAAAGAATATTGGAAATAAATCAGAGTGAAATGACAGTTGAAAATGACGTTAGGCTGCAGCTTAATTTAAAATATTTCTACGTTTTTTAATTTTTTTATATAAGATAATAATAATAAATATTCCTTTTAATGATTCAATCTAGCACACCGCAGAACGATTACAGGTACAGGTTATACGAAATACGGCCTACTATAGCACGACACGCAGGTCGGCTTTACAGCAGTGGGTTCGGTAACTTAACACTAATGGCCTAAGTACTGGATCACTTCTGGTCGGCCAAGCCAGAAGTGGGAGGGGCTATCTTTATTTTTAGCAGAACCCGAGACAAACAACACAACAGCAAAGCGCCAATGGCAGCTAACATAAATTTTAATAAAATTATTAATGCCCTGAGCGAGGCTTGAACCCGGGTCGCGCGGATGACTCTCAGTTTAACGGCCAGCGCTCTCTCCACTGAGCTACGTTTACACGGTAAAAAACTGAATCTCGGTCTTCGGGGGGGGGGGGGGCTTAGCCTCCCTAGCCCCTGATAAACTCAGCCCATGTACACCTCTCCTGCATAGGAGTACTTGCAAGTGGCAGAGGCCTTGGAGCTTCATGGATAGGATTAGACTTGCGGATATTTAGCCTAATTAATTAAGTATTAATTAAGTCTTAGTTAAGTATTAATACTGACTTGCACTAAAAATAGTCTTGGAGCTAGGGGTCAGGGTTATATAAGCTGTTAGCTTTTTCCTGATTCCTTTTGCACTATGTTTATTGAGGCATGTTTATACTATTTGACTTGTGTGTGTGTGTGCAATAAACAAGTTCATTCATTCATTCATTCATTCATTCATTCATTCATTCATTCATTCATTCATTCATTCATTCATTCATTCATTCATTCATTCATTCATTCATTCATTCATACATCCTGCTGCTCAGACGGCTGAAATGCTAGCGCAAAGGGCTTACGCTGCGCCCTTAGAAATTATTGAAGGAAATGAACTCCAGGTCCTCGGTTACCAGCCCTTTTCCCACTGCGTCGAGATCAGGGGCGGATACAGAAATTTTCGAAGGAGAGCCAAAATTTTTGCAATAATTTGTTGAGCTTTTGCCCTGAAAACTGATGACATTTTTTAGTCATTTAGTCAAACTGCCTTGACATATATAGGCTACCATTTTCTCTGCCAAAAAAACTGATGACATTTTTTAGTCGTGTTCCCGAATTGTCTGGAAAATGGAAAATACAGCCTACCATTGATACCTACTGCAATAGGGAGCGGTTTATGTGCGTTTCTCAATGGAGCCATGGCCGGATTTGCCCCTGGATCCGTCCCTGGTCGAGATCAATTGTATAACTTTCGAAAAAGTCTCAAAGTATCACCTTCCCGTTTTGGTTCCGCGAGGTCGCAGTTCTATTAGACAGTGCTGAGATTTCTCGTTTGAGGGTCCCGCCACCCTGGTTTGCATCCCATTAGCCTTGCGACTAGGCTAAACTCGCCTGCAGTTTATAATGTCGATCGAATCTTACTTTTTGGCTGTGGCTGGACTTCGAGCGCCTCTGAGTAGGTCGCATAAAGAGGCGCTATATAACTTCTTGGAATGAATGAATCTATGTATGAACTATTGAACTGTATCAAAAAATCTATATTATAAGGCTGAAAGTTTGCCATTTCTATTTGTATGGATGTGTGATGTTCTAAGAAAGGCTCTGAAACGGATGAGTTTTTGTTGCATAAAAGTATCTTATGTCACTCTTACCAAAATGTGTATGTCAATGCGACTTTTTTCGGCCCTCAATTCACTTTAAATCCCAAGTTATGGACATTTTAAATTTCATGCGATAAGCACCTGCAGATTTAAACCATTCACGTTGCAACATTAACGATAGCGCCTCCATTACTTAGCAGACGATTTGACGTCGTATCTTGACGTCATTCTCGCCGCTCGCAGATTAATTACCAAAGTTATTCAGAGGATCGCTTAGTGGAGAAACCACAGTGAAAAGAGAATGCGGCTGTGGAACTCAACGCAGCGCTCGTGAATAAGCTGGTGCTTCGCGCTTGGCTTTCGAGTGGCGCTTTAGAAATTAGGAGATTACCGGTAGTATACGATTACGATTACGGTTTGCCCGTTTGTGGAAATGTTTCTAAGTTCTGAAATATTTTGTAGGAAAAAACGCAAAGCAAATGGAAACGATAATATCCAATCTAGCCTACCGATATCAAGTCTCCCGAGTTCGCTTTCACCGTGTATGTCCCACTTGGTGCATGAGGTTTCTTCTCTAAAATATCCTTGCAAGTTTTCGCTGCAAAGAAAATAATGGATACCGGTATATAAAAATTAGACCGAACTGAAGACTACTCTTGACGCTGATATTAATAAAATTGCTTACTCGCAAAACGGATGAGTGTTTAATGAAAGAGACTGCATACATGTACATGTAAAGTCGCCAGGGCTTAAAGTGTGCCAGGACGGTCATGGACGGCGTCCTGGCACTTATTTTCGAGGCAGGACGCCGTCCTATCACTTATTTGGCCAGCACTGCCAGGACGGTCGTCCATGACTGCATGGACGACAGTAATAGACGGCAGTGCATGGCAACAGGTTTCTATAGGACGTTGAGTTTTATGCCCAAATATTTTACAAATATTTCAGATATATCATTTTAGATTTCTAAGAGTGTTATCCATTGTCTATCCATAATGAGCAATTTTATTAAGATGACGTCTTAAAATGCCACCATTGCAGTAAGGAAATTCAAACATGCAAACAACGTGGAGAGGACATTTATTGAACTCGTACACTGCATCTTTCTGTTTCATCAATGAAATTATGAGAAATTTGTTACCATTACAGTTTGAAGATTTTTAAAAAATTTAAAAACAGCTGAAGAGACACTTTTGAAGTCATAAACCACGACTATCGGCACTAAAGTGATGAGCCGTTTAGTTAAAATGACAACCTAAAATGCTATTATTGTAATGTGGAAATTCGTCAAATTTGAACAATGTGGGGAGAAAACATTTCTTGAACTCTGAAACTAAGCTTATATTTTCAGCAACGAAATTGAACAGCAGCAGGCAAGCATTCATCGCCACTCGAGTTTTGTAGGCATCGCAGGCAAGGCGCTCGACCGAAAGTTCTCTCTATAAAATGTATATTAGTGAGAAAGTAAATATTTATGTGCTACCGTGATATCGTGTGAGTGAATGTGTCTTAGGGCGCAAAGCAAAGAACGAAGTGCGAAGCCTACCTGTGTCGGTGGCTTGTAATTTCTCCATTTTCCGAGGGCTGCTCTGTCTGGGTTTAGCCATTTTGGCGCCTTCGGTGAATCTTCTGATTTCTGTTTAAACAGGGTCAT
Organism: Lumbricus terrestris; assembly: GCA_949752735.1. Taxonomy (NCBI): domain Eukaryota; kingdom Metazoa; phylum Annelida; class Clitellata; order Crassiclitellata; family Lumbricidae; genus Lumbricus; species Lumbricus terrestris. Next base: position 3,753,289 of record OX457038.1, on the reverse strand, counting down.
AAACAACGGAATTTTAGAACTCTTGTATACAGGTTATTATAGCGATAAGTAAATACAGAGGAATATTTAAACTACATGTAGGTTATAAAAATATTCGTTTATTCAGCAATCCGGTTGACAGACCGCAGTCGGTAACAGTGTAGGCCTACAGTAACTAGTTATCTTAATTAGCATCAATCTTAACTACTGTAACAGAACAGACAGTATGCAACACAAGGGCGCTATTAGCAGCCTACAAAGCACATCTATGGATTCTACGGCTGCTTCGGGATTCGAATTCAGCTCCTCTGATCTCCGTGCCAGCGTGTTACCTAAGTCCCATACGTACAATTGTTTATTGTGCAACTGAAATCGATGTTTATGAACGAACTTGGCGATTGATCATTTTTTATGTAGTGCATATATAGGGCCCTAGAGGTGCAAGCACTTTATAATTTAATCGTTTTTAAATTTTATTTAGCGTTTGCAGTTCACGCTAAGTCAGCGCACAGCATTTAGTTCTACTCACTGAAAACTCTAATTATTAATTTAATAATCACAAATGGACCAACGAGTTTCACTGATGGATGAAGCTGGAGAATTGCAATATATTATACCAGATTTGGTAAAGCGGCAACAACAACTAGATGCCATGTTAGATTTGACAGATAGTGAGATACAGCCTGAAATGGTCTTCCTCTGACCTCCGCTCTCTTTCTAAAAGTGCCCACTTACGTAATAAAACTCTATAGTAGTGATCTTTGGATCATTAAATTTTCTGCTGCGAGGTCAACGGTTAGAATTTAATTTCAACATAATTTTATTGGATAACGGTCTCAGTGATGTACTGGTGATGGCTCACAGACCGTAGACGTAGAAGTTATCCCGGGAGACACTCGGCTTCATAATCCGCAGCAGTGACCGCCAAGCAGTCGAGACCTCGATCCGGAGTACCAGATACATTTACTGGAGGAGCGCATTTTTCGTTCACGCGTATTCATGACATCGGGCGCGTCTGATTGAAGACTGTAGCAGATGTTTGACCAAGTGATCATCGACCGGACAGTAGCGTCTACGTCTACGGTCGTGTGTCCGTGAAAAAGGAGGACATTTTGAGCACCATATATAGCTGAATTTCACTTCCTTTCAGGTTTTCCATGTTGGAAAGTTCAATTTTTTTGTGCTGAATTTTAAACGCTCATAAATTTGACAAACTCACGAATATTTCTAATTGGCTTTAGGATCTCGTGTAAATATGGTCACTGTTGCTGTTTAAATGTTCAGACAAATCCTAAAAGTTTTGACCGAGTTGTGACACCTTTTGTGAGGGCTACTTTTTAACCGGGCACAGTGTAGATCTGAAATAGAAGCTGGATTCATGAAAAACCTTAATAAATGGAAGTTGAATGATGGCATTTTTATATCTAAAATAGTAGTTGTAATGACGAAAGTAACGAACGAGAAATAGAAGCTGGATGAAGTTTTTAGATCTGAAATAGAAACTGGATTCACGTTGAAAAACATGAATGAAAAATCATCAATCCAGCTTCCATTTAGGTTAGAAACCATTTAACGTTTTCCCCCCATAAAACCAGCTTTTATTTCAACTATAGGCCTACGAGTTGTCTGTAGACCAGTTGTCGTTATACCAGTTGTCTGCAGACCAGTTGCCGTGGAACCCTGTGCGGCATCCTACATCGTCTACGCAGCGAATGCGGAATAAGTCGCCGCACCTTGAATCTAACGTTGCGCATGACGACCCCTGCATTTCCAGTCATTCAGCAACAGCTACTATCATAATTTTAGACTGCTGGGAGATTACACGTACCCCGGGGGAAATAATTTTACATGTATTGTATATATATTTAGATTTTAAAAAATCGAATCTTACAGGAAATTGACTTACCGAAGGCAGAAGACAGCAACACCAGCAGAATAACAGTAACGCTGAATCGTAGCATCTTCTTCTTGTCGTTGTCTCTCGGATGAAGGAGTGTTCTGAATTCAATGAGCGCAGTTCTCTGCTTATATACAGTCGAGCTATCGATATTTTCCGTCGAAGAACACGTGAATAATTGTTTTGAACTTAAATGTCGCCGATTGCTAATCGGAAAACGATGTCCACGTCATCCAAAATGACTTTGTTATCTAGGCTATGTAGATTTTCTGAAGAAATGCAAAGTTTTGAGGTTTTATGGGTTTTTCGTGAATTTCAAATTAAAGACAATGTCACAACCACCGTAAACTCGTTCAATAATTAATATGCCTACATTGCCCAGTAATCGACATATCATGCATGTATGTATATGTGTATATATGTGTATGCATGCATGCATATAATCTACATGTGTATATGTATGTATGTATGAATGTATGTATGTATGTATGTTTGTATGTATGTATGTATGTATGTATGTATGTATGTATGTATGTATGTATGTATGTATGTATGTATGTATGGCCTATGTATGTATTTATGCATGTATATATATATGTATGTACGTACGTATGTATGTAACTATATTATGTGTAAAAATATATGTATGCATGAATGTGTACGAAGGCTTGCAAGCGTGCATGCATATTTTTTATGTGTGTGTAATGTGTATGTATGTATGTAAGCATGCATGTATGTGTGTTTCTTTGTATGTATGTATGTATGTGTGTATGTATGTATGTATGTATGTACGTATGTATGCATGTATTTATGTATGTATGTATGTATGTATGTATGTATGTATGTATGTATGTATGTATGTATGTATGTATGTATGACGTATGTATGTATGTATGAATGTATGTATGTATGTATGTATGTATGTATGTATGTATGTATGTATGCATGTATGTATGTATGTATGTATGTATGTATGTATGTATGTATGTATGTATGTATGTATGTATGTATGTATGTATGCATGTATTGCATGTACGTATGTATTGCATGTATGTATGTATGTATGTATTATGTATGCATGTGTGTATGTTTTAAAGACAGTTTGGATAGGAAATCGACAGAACTTTGGAAGACCAATAAGACATGGACGTCAGCAGCAGGGTAGGAAGGGAGACAGATTTCCTAAAGCCTTGAGACGGCGATGGTGAATGTAGTAGAAACTTGTTCGGTAGGATACATGAGCAGGGAATGTGTGAGCTGTCAAAAATGACACCTGGGTTGCGCACAGACGTTGAAATTGTATATTGTACAGATGTTATAATAATTACAGACAAGCAAAACCCAATGATTCTTAAGTTGCTGTTGAGTGCCTAGCGAGATGAGTTGAGTTTTAGAAGAATTTAATGAAAGACGATTTCAAGATATCCACAACTACAAGTGCAAATCATGGGAAAGTCCTCATAAACACAACAAGTAAACCTAAATGCTCTGAATTAGAGCTGCTGCTCGATTAAAAATTTTAATCGAAATTAATCGCGCGATTAATTTTTTAATCGCAATTAACTGCAAATTAATCGCAATACATTTCCTTCAAATATATTAATCTTGCTATTTTTCAAGGACCCCTGAAGCATAACATTTTAATGACTGAATGCATTCTTTCTATTGCAAACATATTTAATAACCTTTCACATAGGCCTATTGACTATCTGCATTTAGTCTATTGAGCAGTTTTGTATGACAGACAGAATTGAAACACTGTTCAAATCAGTCAACTGCTCAAATCCGTTAATTTGTTTCATTTGAGCCACCTTTAATTAAAATGACATAGGCCTAATGTAAAATTAGACAACCGTTTTCTGACTATCAAGATTAATTATTTATTCAGCCAATTATATAGGCAGACCAGTACTGTTTATTTACATTGGTCGATTCAAGGGATGCTCTTATTAACTAACAATAGTAGGTCTACTATTGAACCTCATTATTTAGTCACAATTTTTCACAAGAGGTTGCGGTTCTTCCAAACCTCGTCTCAGTTGTTCTTCTGTAAACATTTATCATTTGAAACCTGAAATCCATTGCTCATCTCCTGGAGTTCAACCAACGCAGTCTGACGGGGTGAGAAAACAACCTTAGTGGACGATGCGATGCGGCCGATGTCGACGGTTCATCGCTAGCGTTTAACACATGTTTTGGTTCGGATGCAGGCGATAATTGAGCAAAGAATTGCTTCGATAATACTCAAATTCTTTTATGTTATATTTGCAAAAGAATGTATCACTAACTTTAAGTACATGTATGAGCCTTCCGTTTAAAACGAGTTTTTTCTGCCTCTGATTTCATTTTTATCAGATCTAATTAACGCATACGATTAACGCATACGATTAATGCGTTAAAAATTTTAATCGCAATTTTTTTAGCGCGTTAATCGCACGCGTTAACGCAATTAAATCAACAGCCCTACTCTGAATGAATGAAAATCAACTCCACAACTGACAGGTAAAGTCCATATAGACAATATCGACAATCCACAAGTAGAATCCGTAAAAATTCATTGGAATCTACGTGGACCAACATTTAACCTTGAACGAACACGTACATGTAGAACACATTGCTCTAAAACTAGCTAAAATATAGTAATACTGAAAAGAATATCTCATCTACTGCCTATAAATATTGTGCTCACCTTGCACTACTCTATGATTTATCCGTATTTATCCTACTGCAATGTGATACGGGCATCAAACCATAACTCTCGGTTTAATAGAGTTATCGTTGTGCAGAAAATATTAATTGCTGTGTCCCCTTACAACTGGGACTCAAAGCAGTTACTCACTCAGCTCGGGATTATAAAAGTTTTACAAACCAAGCAACTCCAAAATTAATATGCGAATTCAGGCACCGATATGCTTACAACACATTGCCCATTTCCCATGCCAAATTCTTAAGCCAAGCCTCGGACATTCACTACTATAACACGTTAAACACGAGAAACCTAGTCTCATGCAGAAGCGTATCCTATCAAAAGGGCGACTTCGAAAGGGCGACCATCAGAAGGGCGACCTCATAAGGGCGCCGCTTTTAAAGGCGACTGTTCGCAAGAGCGCCGATCAAAAGGGCGACCGCACAAATGGGCGACCATCAAAAGGGCGAACAATGAACTTTCGCAGTATATACTGAATGGTCGGTGGAGGACGGTCGGCCTACATGAAAGAGAAAGAAAACATCGGAACGTTCTCATTGTTTCAACGAAATAGGTAGATGCTAGACGGTCGGCCTACATTAAAGAGAAATACGCAAACAAGCGTATGTACAAAAGAACATTTTGCAAACAGGCTCATGTATTCGGTCGGCCTACATGAAAGAGCAATGCGCGGAAAGGCTGATCGGCTATGTGAGGGACATAATATACCGTAAATGAAGAGTTTTTAACTAAGTAGCCTACTAATCGATGAACACTATTACATAATTTTACATGATATTTTAATTTCTAAATTACTTAATATCGGAGTAAGGGGTATTGCCCTTGATTGGTTTAGAAGCTATCTTGAAAATAGAATGCAACAGATCTCTTGCAATGGTTCATTATCCAAAATCAATTTGATCAAATTTGGTGTTCCACAAGGGTCTATTCTTGGACCCCTTTTTTTCTTACTTTTTATCAATGACCTTCCTAACGCCTCCCCTTTACTGCGCTTTGTTCTATTTGCGGACGATACTAACATTTTTGCCTCCCATAAATCTTATGAATTACTTTTTCAATTGATGAATCGTGAGCTCTTACACGTTGTTGACTGGTTCCGAGTTAATAAGCTCTCCTTGAATCTTAGTAAAACCAACTATATCTTATTTTGCTCCCATCGTAAATAAATTCCTGACATAAAATTAACAATTTCTATGGACAACTTCAATATACCCCAAGTAACATCAACTAAATTCTTGGGTGTCCATGTGGACCAATTTCTAACTTGGAAGGTGCATATTGAAAACATATCTAAAAAGATAGCTAAAAGTGTTGGTATCTTGACCCGTATTGCTTATATGCTACCACCTCGAATTAGCCTATATTACTCTATTATCCATCCATATCTTTCATATTGCAATATTGCTTGGGCTTCTAACTACTCTTCTCGACTTATTAGACTAACCTCACTTCAAAACAGAGCTGCTAAAATTATTATGGGTCTCTCTCGCCGTTCTCATTCACATCTCCTCTTAGCTAAATTAAGAATACTTGCCATCGATCAGATAAGAATCATGCACACGTCTGAACTTATGTTCAAACATATGCATAATCTTTTGCCTCATGCCTTTGCGGATTTCTTTACTCTAACCTCTGCTTTAGTTCCTTATAACTTGAGATCCTCACTTAATTACAGAAGGATTATCACTAGAACTAATACCCGCTTGTTCTCAATTAAAAGTGCGGGTCCTAGGACCTGGAATAACTTACCCTTGTCTATTCAGAATTCCCTCTGCTTCACCTTGTTTAAACGTAAACTTAAAAATCGTTTACTTTATGCTGTCTCCTGATAAATCTACCGATCACCATCTATGTTACTATTTATATTCTTTTATTTTTAAAGACTTCTAAATTGACTCACTCAACATCACCTTCTTACGTTTTCCCAGGATGTAGTTAACTAGTTAAGTTAATAATTAATCTTTATACCTGGTACCTTATAATTTGCATAACCTGTTGCTGTTTATTTGAACTTGTATTTGGGAAACCCTGCCAGTGGGACAATAGTCCCTTAGGGGTTCTCTCCTTTTGCTTTCTGTTTGTTTCTATATCATTTTTATGTAATAAAGATGTTTTGTCAATTGTCACGTTAAGCAATAAAAAACTGTGGTTATGGTTATGGTTATGGTTACTTATTATAAGCTTTCAAAGTTCTAGTCGACGTTGTAGCTAGGCTACTTGTCTTTCTTTCGAATGACTATAAATACTTCCTTTGAAAACATTAAAAAGTCGCCCTTTTGATGGTCGCTCATTAATTTTTGTGCGGTCGCCCTTTTGATCGGCGCCCTTTAGATCGGCGCTCTTTCGAAAAGTCGCCCTTATGAGGTCGCCCTTCTGATGGTCGCCCTTTCGGAGTCGCCCTTTTGATAGTAAACCATGCAGAAGTAGGCTAAGTGTGCTCGTGCAAACTCTAGAAAATTCTCGATTAGATGTGCGGGTCCAGAGGAGTGGAATAGATTACCTCAAAACCTTTGCAGTGCCCCAAATCTTAAGTTATTTAAGCAACAAATACGTTTATATCTTATTGACCATGCAGAACTGTTAGTCTGTTTATACTTTGAAACCCTTCCCCGTATACCTAGCTTCTTCTTCTTCTTCTTTAGGTTCTCTGCCAAGTGGCAGGTCCAAACGTCAAAGTCTCCATCTTTCACGCTGTTGTGCCATGTCCTCAGGGCCGGATTAACAAATGTGGGGGCCCTGTTCGGTAAAACTGTGGGGGCCCAAACCTTACAGAAGCACAAAAATGACTCACAAAACGTGTTAGGCAATAGGCTATTCAACGAATCAACATTCGTCTATTTTTAATTCATTACTTATAATTTTATTTTTAACACTGATTATCAACAGGTCTTTTAATAGTGACCTATATATCTTTTACGGTTTAAGAATTTTAGGCTAAAGTGATTCATGGTCAGTTATTCTCCTGACCAGCGCACAGCACTCGTACAAGCAAACAGTGCAGAAGCAATTTTATGCCCATTTCTGGTAGACCTGCGGCAGGGCAAATGGTTTTACCAGGGCATTTGGCCTAATTTGCCCTGCTGTGCATGGCCCCGCACTATTTACAAACTAAAATATATTTTCGCGGCTATGCCAGTAGTAGACCCTGGCTCAAGCCCCATCCTGCTTATGTGAGCTTTCACCCCGGTGTATGTCTCTCTGGACAGCCGTTCACTGCGCTCAACTGCTCGTGGAGAATTCCTTGTTCTTTTTTTTCGAGTATTTGCAACGACGAGCATTCTCGGTAGTGGGCACAGTTATCTGGAATAGCCTCCCCGTGGCTCTCTCGCTTCCCGTGATTCTGCTGGCTCTTTCTTTCGTCTTCTCAACTTTTCTTTTTGACAACGCCTGCGTTGGAAGCGCCTTCGGGTAAAAATCTGAAGGGGTTCTATATAAATTTTTGAGATTGATTGAATTCGTAAAAATAGAGTGCGTATACTGCATGTAGACCTACTCAATGTTATTATCACGCCATCAGATCTCATAATGCGTAGCATAGCACTGGAGTTCCGATCAGGTGATGTATATTAAGTGTTTAAACAAGCAAAAAACGTTTAACTCTTACTAGCATTTCTGACTGATTTTAAGATCAATCTGCCTGGCAATGAAAACTGCAATAAGGGCCCCCACATGTGCAAAAGTTGCATAATGCTAAAGTCACTAGTTTTTGAATAATTTGACAATTTTTTCATATATTTTAAACTCAGTTTACTATTACAATTAGCAATGATGAAAAAAAATTCCTATTTCATGTGTGGGGGCCCCCTAAAGTGTGGGGGCCCCTGTTCGGCCGAACATGTCGAACATGCCTTAATCCGGCCCTGCATGTCCTTAAGTTCTCTGTAGCCCTTCTCCATCATCCCATCCAGCAGTTTTTGTTTAGGCCTTCCTCTACACCTTTTCCCCTCCAATCTTTTTTCAATTATTTCTTTCTGCAGTGAGTTTCCTCGCAGCAAATGTCCTACCCAATTCTTTTGTCTTGTCTTTATTGTATCTAGCAGAGAACTTTTCTCTTCTACCATCGTCAACACTTCCTCGTTCCTAACATGCTTTGTCCAACTAGTGTTAATAATTTTATATAAATGAGGTTCCATGACACATAATCCCGCGACACTTAATAGCCTACCGCGACAGTTAGTACCGGACACTTAATCCCGCGACACTTAATCCCGCGACTACTTAATCCCGCGACAGTTAATCCCGGCGACATTTAATCCCGGTGACACCTAATCCCGCGACCAATTAATCCCGCGACAGTTAATCCCGGCGACATTTAATCCCGCTACACTTAATACCGGGAAAGTAAAATAACATTTTAAGAAGTTAAATTCTATAAAAGCAATATTCTAAGCAATATTCACCACTTCTGAGTGGTTTTCTGAAGGTGCGCTATATAAATTCTTGAAATGAATGAATGAGTATTGTACAAAAGAGTTTAGCCTTTGCAGTGAAATATTATAAAACCAGTAAAATTCGATAAAACTGCAGCCAAAATTCGCCTCCATGTCACTGCCCTATCGTAGACTGAACTTAGCAGATCCTATTTAAAACCCTTTATGATGCATAATTTCATGTAGCCTACAGATGTACAACAGAAAACCTCAGTGGTACAATTATTCGTACTCACGTGTGTACAGGTATTAAGTGTCGCGGTATCAAATGTCGCGGGATTAAGTGTCGCCGGGATTAAATGTCGCCGGGAATAAGTGTCGCGGGATTAACTGACGTGGGATTAAATGTCGCCGGGATTAAGTGTCGGGGATTAACTGTCGCGGTATTAAGTGTCGCGGAATTAAATGTCGTGCTACTATAAATGATACCTGCGCTCATCGCAGTTAACCTGTCAACCATCTAGCACCAGAATGCGTGCTTAGATGGCCTAACCAGCGGGACTCTGCAGTCCCTTCTGGGTTTTCCTCTTGTAACCAAGTGATTCGTTTGCATAGTTTGACGTGCTGCTACTTTGTCTACTTTGCTCAATAAATTTATGGTTATGGTTATGATGGGTACGTCACATTGCCTTCTGATGGATGATGATGATGATGATGATGATGATGATGATGATGATGATGATGATGACGACGATGATGTTGATTAAGAATAAGATGATAAATAAACAGGGCCGGATTAACAAATGTGGGGGTCCTGTTTGGTAAAACTGTGGGGGCCCAACCTTACAGACTAACTGAAAAAGGACACACAATTGACACAAAACGTGTTGTATTCAACAAATCAACATTCGTCTAGCAGTAATCAGTGGCGGTGCTGGGGGGCTGAGTCCCCCTATAAAAGGCAACCCGGCGTTAAAAAGGCCATGCAGGTTTTTTTGCAAGCAAAACTGAAACATTTCCACGATTTTCGACTGGATGACTAAAAAAGGTCGTCAGAAATTTTGGCGGATGAAAACGGAACATTTCCATGAGAATTCGAGCGAATGACTAAAAAAAGGTCGGCAGAAAATTTGCTGATGAGAATGGAAAATTTCCTCCGTGAGGATTCAGCGCCCCAAAGCTGAAATCCTGGCGCCGCCACTGTTAGTAATTCGATCGATCGATCCTTCTTGTTTACAATATGAACAAAATTGAACATGTCTTTCTATATTCCAGTCTAGTGTTAAAATAGTCATCTATTACGTACCGTATAAGAATATTAGAATAGGACTTTTTTTACTAGGGCATCTATAGTCAGGGCACTCATACAAGAAAATTGTGCAGAAGCGATTTATGCCCTAAATAAATTCTTGGCAGGGAAAATATTCTGGCAGTCTTATATGACAGGACAACGACCAAGGCAAAGAATTTGTACCAGAGCATTTGCCGTGATTTGTCCTTCTGTAGCGCCGCTATAGACTGATCACACACTAATAGACCTATATTATCTGGTACTTGTGGGTTTGACGACCCCACAGAAATATAAATTCGATGAAAAATATTTCCTTACGAAATAGAAGCGAGATTTATTGCGTGAGGGTCGGTTAGGGTTCAGGTTAGGCGTCGTGAGGGTCGGTTAGGGTTAGTTTTAGGGTTAGTGCAGTCATTCTGCTGAAATTGAAGCTGGATTGATGAAGAATAATTTTCAATGAAAAATTGATGAAAAATATTTACTGACAAAATAGAAACGGGATTTATCGAACAAATTCTTGTCTAAGCAGAAGCTGGATCGATTAAAAGGTTTCTGGACAAACTAGAAGTTGGATTTATTAAAGATAACAACGCAGCAACGTTTAGTTCTTTCATCGAATTTATATTTCTGTGGGGTCGTCAAACCCACAAGTACCTATTATCTTCGCGTTTGCGGAGGTAGTAGGCCTAATTCGTAAAAGCAGAGCGTATAATAATAACGATGCCATTTCATAAATGCGTTGCATAGCACTTGAATTCCGATCGAAAGATGTGTTAAGTGTCTAACATCATATAGTTCTAAGTAGGCTATAGTTAAAACTGATAGCCCTTGCTAGAATTTCTTGCCGATTTTAAGATAAGTCTGCTTGGAATTGCAAACTCCAATAAGGGCCCCCACACAAAAGTCATGCTCAAAAGTTGTAAGTCTATATTATGCTAAAATCAACAGTTTTCAAATAATTTGACAATTTGTTCCGAGATATTTTACTCATTTTTGCTATTATGATTAACAGTGATGAAAAATATTATTGCATGTGTGGGGGCCCCCTAAAGTGTGGGGGCCCCTGTTCGGCCGAACATGTAGAACATGCCTTAATCCGGCCCCGTAAATAAAGAAGAAGAAAAAATGTAGGCCTAGAGGAAGAAGCTGCTGATGAAGTTGACGATTACCATGACGCCGACAACGACGATGTCAAAGACGATGGCTATGACCAATATGAACATAAATTTGAACTTTATATTAGGCATTTTATTAGAGCGGAAAGAACATTGATGTTTTAAATGTAGGCAGATTATACAGGTTCTAACTAAATGCGCCTTGGAGGCAAAAAATTACCACTGAACCAGGTTTTACTCTTAAATCAAGTCAGCAAGATCGACTTTCGAATATCATCTTAAAAGCGTTATCTTTGTAATTAAGATCTGCGTTAACGCCTGAAAGCAAGCGCATTTTGTAAATTATCTAGTCTATGGCACTAAGTAAGTAAACATGAAGTACAGATTAATAGCAGGTAGCTGTTTAGTTAATAATCCTTTTCCTGTTGTCGGTGGTTAGACAGATGAGGGGCCAAGTTCTGTTCATCTATCTGAAGCCAATGGTGAATCCAGTGATGTCCTTCATTATATTTGTCTGGACGTAGCAACCGCATCCTCCCCAGACCGTCTCTCCAAAGAAGAAGAACTCTGGAGGTATCAAGCGACCAGATGGATTTGGTAACAGGCTGTCGAACAACAGGTTGCAAACCTTACTTGGATAGGTATAACTGGTTGGCTTCGCCTCTTTGAAGTTTGTGTAGAGGGCGAATTGACTGTGGCGCCATGTATCGCAGTTTTTAAATGTGATTGAATTTCCATTGACCGTTAAACCTATCTTTCCACTGTAAGAATAGTTGGCGTGTGGAATGAAGCCGAAGAAGACGAAAGGTGGCTCGAGGTTACCGTCTTGTTGGTTACGAGGAGGACTGAATCCATCGTGACTGCTCAGACCCAAAGTCAAAGGAATGCTGCTACAAATACAATATCTCGGTGACAATAATCAATTATTACATGCCATCCAAATTAACCGATAATTCTCTAAGAAAACTGAAGGAAAACTTTCTGTAAATAATGCGCTATATGCCTTTCCTTAGAAAGCAATTTCTTACTGCACAAAGTTGCTCAGCCAGCAGGTCAATGACTTGCGAAGTTATGAAGGGATCAATGTCATCAAAGCCTGAGCTGTGGGTGGCTTTAAGGGTTTCATTTATTTATTTATTTATTTATTGCATGCCATCCCAATTAACATGTGATTCTCATGGAAAACCTAAGGAAAACTTTCTAACAAAAAGAGTCGCGTACAGACGTGCGGCAAACGCTCTTGTATAAATAAAGCGCTATACATAACATTGTGACAGAATTAAAATAGCTCTTCAGGTTGTAGGCTAATCTGAGTTGATGCGGGTTTTCTAAATCACACAATTCGCATCGATTTATAAGAAATCAACCAATTCATCTAACATTTTTGTTGAAGCTTTTGATGCGCAAAAACATAATCTATATAAATAAAAATGTGAAAAGTTTGTTCCTAATCGAAGACCTCGGAAAGTTCATGACCGATTCTTTTGAATATTTTCGCAAAAACGCTCGGTTCGAATACGATCGGGTTTGTAAAAGGATTTCCTGGAAAGAAACAAATCTTTTAGACCAATAAACAACTTTCTCTTCGATTTGACACGTTTATACATTTTAACTTTCACGCAGCCGTCCGCCATTTTCGCTCATGCACTGTCGATAGCGCTGTCGATTATTGATTCGACCCACTTCCATTTCAACCGTCCAAAGATTTTAACTGGGTCACCAATGGCAAACCTGGGAAAGAGGTCGCAACATTCGCGCGCGGTGTCGAGAGCATGTTTATATAGCGCATATATTTAACTGTCGATATATATTAACTGTCGATATATATGGATTCCGCCCATTTTAACTGGGTCACCAATGACAAACCTGGGAAAGAGGTCGCGTCGTGCATTCATGTCTCCGAAACTCCTTCACCGATTGCCTTCAAATTTTCACACAACGTTCGAGCGGAAGGGTTTTAGCAGTCGGGAAGGGAGGAAGGGAGGAAGTGAGGGGAGGGAGCGGGAGGAAGAAGGAGGGGAGGGGACGGAATGGAGGGAGGAGATGGATGGAGGAAGGGGAGGGATGGAGGGGATGGAGGGAGGAGAGAGGAGGAAGGGGAAGGGGAGGGAGGGGAAGGAGGGAGGGGAGGGGTAGGGGAGTGGGAGAGAGAGGAAGGGGGAGGGAGGGAAAGGAGAAAGGGGACGGAGGGGAGGAAGGGGCAGGGAGGAGAAGGAGGGAGGGGAGGGGTAGGGGAGGGAGAAGGAGAGGAAGGGGGAGGGAGGGGAAGGAGGGAGGGAGGGGAAGGAGGGAGGGGAGGGTAGGGAGTGGGAGGGAATGGCTGTAGGGACGGTAGGGACGGACAGAGGAAGGGAGGGAGCGAGGCAGGGAAGGGAGGTATGGAGGGAGAGTTGCACGGTCTTTTCAGCCACAGCAACGCGTGGCCGGGTACATCTAGTTAACAATAATAATTGTCCATGTTTTGCAACAAAAGTGGACCAGATGGAACGATAGTCCCGCTACGCGGGCCCATCTATGGGGCATTACAAAGGTTCTAGGACTACTGACTGATCAAAGGGCAATTGATCAAAGGACTACTCATCAAGGAACTACTCATCAAGGGCAACTCATCAAGGTACAACAGTACTCATCGAAGTCTGTACGAAACTCAATACCAGAATTGGTTTACTTAGTGTCAATACTTACTTACATTACTTAATAAGGTACGACTTTAGTACAAGTACTAATTTTACGACTGTTATAACACATAGTGACCTATTTTAAGTCCGCTGTACTGTAACCTGTACAACTCGAAAACTTGATTAAACGTTCCATACAGAAATTGACTTACCGTACCTGGTTTAATAGCTATAGCATACGGCCGTATTTAGCAAACTATAGTGTATTTCTCTAAGTCCGTGATGCACTTTACAACCGTACGTGTCGGAGATAGCCTATAGCTAAGCGTGAGACATAAGTGAGCATAAACCTTGAATGTTGCTTAAATGAAATACTGCTTTGTTAGCCTACATGTTTAACGACACTGCTATTTCAAAGATGATTAGTGTCGCCCCGCCATTTAGGTTCCCGTGAACGAATCATGCTATCCCGAGATTTTGAATCTCTAAAATAAGCCACCTTTGGGAAGCGAACCGCGGCCCACACGTTCTCTTTCACATAGTCGCGCACAGATGCACGGCCAACACTCTTGTCGATGTAGCTAAGCGAACCAGTAAAATGAATTGCAAAACTCTCCGAGTATTTAGGCCTATGTGAATTTTTGTTCGCGCCTAGTCTCCTCAAACTTCAGAGGGCTACCAGGACCATCCACCCCACCACGTTCCCATTGCCACACGCAGGCAGTGGAAAGATGCATCAAATCTGTCACTGAAGCATCTCAGGCGGTTGTGGGACAAGACAAGAAACCCGATACGGCTCTGTTAGAGCTGAAAACATTGTCTGAGCTACCATACCAATCTTCAAAATACCTATCGCACGCGCTGACTCATGCTCCGTCTCATTACCATTAGCCTATTGCGAAATTGAGAAGAGAGTGAGAAAGAAAACAAAATCATAAACAAATTAAAAAATACAAAATATGACTCGAGTAGACATTCATTTTTACATAATTACAAGTTAGGCAGTTTGAGAATATTTAGAGGAAGAATATTCCTTGCAGTTTGACAAGTGCAGCTAATCGAAAATTAGTTCGAGCAAGGCCTTTAACATAGTTGCCCAAAATATTTTTTCGTTTTTATTCTTTTCCAAAGAAGTCGTTTGCTTTTTTTATTTTATTTTTCGCATCGTTTTTTTTCGTGCTTTATTTTTTATGTAACTTTTTTTATTTACTGTCCATTATCGTGGTGGTGAACAAAAGGTGGAAGAGCACGATAAAGGATGTAAGAACAAGACCGGGGGCGGATTGCGGAACAGACCACGAGATAACAGTGGCTACATTGCAGCTAAAGTTGAAGAAGACGAAGAGAGGCAAAAGACTGACCAGTTTCGATTGCAAAGGCATAACACCAGAATACAGGGTGGATATAATGAATAGGTTTGAGATCTTAGAGAGAGACGATACAACGGAAGAGGAGGATGCAAACAAGTTATGGACAAAGATGAAAACTGTGATCCAGGAGGCGGCAGAGAAACATGTACCAAAGAAACGTCAAGGAAAATTACCCCATGGCTATCCAAAGAGGCAATTGAGGTGGCAATGGAAAGGAGAGAAGCAAAGAAGGAAGGGAACAGGGATAGGATAAAAACATTGAATGAGGCCTTTCAAAGGAAGGCAAGGGAGGATAAAGAAAACCATCTGAAGGAAATGTGCAGGGAGCTAGAGGAAGAAGGGAAGAAAGGAAGAACTAAAGAACTGTTCACAAAGATAAAGGAAATAACGAAGACAGCAGACCCTAGAATCGGCTCACTCAAGACGAAGGATGGGAAGATAATAGGAGACGAGGAGGAGATGAAGGAAAGGTGGAGAGAGTATACGGAAGAGCTGTACAAGGAGGACGAACGTGTCGTGAAGGAAAACATCAAAATAGAGGAAGTTGAAAACGAACCAGAGATATTGGAGGCAGAGGTGGAGTGGGCGATAAAACAGCTCAAGGACAACAAAGCGCCAGGACATAATGGAAAACCTATAGAACTGGTAAAAGCGGGAGATGAAGCAGTGTTGAGGACTATTACACAACTATGCAATCAAATCTGGGGAACTGGGGAGTGGCCGGAGGACTGGCAAAGGTCAGTGTTCATACCAATATTCAAGAAAGGAGACGCGAGAGAGTGTGGAAATTATCGAACGATAGCGATGATATCACACACGAGCAAAATACTACTCAAAATAATCCACAAAAAGAATGGAGAAGACAACTGAAAGAGAATTACCAGCCAACCAAGCGGGATTCAGGAAGGCGCGAGGAACGCGCGATCACATCGCCAATAATTATAAGGTGGATTACGGAGAGACAGAGGGAGTACGGGCAAGAGGTGCATGTGTGTTTTATAGACTATATAGTAAGGCGTTTGATTGCATTGACCATAGCCTACACTACTGTGGAGGACGCTGATCGAGATGGGAATTCCGAAGCATCTGGTTAAACTACTGAAAGGCCTTTATGTGGATCAAGAGGTGGTAATAAGAACTGAATATGGAGACACACGAAAATTTAAAATAAGGAAAGGAGTGAGGCAGGGGTGCATTCTATCCCCTTTCCTGTTCAATCTGTATGCCGCGAGAATTATGAAGAGGGCTGGATTGGAGGAGGCAACAGACGGGGGAAGGATAGCGGGGAAAATACTGAATAATTTGAGGTACGCCGATGATACGACATTATTGGCGGGGAAGAGGGACGACCTGGCCGAGTTAATAAGAAGAGTCAGGAAGGAAAGCGAAAAGGCGGGACTATACTTCAATGTAAAGAAAACAAAGGTTATGACAACTGCAACATGGGAAAACGTTGAGGTGGATGGAGAAACGATAGAGGTAGTATCGAGCTTCACATTCCTGGGATCTATGATAGAGAAAGAGGGAAGAAATGATATGGAAATAAGGCGGAGGGTAACAATGGGGAAAACGGCAATGAACGGTCTGGGAAGGATTTGGAAGGATAAATACGTGAGTACAGAAACAAAGAAAAGACTGGTAAGAGCACTGATCGTCCCAGTGGTCCTATATGGATGCGAAACATGGACAAAGACACAGGATATGGAAAGGAAAATCAACGCGTGCGAGATGTGGATTTGGAGAAAGATGCTAAGGATTTCATGGACGGAGAAGAGAACTAACGAATCGGTGCGTGGGGAGCTAGGAATAGAGAGGGAGGAGACACTGCAGCAAACAGCAACTTTGAGGAAATTGAGCTACTTCGGCCATGTGATGAGATCTAACGGTTTGGAAAAGGAGCTGATGACGGCATGCGGTGAGGGAAGGAAGAGACGCGGAAGACCAAGAAAGAGATGGTTGGATGAGGTACAGGAGAAGTCTGGCATGAGCCTGGAGCAGCTAAGAGAGGCGACAAGAGAGAGGAGACACTGGAGAGGATACATCAAAACTGTCGCCAGAGTTCCAAGAGCTGACGGCACCAGGTGACCAGATGACCATTATTATTTTCCTTAATTTAATTTCTGTCTATTATTCCATACGTTTTCACCGTAGTCTCAAGGATTCAGCTAACTATTATTATAATAATTATATTATGTAATTATTGTTTAAGTCATCATTTGAGAAATACATGTAGTAGGTCCCTAAAAGATATGAAATTTGTAAAAAGCAATTTTTATGTAAAGATTTTTTGGCCCATAATTAATGTTTAAAAGTAACAACTTTAAGTACAAATGTACAATATATAATAATTATTTAGTACACATCTATGGTCTTTGCTTCTGATTAGATTTTGTTTGCGTCATGTTCTCTAAAGCTTTTGACTCTGTTAGGCACTACACTCTCGCTGAAAAACTCTCTAAACTTGAACTTCCTGATGCAATATACAACTGGCTCATAAACTTTCTATCGGAACGAAGACATACCACAAAGTTCGCCGGGTTCACCTCCAGAACTGCTTATGTCAACTCAAGCGTGGTTCAGGGGTCGGGAGTTGGACCTTCCTCCTATGTCGTGACAGCCTTAGACCTGAGACCAGTACTCACCGAAAACAAGATTGTCAAGTATGCCGACGATACCTACTTATTGGTTGGAGCCAAAAAGCGGCTTACAATATTATTACCGCCGAGCTGGCCCAGATAGCGGAATGGGCGCAACGAAACAACCTGCAGCTTAACCCAACCAAGTCGCGAGAGATGCTGGTTACTCGCAGTCGCATCCAGTACACTCCTGATCTGATCTCCGGAGTTCAGAGGGTCAATGCGATGAAAATCTTGGGTGTGACCTTCCGGAGTGATCTACGAGCTTCGGGGCATGTCGACGAGGTGCTTGAGGCATGCTCTCGCTCACTCTACGCCCTGAGGGTTTTGAGGACTCATGGCCTGCCTGCTGACGCCTTACACGTGGTAACGAAGGCCACAACTGTTGCTCGCCTCATGTACGCCGCCCCCGCCTGGTGGGGGTCTGCTACGGAAGGAGATCGGTCGCGCTTGGATCGTTTCTTGCGCCGAATCCAGCGGATGGGATTTCTATCTGATGCCTCGCCCTCTGCTGCCGATATGGTTGAGGAATCTGACGAGCGCTTGCTCCGCGCCGTCATATGGAACAGTTGCCATGACCTTCGCGACCAATTTCCCCAAATGACCAGTACGGTTTACAACCTTCGACCCCGACGTCATAATTTCCAGCTCCCGCGCAATGACAACATAAACTTTATTTCCAGAGTCCTCTACAAGAACGCTTACAACCATTAAATCATTCAATCTCATTAACAATGAACTTTTTAGTAAGACGTTTTAATTTCATTTTATGATGTTTGTCTCTCTTGATGTCACCATGTAACCAGGCTGCGGTGTGTCAACCTGGACGTTTTTCACGAATTAAACGAATATATATATATTAGGGTGTCCCACGATTGCACAGGAAAAATATTTTTCTTGAAACTTGAAATGCAGTCCCTCCAAAAAGTTTCATTATGGTCCTATGATAATACCTACCAAATTTCATGACATTTTAAAAATATTTAGGGGTCCCCCAAAGCTCATTTAATTTGTGCATGTTGTCACAAATTATACGTACGACGTCAATGAGTTTGAAAATTTCGGAGGTCCACACTTTGATCCCACTAGCGTGCTTATGTATTACTTAATACCACTATATAAGCTTGGCTCTGAAATACTAAAATCTACATTCTACAAACATGCAACCTTATTGTGTTTGTGAATGAGGTTTTTAAGCATAAGGACGACAGTTAAGCTCTCGAGCAAACCAAGGATGTCAATCTGTCGTGCACTGGGATTGCAGGCTGCTACCTCTACATGACAATCATCAGTGGAGTGGATATGGATAAGGTTAACAGATTGTCAGTCTGATTTCTTCTCTAGTTGTTGGAAGTACTAACATTTTGGTGTGCCAAAGTTGACCTCTGGACCAGGACAGGAACCAACGGTTGCAGTTTGGAACTTTTGAAGTCGTGGCAGTGTTAAGCATTAATTATTAGCATATACTTCGAGATAACGGCCTTGAATAACTGCATATTAAATAGAGCTTGCAGTGCCTTGCACCCTTCTACATCAGCCATCAGTCGTACAATGTAACTTCTTGCTGACATCACAGAAATTTGTTAAGTCCAGTTGCCTGCTGCATTCTTTGTGTCCTTGGTAAAGTTTGTCCATCAATGGTCTGTAATTAAGCTCTGGAGGCCATTTAAAGATGAATGCTCCAATTTGGTTCACCATCAACCAAACCCCCGACCAATGCTACTGCAGTTTGCATCTAACAAATCATAGGAATTTATAACTGAACAGCTTCAGCGTGGCCATCGTCTAATTATGACATCAAGAATTTCCTCAACTCTTAGTATCCAAAGTTGGATTTAGCAATTCCGTAGCAGTTCGCAAGCCTGGTGCCCATCGCAGAGTGAGTTGGATGGGTAATGCAATATAGATCGAATTGCTCTTTATGATGGAAACGAATCACATATACAGTTGACGACGGTGAACTACAGGGTATCCAACTCCAACAATTCTCAGATTTGTGGTTGACATCTACAGTCAGGCGGTGTTCTCATGTAGAGTCACTGCTCTCATTGAATTAATCCAAAGCTGTATAATTCTGACGATGCTGCTCTAGACGACAAGTCTGCAAATGATGCAACATAATTCTTGGTATCTAAGATATAAGGATAGCAATTCTCTCTGTTCTTTCAGTGATTGTCTCGTTCATGTGGAATAACGGAGTTATCTCTTCGTAAAAGTTTTTCGCGAACTATACTGCGTTCAATGATAGTTTTCTCGATCTTTCAGTGAAAGAGTGGAGAGATAAGCTTATCCAATCGTATAAGACCACGTGTGATTTTTCATAACTTGGTCTGTGTAAATGACCGTGTTGAACGAACATGACGCAGCTCTGGTACAGAATTTCAGTTCAACAATAACGAAGAACGAAGATCAGAGACAATTTTTTGTACAAGTTGTCGAAAAAAATAGGCACATGTTTAATAACCGCAAACGTGACAATCTTGCTGACATGTATAGGCTTAAATGTAGAACTGAAGAACAATTTTGAGGTGTGTGCAGTGATCTAGAATAATCAGATCAGTATGAAAATAGTGAAAAATGGGCCAGACGTTGATTTGTGTAGGCCTATCGCTGCATGGGGTGTGCAATTAAGACTTCACTGTGTGGTCCTAGGAAAAAAATAGGGGTTGAACCACTCAGACCCCTCAGAATTTCTTACCCTGAAGCAGATGAAGGTATGGAGGAGTTAAAACTATGACTTGTTCCATTGTCAAGTGTTTTTAATGACAACTCCCAATGATTGGTTGTGAGTACACTGATACTGTGAAAGTCCAAAAATCTCGAAATTTTTCGCGATTTTTGCATTTTTTGAGCGTAATACTATACCAAAAATATCCATTTTATCCAATAAAGTTAGATAGCCTACATGTAAATTCTACCATTTAAGAGCTTTCCAGTGGTATTCAATTTGTGGTAATAGGATCAAAGATTGGGATCTAAAGGCATTTAGTAGTTGGACACATCAGGCGCAAATTATGTCAATAAGGGTACAATTTGGGAGGTTTGGGGACCCCTAAATATTTTTGTAGTGTCATAATATTTTACAGGTGTTATTATGGGACCATATGGAAACTTTTTAGGGGGACTGCATAGAAAATTTCTAAAAATATATTTTTGGGGACACCCTAATATATATATATATATATATATATATATATATATATATAGGCTACGAGAGCCGATAAACCAGACAGCTGTAGAACAAGTCTGGTACAAATAGGTACCCAAACGATATTAAAATAAGCCCGGTAAACGTGGATGAGAGAATACGGGAGGTGACACGAAACGGAGTATCCCCCCTGAAAGCTATCCGGTAATCTATCCCCGGGATGGAATTAACCGGTCTATATATGCAAACCGGGGGATAAACCATTCTATCCCCTTTTTTGAAAAATGCGCATAATAATTTTTTTTGCTGTAATCAAAATTTAAAGTGACTCTAACTGTTTTAAATGTCCTAAGCAACGCTCAGATAAAGGCAACTCGAATTTATTTAGTTACCCTGAGTTGTTCTTAAGTGCTTTAAATGTTTTAAGTGCTCTAAAACAGGGCGAAACAGATTATCTAGTAGGAATAAACATACAGGTTTGTTAGTGTCATTGTTCAAAACAAAGCAGATGAAAAATAATTTGCAAAAGAAAATAGACGCGGAAGCGGTTTTTTCGACTTTTTTTAATTTGGTGGGATATCTATACCTATAAAAACAAGTTGTAACAGATTAATGAACCAATTTTCTTCTTATCCACCCGACCGATTTTTCTCAATATTTACAAAAATACTTTTTAGCATCACCGGGGAACACTATCGGGCTTCGCGATCCAAAAATCTTACCGTTTCCCGAGATTGAAACATTTCATTTTCCATCCAATCCTAACGCTGTGTTTACGACGCCATTTTATTTGCTTTCAACCATATTTTCAACAGACATTGAAACCATCAATGATAAATTAATATATTGATGACTGAAACCAGTACATCAATGACGTCACGGGCTCACGGCCCGTTTTAAAATTATAGCGATTTGTGCCGTTAATTAATATCTACACCGTATATGTATCACTAGCCTATTTAAGACGCAATAGTTTTAGCCGATCGGTTTTTAACGAACCAATAGATTTTAAACCTCATTTTTCGACGAGGGCAGATCTTTTGACACGCCGTTTCGCAAAAATGCTGACTATAGCGCAAACATGGATGGGTGTGAGCTGAGTTGGACCGAAAACCTAAATGTCACGGGCAACGCTGGGCACTCAAAGTGGTTGGACCGGGTTGGGGCCGATGGAAGAAGGCGAGGTGGGAATGGCGACCAGAGTGGGACCGGGTTGGGGCCGATGTAAGACGAGGTGAGAAGGGCGGCGTGGGAGCGGGGTCAGGCGTGGCTGGGAACTAAAAATCGAAATTTCCCGGGCAACGCCGGGTAGATCAGCTAGTAATTAATACGGGGGGATTCTCTATTTCGTGACAGGTCTCCATAAACTAGGCTTCAATCTCCTGGCAGCAACTAATAGGCTATATCAGAGATAGTACCGTATTCCATCCGTCTTGGCTAGTTTGTTATTTATGCTCGCTTCATGATCCTACAGATTGAGTATTCGACAACATAAACACCATAGAATTTGGCTGATTTAGCATGCAGAACAGGTTCCCGTGTCACAAAATAGAGTGTACCCCCGTATTAATCGTATCCCCCAAATGGAAAAAGTCGAAAAAGCCACTTCCGCGTGTATTTATTTTTGCAAATTTATTTTCATCTGCTTTGATTTGAACAATGACACTAACAGGTATGTTTATTCCAACTAGATATTTTGTTTTGCTTTGGTTTTAGGACACTTAAAACATTTAAAACACTTAAGAACCCTCAGAGTCACTAAATAAATTCGATTTGCATTTCTCTGTACATTGCTAAGGACACTTAAAACAATTAGAGTCACTTACAATTTTGATTAGAGCATAAAAAATTTAATTATACGCATTTTTCAAAAAAGGGGATAGAACGGTCTATCCCCCGGATAGTATAGACCGGTTAATTCCATCCGGAGGGATAGATTAATTCATCCCCCGGATAGCTTTCAGGGGGATACTCCGTTTCGTGTCACCGGCATATAATTAATCCTTTTAACTAGGCCTTTGTGTAGATTTTCTATAAGGGTTAAGGATAATAAAGTTAGTTTTGCTCTGCTTATGCGACAATAGACTCTATTATTATTAGCTCGAAACCAGTCGACAATGGCTGCAAACTAAGAATTCACTAGGTCTATCGGTTTAGATATGTGAAGTTGTGATGATAAAATACATTTGTATAATTTACAAAGAGAATGAAGTGAACTAAAGAAGACGACATCGGAAGGTCGTTAACATGGAGCAGGGAACGTAGATGACTGGTATTGGAATCCTGATGGACTCTATACTGAACAATTTCAAGTTTAGAGAGTAGACATTTACATAGCAGCCTACACTTTGCGGTTTTTGGTCAAGGCAGCTACAAAACCATTGCGACACAGTGTTTCGTATGCATGCCATAGTTTCTCAGTTTTTAGCAGCAAAGTATGAACTACGCTCTACGGTGTCAAATTCTTTTTCTAAGTCAAACCAATTCCAAGAGAAATGTCATTGGAATCAACAAAGCTAGATACGCTGTCCTGCATACACAAAGTGTAAGGGAGGTGAGCGGACACGTTGACAGCCGTTTTGTCTGAGATATCGCCTAAGATGTTAATTTTATTACCTTGCTCTAGAAATTCCTTCACACATTACTTTCCGAAGACATTTTGGCGCAATTGGATAATATTATATATATATATAATATTATAGCATGGAATTGGTCACTTCTTCTACGCTGACCTGATTAAAAAAATTCCCTCGATCTCGATACAATTCCAGAATCAAATGGGCAATTCAATGTCAAGGTTAAATGTGTCCCATCTGACCAAAACCAGGCATATGTCGGAACACACGCTTCTGAGATAATGACCAAAATGTCAAAACAATTTTTTCCATTTTTTTGTTTTTGACGAAAATTTTAAATAAATATGTTTTTAATACACATTAAAAATTTTGTTGCAAAAATATTATTTTTATTGAAATTTTTGATAATTTTGTGGTTTTTATTGCTCAAATTATTCGATGACTTTTCCCGCCATTTTCCACTTCCCGCCATTGGTAGCCATATTCGGCATATGGTTAACATAATAAATTAGGCATCAGTGGAAAGCCCAGACTTCCCTCTAGCCTATTATGCAATCTGTTTATTTGTTGCAAATTTTAATTAATTATGAACATGGTTCTAAAGAATCTTGCATTCCAAAGTTATAGAAAACTTTAGAAGCATTTTTCTCAGAATTGTAATTTGGACGGTCGAACCATATGTCTACTCATAACTTTGGACAGAAACATGGCAGAGCAATAAGATTTGTGTCATTTTAAAGAAGAGACTTTATTCTTTTAGAAGATATATGACACTCATAATTATTGTACAAAATCCGACTTATGCCTGGTTTTGGTCAGATGGGTCACAGATGAGCTGGCAACTCAAGTTAGAATTGGCAAGAATCAATGTCATCAGGGCCTGAACTCATCGTTTCTGTAATCGTTCACCCCAAACTAATAATCTCCGCTGGAGAGGTAGATGGACTAACTATAAAATTGGAAAGTGGCCGATTAAGGAAATTACGACATGGACCTTACAAGTATAAATATTTTCAGTGAAGGTTTAAACTTATTCCCTCACGCCTTTCCTATCTTTTCAAAGTTCAGCGCTGCCTAAAACCATCCTAAATTAACTTTACTGTGGTAGCTAATGGCTAGTTAGGCTATACGAATCTACAGTTCTTTAACTTCATTACGCAAAAAGCGATAAGTTTCTCGTATTTTATTCTTCCATATCCAGCACTGACCAGCAGTATCAAACAAACACAAAATGCACCGACAACGACACACAACTCAATGTTACGACTACATCGCCATCTTATAATAATTGTTCCCTCTCCACTCTACAAAACCAGGCCTACATGTACCTCCTGAGTCCTCCTCCACATACGACAATCAACACTAGGCTTCACCTCTCCTACAAAAGCCTTAGCGTACATCCGACATCGCTCAGTCCCTCTCTCTGCCTCTCTGTATCTTTCTCTCTGTCTCGCCCTCAGGTACGCCTAGCGCACGGCGGCGCTTTCCAGCCTTAACTTAGCAGGCCACTAAGCATACAAATGTCTGCGACGACTATCGTCGCACACTCAATGATCGTTATACAAATGCAATGCTAAATCAGCATGCGGAAGGATTGCTAGTGAAGTCGATATAAACATTTAATTTCTCAACCACTAGCTTTTGCCTTGCTCTGAACATCGCATAAGACGCTAATTAGATTTTGATTGAAGCATGAGTGTATCGATTATACGCTTTTTCAATAATAATTATGCGCGGTGGGGATAGAATGGTTATCCATCAGGATGCTCTGTCTCCGGTGTTAATTCATCCCCCGGATAGCTTTATGGGGAATAGAATACTGGCTCGCATAGCTACTTTGGCAAGAGAGCTGGCGGTCGCGCGTCTGTGGAAGAGAGCATGCGGGTCGCGGTTCGAATCCCGAAGGTGGCTATTTCAGAGATTCAAAATCTCGGGCTAGCACGGTCCGTCCACGGGGACCTAAATGGCGTGGCGGTGGTGAAGGATCTCACCCTCTGGGTCGAGGCCATAAGACAGCCGCTATATAAAAATCCGATTACATTTACATTATGCATTTAGAATATCCGTGACACGGGCAGGCTCAGAGTCATCATTGACCTTTGCGAAACTGGGGTGGTTTGATTGCGTTCAAATAGAATAATCACAGCAGGCAAGCCATTTAAAATGCTCCAAATGGCGTTGAAAAGGATCGCGAAGAGAACGATTCATAATAATTATTATAATTATGTGGTCGATATAATTATATCGCACATTCCCAAAGACATCAGTGTCCGTCCTCTGCGTAGAAAATACTTTCGTGTAAAGTATGCAACGGGGTGCATTGAGGAGCAAACTGTTTTAAAGTTAACGCTTTGGTTAAAAAAAGGACTCCACCGCCCCTGCCGCTTACTTTACATTTTTGTAGACCTACTCTTATGCTCTGTTTGGTTGTAGGATGAATTTAACTCTGGACTTGATAAGAAACCTCTAGACTTTGCCGTTTTCAAAGAATTTTTTGG
Organism: Lumbricus terrestris; assembly: GCA_949752735.1. Classification (NCBI taxonomy): domain Eukaryota; kingdom Metazoa; phylum Annelida; class Clitellata; order Crassiclitellata; family Lumbricidae; genus Lumbricus; species Lumbricus terrestris. Next base: position 3,727,084 of record OX457038.1, on the reverse strand, counting down.
CACTTGGACACAATGGACAGATGCTGAGGAATTTGGAATGCGGACGGTTCAGTGGGTGAGAATTCACTGCAACACTTAAGTTACTCGATACAAACCAAGCTGCTCGAAACATTGTCAAATTATTCTGCTCTTTTTCGTTGACAGGCTTGCTATGTGCCACATGGCAGATGAGCACCGATCTAAATTATTCATCCGCAGTTTTTCTTCTCGATTATGTTTACTTATCAGCCTGTCTCTATTTCCGTGACCTAAACGCTGCTAACACTTTCGGTGTATAATAATTGTATATTTTTAAATCATCTCTTCCTGCCTGTACACATCATACATACACAAACATTTTGGTTATACAAGCTGCACTTACGAGTATTCGGGGGAGAGTTGACTGAGAACTGCGTACGGCTGAGTTCTATTCGTCTTTCGGACGCGTAGGAGAAATGTCGTCCTATCTGTGAACATCGCCTGAATCTCTGCGTCGGTCAGCGATACCAAAGACATAGGAGTGAGGAAAGTGTAGCCACCGCCGTTCAATCCCATCTCACAGTAGATCTAAAGAATATCGAAATAAATCGGAAAACATGACGGAAGTGAATTTTCATACAAGGCGCAAATTAAAATATTTATTACATTTTGTATTTGCTATCAGATTAAGTATAAATCTGTTTTGTACTTGCAATCAGCTTAACGTCGCTAACAAAGTGTAGGCTATGCCTAAGCATTGGCCACACCTCCGCGGTATGGTGGGGATTTGCGAGAGGAACGGACAAAATCAGTCTTGGAGCTTCATGAACAGGCTTTTTAATTGAGACAATTTACGTCCGGATGTTATGATGTCGAAATTATAGAACAAGTGACTGACACTGTGTTCTATGAAGCTGCTCAGGGAAATAAATGCCCTGTCCTCGGCGACCTCTGCAGTGCAGCGATATCTAGTCAATAGGTTTCCGGTAAATATCGCCATACCTGATAAAGACTACGAACTTCATGCCAAGAATGAATTATGACATTTTATATAGCAGTAGTTATAATAGGTGGGTGTGACCAAAATCGTGCCGAGATAGGGAAATTCATGTCTGAAGGAATAATATGTGGGATGGCGAAAGGTGGAATCCAGTACAGCTCCCATAATACCCCGCGGCGCTTCCGATGAGTCATTTCCGGTCGGAGTGTGGCTTGCGCTGCTAATTGTTTTCAATAATTGATATAATCAATAAATTCTAATTATTATTAATTTAAACAATATAATTGTTATGACCTAATTAATTTGGCTCATTAACGGGGTCCCATTAATATGACATTATTATCATGACCTAATTAATATGCCCTAATTAATGTGACCTAATTTAGATTACCCTGACCTTGGCCATGACCTTGACCTTGATGATGTCACGGCTCCATTGTTCTAGGACTGTCCTATGCTAGTTTCTTATAGCGCACCTTCAAGGCAAATTACTCATAAGCGCTTCCAGTCCAACAACTAAATACTGCACACCAATCAGAGGCGCTCCCAGTACGTTAGACCAAGATAGAAAAAAGTAGTATTGAGACACCAAAATGAGGCATCAGGCCCACCAGTTAATATGGAGGAACGAGTTGAAGGAGGAAGCTGGTTCCACAATGCCGGGCCAATGAGAGCAAAGGCACGGTTTTTAGCTAAGGCAGTCCTAGCTCGCGGGACGAAGAGATCATGCCAATCGAAGGAGCGTAGCGGGCGAAGAGAAGTGGCCGAGGTCGGCAGATGGATGAGGTCACGGAGGTACATGGGAGCTCGGCCAGTACACGACCGGCAGATTAATGTCAAAACCTTGAGTTGTATCCGAGCAATAAGGGGAAGCCAATGAAGATGGTCAAACATAAAAGCAGAGATGTGCGAATAGCTAGAAAGCCGGGCTATTAGTCTGGCCGCAGAGTTTAGGACAGACTGAGGAGGGGAGAGACGAACTTTTGGAAGGCCAACCAATAGCGAATTACAATAGTCAATTCGGGAACAGACGAAGGCATGAACGATTGAAGTAAAGACAGAGGAGGAGACAGAGCGACGGATTGCCCTAAGCCGCCTGAGATGAAAGTAGAAAGAGCGAGTGAGACTGGCAATGTGTGGAGCAAAGGTAAGCATGCTGTCCATGACTACTCCAAGGTCTCGAACACTTGATTGGAAAGTAAAGTAGGGAAATCTCTCTTTAAGAAGGGCCAAATCAAGCTTAAGAAGCTGTTGGCGAGTGCCGAGCCGAAGAGAGTGACGTCACGAGTGCCGAGCCAAACAGAGAGCCAGTACAGCGGTACATGACCGGCAGTACATGACCGGTAGGCCCTACCTAAGTTGTTATATTATAATTATTGGGAATTTTTTTTAAACAAGTTGATATAAGTTTCCGGTCTACCGATATCAAGTCTCCCGAGTTCGTCGTCACCGTATATGTCCCGCTTGGTGCATTAGGTTTCTTCTTCAAGATAGTCTTGCAAGTTGTCGCTGCGCAGAACAAAGTTGGAAAATAAAATAATAAACTCAGAATGTACTATCGATGCTGATTCTAATAAAATTCCATACTTGAAAATTGTACATTTGAAAACACTGATCGTAATCGTGATCGTAATCTTCAAATTTCTAAAGCGCCACTCGAAAGTCAAGCGCTGGGCACTGGCTTATTCACGAGCGCTGCGTTGAGCCAAAAGGGTTGTCCGTAAGAGTAGTCCATGATGGTCCGGGTCGAGTTACCGTAGGATCAGCGGTGGCGGAACAGCTACTAAGGTGGGTGTCGTCTGAACCGGGAATTAGGGGGTGGAGGATTAGACGAGACAGGGTAAGTGTTCTTGAAAAGGAGTGTCTTAAGTTTCGAATTAAAAGTCCGAGGTGTGATGGATAGAGGAGCCTGAGGAAGGTGATGGTGTGTGATTGGTAACGATGGTTGAGGAACTGAAAAAGATCGGAACTCAGCTGGCAGATCATTCCAAAGGTGCTGAGTTGGTTATGGCTCCGTTGGAGAAGTTGAGATGACCTGTGACCGGCGGTCGACAAAGAGTAAGACAGGCGGATGATTGGGTAGAACGGGTTGGCTGGATGGTGAACAGTTCGCGAAGATA